>JAOTBA010000205.1:43536733-43549910 GCA_025629845.1 Erythroxylum squamatum
TGAAGAATATGATCACCGATCCCAATCTCTAATAACACATCATCTCTCACTAGGCTTTCAAGCACTCTCTCTCAAAACCAATCTTAAACAAAGCTAGCATGTTTTTTTTCAAAACCTCCAATCCCAGCAAAAGAAAAATCTAAAAACCATTAATCCTTATAATCACACACACTAACTCACCAAACCCACGAAAACCCACGAAAACCCACAAATACGGAACACAATGATAACAGTAAAACGAAGCTGCTAAGAGGAACAAAACGATAGCGTAATAAGAGTAAAATGCAAAGTGAAAGGAAGCAAGAGCAAACAACGAGCATCCCATCACCCAAAAGAGAAAAAAACACAACATTTAAGAGGAGAAAAATGCAAAAGCCAAAATGACACAGCTAAGGAAGAAACGCAACCCATCAGATGAGAAGCAAAATAAAACGCAGCATAGAAGAAGAATATAGAAAAAGGAAAACGACTGAAGCGGTAGAGAAGAAAACACCATAAAATTTTAGAAATAATCTCTAAAAAAGCAAGCAAAAAAATACAAGTTCGTGGTAACAAAGAATCTATGGAAAAGTACAATCATTTATCAAAAAAGAATCATAACGAATAATCCGCAGAATCAGATCTAGAAATGAGGAACGAAAAGCAAAATTAACCAAAACCATCAATCGAAAAATAAAACCCTGGATATACCTGACTGAACTTGGTTTGGAGTTGGGAGTTGACCTCGTCGAAGGTGCGACGGAGAGTGGCGAACTCCTTGCGAGCCTTATCGGAGACGAGAAGTTTCGCCATATTGTCACCATTATAAACGTAAACGACGCAAATTATAAAGTTAAAGTCTACCCGAAAAAGCTAAAATAAGGGGTTTTTCTGAAAAGCTCCAAATTTGAACTTCTTAAAAAGCTATATTTTAGCTTTTTAAAAAGCCATTTCTATTAAAAAATACTTTTAAATTTTGCAGCCAAACGCTCATTTTTCTTTAAAATAGCTTTTGCGATGGAAAAAAGTACTTTTCCACCCTCCAAAAACTCAACCAAGTAGGTGCTAAACGTCCTTTATTTTTCCACGGAGAATTATTTTGAAATTTCTAATATCCCATGCATAAGCAGTTGATTAAGTTGAAAGAGGTTAAAGATAATAAACCAAAAAACCAAATTGAAACTAACCTACTGTATTATATCATCATAAAATCAATTAAAGATTAAATAAGCACAAGGCTTTTCATTTTGTAGGAGTCTAAAGAGGGCCAATTAAAGATTGAATAAGCGCAAGACTCCATTCTTTACTAGAATCTAGACAGGGTATTAATGTAAGCAGCATTCCCTTTGTTTTTTTACAAAGAGATTGTATTCACAACTTGAACTTGTGATCATATGATCACATAGGAGCAACTTTATTGATTGCTTCAAGGCTCACTCTCTTTTGAATAAAATTAATGAATTTGAAAATTCATTGAAGAAGATTATTCTTATTATCGAAAAAATTGAAATTTAATTAAAAAAAGGCTGTTAAATAAAAATTAATTAGTTTATTTTAGTTTAAAAAAACTGTTCATTTTATAAAATTGACCTATTAATTAATAAACTTATCAATTTTTAACAACAAAAATTATTAAACCAAATTAAACCGAAAAGTTAACAACCAAACTAAAAAATTGACCAATTCATAATTTTCACTATTAAAATTGATGAGCCAATTTGGTTTTTAAAACGATGAAAATTAATAAGTTCAACTCTAATATGTTCAGATTAATAATAAATATATAAAATATAAATTTGAGAAGATATAGTTAATTTTAGTGTTTTAAAAATTGAACCGGTTTAGTCAATTTAACAGTAAAAACTTTAAACTGATTAATTTTTTGACTCAATTTTTAACTATTCAATTTAATTTAATTTAATAATCTTTATTTTTAAAAATTATTTTATTTATTAATTAATCGGTCAAATTTTTTAAATTATTTAATTTTTATAAACTATAATAAACTGATTAATTTTATAACAGGCTTTTTTTAATAATAAGCTGGTTATTTTTTATTTAATAATATCTTTTTTAATTAAAAATTAAAAATTTTAATTGAAAAAGATTTTTAAAATTTTATAATAATAAATTGAACCTTTGAAATTTTTTATTTTTAAAACATTGTCGATTATCGTTTTTTTTCTTCCTAAGTAGTGGTTAAATAATAAACTTTGGGAATCGAGAGCAATTTAGGTCTTCCAAAGCAAAGAGCGAAAGGGCTGATAAGGGATAGGGTTTTGCTTACTTTATCGATATCCACAAATTTTTAGGGTTTACCAATCCCTTCGTGAATGCCGAGATACAGGAGCCGAAGCCGGAGCTATAGTCCCCGTCGCCGGAGCAGAACTCCACCGCGTTCAGGGAAGCGATACTATGAAGAAGATCCTCGCGATCGCCACCGGTCTTATAGAGACCGCCGCTCTCCGGCCCCCACCGGCCTGCTCATTCGCAATCTCCCTCTTGACGCTAGGTTTCACTCTTGCTCTCTTTACCGGTGTTAATTATGGTAGAAATTGGCCTTGAATTGGAGATGAAAGATATGTTTAACTGATATTTCTATTGTTGAGTATGGTTAATTTATTTGTTTTAGGCTTTTGCGTCTGTTTTATTTGATGCAAGTTTTTAGCGGTATGCTTTAATAATTTTGGCAGGCCTGACGAACTTAGAGTTCCGTTTGAGAAATATGGTCCGGTGAAGGACGTGTATCTGCCCAAGAATTACTACACTGGGTATGCTTCTTCAGTTTTAAAATCGATTGGCTTCAACTTTGTTATGTGACGTGTTGATATTGGCACCTCCCTTGTGTTATAGCTCTGTATTCGTTCATTGATTTATTGTGAATCCTGTCTTAGCATTTTGTATAATATGCCAACTTGAAAACCAATATCGACTCCCTCTAACTTATAACTTTTTCCCTCCTTCCCCTTCTTCCCCATAAACTACAATTAGGTGTTAGGGAAAATTATGGTAGGAGGTCGAGGAAACGTACCATTGAACAAGGGCAAGATTCATACTCAATAAAATTGACATTGACGTGGTCGTTGAATAGAATGTTGAAGTTTCATCTTGACTTCTTCTTGGCAATTTTGATTTAATGTGACAAAATAAGCATGTCTTTTTATCATCAAACGTCCTAAAATGAACCATTAGCTCTAGAAGGCATTAAAAATCAAAGATTCCATTGATAAGCATCAGTGCTGATCCTTGGCCTTTTTCTTTATAGATGACGAGGATAAGATTAAAGCTTTATGAATGAATATCCCATAAAATCTTGTGAAATTTCGACATACAAAGTGGATGAGATCAGATAAATTGTAATTATATTATTAAAACATATACAACGATAGAGTATGTAGAGATATTTTGAGAGTACAATAAAGTGCTAGCTTGCATCTTAATTATGTGGGAATTTCTGTTTCTTCTTCTTTTTTTGAAGGTAGAACACATATTGCATCTTAATTATGCTGTAGATTTGTGTTTCTACTTAATGGATTAATTCTCTTCTTATAATTTTGGGGTTTTATGATGTTGAAACTATAGGGAGCCACGAGGCTTTGGGTTTGTTAAGTATCGTTATGCTGAAGATGCAGCAGAAGCAAAGCAACGAATGAACCATAGAGTTATTGGTGGACGGGAGATAAGAATTGTCTTTGCTGAGGAAAATAGGAAAACCCCACGGGAAATGCGTGTGACTGCGCGAATAAGGTTTGATGATGGTTCTTTATTCTTGCAAAATCTTACTGCAGTTTTTGGATTTTGTCACATATCTTCTACTTCATTGGAGCTTTACTTAATTGATTCTGCTTTGGACTTCTTTTCAAGTGGGCGATATGGAGACAGCCATAGAGGGAGAAGTCCACCGAGATCTGCAAGGCGCAGATATTCTTGTCAGTTGAAACACTCGTTTACCCATCTAGTTGAAGTTTATGATGAAATGGTCTTGAAATTTCTGTTTTAACTTGAAGCTGCTCATAAGATGGAACTGTTTATGAGTAATTTTACTTCTTTAATAGATTGGATTAATCTATATCCTTTTTGGTGGCAGCTTACTCACGCTCACCTACACCAGCTAGGGGTGACTCAAGGTTTGAATTTCTCTGCCAAAAGATCTTAATGACGTTATATTGTATTCTCATTGGATATTTTTCTTACTTTCTTTCAATACATCTGTTGTTGTTTTAATGATATATGTTCATGTGAAATTGCTTATATTTCCATTTGAATTCCATGTTTCTGTAATGATATACCTTTGGCCCATAAACCATGGAAATGCAGTCCTTTTTTTGTCTTGATCTTCTGCTTTCACTCTATCAGTATGAAGTTTGGTCTTCGGTGCTAGTTGTTTGTCAGACACGGTACTGCCTGTGTACCATTGTGTTTGAAATTTTAGCTGCTGCTGGTGTTGTTTGTGCAGATAGTAAAGTGAAAATGGAGACTTTAAAGACATCTGGGTTAATAAAGATTAACAACATAAGAGAGATCATAAAGTGATGGAGGGCGTGCTTATCTGTCAAGAGAACCTCTCTTCCTATGTGTTATCAATTTTGTCATCTTCACCAGTAATTGGCTGCAATGCGTTGCCTTAGATAATTCTGTTTCTGTGGCTTCGATATGGTTGAATGAACTGATTTCTAAACTTGGTATGAGGGATGATAAAATTTGCAGGGGTACTTATTTTTTCTTCCCTATTTTCTATCAACTTTAGAGTAATTTTAGTAAGGATTTAAGTAATTTAGTAAGGAGCTCTGTTAAGTTTGATATGTTGTTTTGCATATACCATCCAGTTAAGAAAGAATATAAAGCTTATAGTTGGACAAAGAAAGAAACAATCTTCAAAGAAGGAAAGCTATTCGAAGGTTTTACTGATAGAGATATGATGGCAATGCCCAAGAAAAAGATAGTTTCATGTTTTAGAAAGTTGGGGCAAAGATCTATGAAGTTGTCAGATGCCGATCAACCAGTACTTTCCTATAGAGCCCAACTCTGAAAGTGTTTGGATTCAAGTTTCATAACTTTTTCAAAGAACTCTGAAAAGGTGCAGGTACAAGTCATTTTGACGAATTGGATTTTCAATGAGATCTATCCACAAAATTTAGTTGTCTAGAAACAAATCTCAAATGTTACTTGTGCATTGAAATTGCTTTATTTAGGAACTACTCGTTAAGACATGCTGGAATGGTCATTCTTATGGTTTGTTTGATATATCCAGTATATTTAGAATACTGACTAACTTTTTCTTCATGAATCACTTTATGATTGTCTTTTATTACTAATGTGACAGGAATATGAAAGATGAATATTACTCTCCACAGAAATCTAGATCAATTTCTAGATCCCATTCTCCACGTGATGAGAGGGAATATAGGTCGGGCTATAGATCCCCAAGTCCAAGGGATAATGGTAGTGGTCCTCATGATGATAGGGTGTATGCATCTGACAGGTCAAGGAGTCCAAGACGTATCAGTCACAGTCCATCAGGGTCTCGTTCACGATCCTACAAGTAAATATCTCACTATTTTATGCTATGATTATATCATTTCATCTCTCCCATAATTGTTCAATGCTATGTCTAGATTGCAATTTGGTTAGAAAGTATCCCTCGGTTCCCTCCAGGGGCTGTTCAGTGTATGCATGTGTTTGACTTTATGTGGTGCTAAACATGCATCATTGGCTTTGTTTATCTAGTATGGGGCGGTAATATATCATACATAATGCTGAGAATTTGATTTAGTTCTTGTGGTTTGAATATCTGATCGCAAATTTTTAAGAACCACTCAAGGTTGAACATCCACAATGAACTAGTACCTTCAAGAGCATAACCATGGATTACAAGCTAGCAGAGGTTTAGGTTCTATAAATTGGAACTAAGGCACAGTTCAATACCGGAAATTATTAACTACTTTGTAATTACTCTTTTATTGTTCCTTAACGAAGTTCTGATTGCCCCCTTAACATTTTTTGTACATATCCAACTTACTCAATCTGTGAACGTTATCCACAGCTCTCGCTGACGATCACCAGTTCTCCCTTTTGCTGCACGAGGCTCCTTGGATGCATACTGTGCGCTGACAAGCTAAGAAGAATGTTTATGTGGAAGCTGGATACCTAGAGCTAGGTATTTTGGGCTTTAAAGCTACCTAATGACTGAAGTTACTACTTATCTTGAACTTATGACATATAAGATGTGGTTCTTCTATTTTGACTGTTAGAATCATGTAATGCTAGTGCATCATTTCGGATTGTACCAATCCTTTTGCATTTGGTTTTTATTGCTACCTGCTTAGAAATTGAAAGCTTTAGCTTTAACGTGCCAATTAAATGCAACTTTAAACTCGTTGAGAGGATTTTCTATGGCCTAGTTTGGAAACCGTAATTTGTACAATTTGGAGTCGTATGGAATTAAGTACCAGACAGAACAACCTACCAATGAATAGTAAAGCCTGAGTAGAGGTGCAAAAAATGTTCAGACATAATCTTTTGAATTTTTTTAATTTAGAATCATATTTTTTTTTAAAAATCAATTAAGTGTTCGATCTTTTATAATTTTAACAATTAAGTTTAAAATATTAGTTTTGTTAGTATTTTGTTGATTTGGTTGATAAAATTATTTTTGCTTATGATACGTAAACATTTACATGAAAATTTAATGAACAAATAGATGTTTATAAGAAAATTAGACCGGGTGTTCTAAGGTTTGTTGATTAATCATCCTAATTTGAAGCGGGTTCAAAAGTAAGTCCTATAATTTCATTGAGTTTTTACCATCATTTAGTTATATAAATTACTCTAAGTTTAACGTATATGAATTACTCTAAGTTTAACGGATAATTGAGAAAGAATAGAATGAGTGGATGAATAGGAAGATCAAGATACGTAACGGATTAGTAATATAAGTTATTTAATTTATATTTCTGTATAATATTGAATTTTAATATATAAAAAATATTGAATTTTAATATATAAAATATAAAAAAGAATGTTAATTTTCTTTTGAATTCAAATTTTTAATTATGAAAAGAATATAAATTGAAGCAAAAAGTTGGTAGAAACGATCAAGCAATACTCTCTTCGATTCTAACCTAAAGTATACTGTTAACTATCGAAATAACCCAAATAGATGTTTATGTTGATATACTTAACCCATAATTCATACTTATATTCATATTCATAATTCACCCTTTATTTCAAATCAATCTGTATGCAGCTTCATCTCCCTATTATTTATTGCATCATCTTCTTAAAAAGAGGTAGCAGGTGCCAGCTGTTTCTAACTTAGGGAGCAGGTGGGGGTTGCTATAAACAAACACATAGACAATGTTACAGTAGAATCGGACTGTTTACAGTGTGACAATTATTGTAACGTTCGTGACATTTGTCTCTTACTTGGGAATGATTTTTATTCTTCTTATATTTACCCTAAAGTTGGATATAAAAATAACTAATCACTTGTTTTTCATTTTTTACTTATTGATACCTTCCTAAACTCATTAAGCAAGCACACCAGAGTTGTAGAGTATAAATTATAGGTTAGATATATTAATCCACTTAGATGTCTTATGAACAAAAGTAACAAGATTAATGTTTTAATAAAAGTTTTTAAAAGTTAATAATATTTTTTAAAAAATTGAAAGTTGTTAGATTAAAAACAATTATAATATTATCCAGCCTATTTATAATTCAAGGGAGTGAGTAAATTCATTTTGATCGGATTAATCAGGTTTGACTTTTGAGTGAGCCCTTCGATGTTCGGATCTGACTGAGTCAATTATGAGTAATTGGAGTGCTCTCCTTTGAAGCGAAAGTATCAAATATCTCCTTTGAAGTTAAGGGATCGAATTATGTTTGATTGAACAATATTGTTCTGGTTATCAAGCACAATGTCCAAAGAAGTCCATATCAAATCAAATAAGGTTGTCATGCTTAAAGAAAGGGTACACCTATCTGTTTTTGCTTAAAAGCACTCTGAAAAATTGCAAGCAACCAACAGTATTTGCTCCTGGCAAACTGCATTAAAATTATTGTGAACATGGGAATTACATGTTGTGCTTTGGTTTGTCATTCCAAGGGGCACGCCTTCTCAAATTCTCGTTGCTCCTTGCGACACATATCAAATTCATTAGTATGGTAATACATGCAACCAACATAAGCATCCATATCCTTTGTACACTTTTGGTGAAGATCCTTCAACCTGCATCACATCTCAAAATGAGGACCATGATCACAACGCAGACATGTTCCTACTCTTTTTTCGACCATGACGTAACAAAATGTTTAGACCTCAAAATAAACGTTAGATCAATGGAATATTCTATGCTGTAGTACAAGTTGCAGAGATTCAAAGTATGATAACCAAAAAGCTGACAAGTATGAAATATGCAAAAACAAAAACAATTGGCAACTTCAAATGCAGTGCTCAACTCGTAGATCCTGTAATTCAATGATTCTCGTAACAAAATCCTGCAAGGAATAATTCGATGGCATCTTACGATCTATAAAGCAACTATATAAAGCAAAAAACTGGAAGCAAGAAGTAGGTGTTGAACATCCACTCATCTGCAACATACACTTCAGAATACTGTCACCTTAAATATTATGTTCCCTGGAGATAGATCAGCTCATGGGTCTGCGAGAGTTGTGGTTAGATGGGGTTTGGTAGTGTTTGATGAATGGAAAGGGTATTTCCTTTGGCGACCTATAGTTATAGGCTTAGGTTACTCTAACAGAACCTGAATTTTTTGAAGTTTGAAGTCCTTAGACTGTGATGGAATTATGCATACCTTCTTATTAACTTGGCCCCTTTAAATACACAGCAGTGGAATAACCCACCATAAGAATAGGAAATCATGGGAAAGTGGAGGCTAATTTCCTAACAACATGGAAAGAAAATTCAACCACAAAAATAGCAACAGAACTGAAAAGTAGGGGCCATGACAGAAAATGTCCATAAACTTAGCAAACATGATCATATGCCTTCATCTTGTTGTCGTGTCTTGAACTTGCCATGAGTGAATCTCTAGTAGACACTTGTAGTGCTAACATTAAACCATAAGCCAAGATTGATAAGGCACTAAAGATTGGTAAAATAAGAGATTTTAAGGTTTTAAGTCATGACTATATATATTCTTAAATTGTTAACACGATTATTTCCATAGCATAAAAACATCTTATTACCATATCAAAAGTTAATCCTTATTCAGTTCAGGGGATCTAAATTTGCACTCCGGAATGCTCGTAAAATTTCTATAGTGCTGATCGGTATAGTTTAAATTTCAATTGCCCAACTAAATAACATATAAGGGTTTGACGTCGGAAAATGGCTGTGGGAATGGGCAAGGGTTATATGAACTATAATGTATAATATGACAATCGAGTTGATTCCATGATATAAGTTCATTCTATACCGGACTAGACCAAAATAGGCTTATATGCATTCTCATATTTCTATGCAATAAAGTTAATCACCCCAAAACTCCACTCACATTTAAATTTCAATTGGGAACATCTATTCTGTAATGTAACTTATCTGACAAGATGGTATACACATTGTTTAGGAGAAACGATACACAAACATAAAATGCTTGGGACTTGATAGAACAAAATGCTTGCCTAAACCTTTCTAGGATGAACATCTACATTCAGCCAAGTTTTGATAAACCAGCAGGTAGGTGCAAACTGTGCAGCAATTTCAATACCCAAAAGCTCCTAACTGAAGAAGAATCCCAAAGAACAGAAAACGATGCCACTTATCTTGCAATGCCAGTAGGCCCAGTACAATGAAAAAAGCACTTAATCAAATATTCAAGTCTAGTGATCAAGATGAGGTTTTAAAGATCAATTGCTAAATCTAATCGACATCAAAATGAAGAAGTTTTCTTGCAATGCCAGTACAATGAAAAAGCCATCAATCAACAGTTCAAGTCTAGTGACCAGGATGAGGTTTGAATGATCAATTCCTAAATCTAATTAACATCAAAGTTGCGAATAACTGATTGAAACTTGTACGGTTTCAGTACTGTTTTCTTGCAATGCCAGTACAATGAAAAAACAATCAATTAGCTGTTCAAGTCTAGTGACCAAGATGAGGTTTGAATGATCAATTGCTAAATCTAATCAAAATAGAAGTTGTGAATACCGTGCTGAAACTGATATTGGTTTCAGTATCGTTTACTGTCCACTAAGACAGGTACCAGCTGATACCAGCCCGGTACAGTATAGTACAGTACATATAACTCTGATCAAAACAGCTTTTTCATCCCATAACACTAGTCTGATGAATAACCAATTAATTAACACATCCTCAAATCCAAACTGAGTTGAGAAAAGTTGAAATTTTTTAATAGTAAAGATTGAATCTTTCTTACAGGCCGAGTACGCAACGAGTGACTTCTCTTCCTTTCTCGAGGCATTTCTCAGGATTGGGATCCTTTTTCTTGCACTTAAGAAACGCCACATTCTCCGGTGAGCATCTAGTCGCTATGTGCTTCGACGACGCCGTTAGCACCGCCGACGTCGGGATCGGGTTTCCAGAAGCATCCACCGCACTCGCCATCTCCGACTAGTTAAAGCCTACAATCACTAAACAACTAAGAAATTTCAATCGTTTTTTGCACAAAGACTCCACAATTTCTCAGTTCCCAAACACAAAAGGCAAAAAAAAAAGAAAATTTATGCGAAGAGAATAGATTGCAGTACCCCTAAGTGGATGATATTGACCGCGTAACAGAGAGAGAATGGGAATTGAGTCGAGGCAGTTCAGTTGTTCAGAAATTGGAGAGAAGCTTGAACTGGTGATAGCATTATTGGGTTTGTTTGGGTATTAGGGTTCTAGGACCGGCCCATATTGTGGAGGGCATTTATGGAATTTACGAAAAAGTCTCCCCCATCTTATAGGGTTTATCAATTAGAACTCATTACTTCGTAAGAAGAAGAAGGAGGAGGAGAAGAAACAGTGAAACGTAAGTAGGGTTTTGCCATAATTTAACGGTTTTGATTGGGTTTTTAATCTTTCTGTTCTCTTTGATTCATGAAGTTTAGTTTAGCTCGAAAGGCGTTCGATGGAATGACTAATAGAGGGTTTTCTGGTACATATATTGCATTTTTTATTATGTGGTTTTTTCGACTTGTTCATTTAAATTGTCCCTGTAGGCTTTGTGTGGAATCGAGGGTTTAGCTTCATTGAGGATGTTTATTTGCATTTCTGATTTTGATGAGGATCTATAGGTTTATGTAATGATCTCTTCATTCATTGTATGAGACTGTGGCTTTTGAACTAATGCATTCAGATTTTAACGGCGTTTTTGTTCAGATACCTATGTTCATTGCCCTGAGCTGTTGTTTGATCCTATAATGATCTCAATATTCGTTGTATGGGACTGTGGCTCTTGAGCTAATGCATTCAGATTCTAATGGCATTTTGTTCAGATCACTTTGTTCATTGTACTGAGATGTTGTTTGATCCGCACGGTTTATAGCTGTTGTTTGATCCGCATGGTCTATGTAATGATCTCTATGCTCATTGTATGGGACTGTGGCTTTTGAACCAATGCATTCAGATTTTAATGGAGTTTTTGTTTTTGTAAAGATTTTGACTGCAACTGAAACTTATTTAGCTTGTATAGTTGGGAACTCCAGTTCTTTTTCTTTGTAGAAATTGATATGTTGCATTTCTTTTTCATGGCTTTCTATTTTGGATGGGTTAGGAAATGGGTGACAAGAAGAAGAAGACTTTCATGTTCATCCGCCTTGTCTCGGCTGCTGGGACTGGATTCTTCTATGTGAAAAGGAAGAGTGCTAAGAAGGTCGCAGAGAAGCTTGAGTTCCGGAAATATGATCCTCGGGTTAATCGCCATGTTCTGTTTACAGAGGCAAAAATGAAATGAGTTTGAAGCTATGCAACCGTCTACTATAAACTTGTTATTGCAGTACTGTAGATTTGTATTTGAATCGAGTTGAATCAGTACATTTTTTAGGCTCTTTTGCTATTGATTACTCACCGAGCACCTTCCTCCTTGACCCTTGCTCGATGCCTCTCCATTTCTATTTGCGGTTTTAGGGTATTGACAAAAAGCTGGTTACTGCAAGTTTCTCAGATGGAAAGTTATATTATCATATGTACCTACTTCATATAACTTTTGGAATTTCCATTTCCACTTTGTGATTTAGACTAAGTTCTATGTTTTAAGTTATCAATAAATTGAGGTGTTAGTGCTTGAGATGAAATTGATTTCTTACTTCTGCTCTATGGTATATTCATCTAGCCAACAGCTTCGTCGTAGGCTGATCTCTGTTGTCACCTAACTCGAGCCGGTTAAAATTGGGTAGGATAATATGAAATCTTACCTCTTGGGTACCGTCAGTACGATGTGTGTTACACTTTACATCAAAGCAGGGGTAAAAGCATTGTACTTTAGGCTTGAGGGATTATACTTTATTCATTTTTACAGGAGATTCGGTATTGGAAGGACAGAGTGAACGTGTGATGTGGAAGAATTAGGATTATGGCATGCCATATGGTATACCATTTTCTGTTGTGGGTGCCTGCTTCTTGTACAGTGTTTTCTGTTTTCAGGTCGAACCTCTCAATTACAAGTTTGGTGGGATGTACTTTGGAGCACATCAGAATGTGTGGTCGAAGTGGTTTCCACAATTCTTGGGAACCACTGGTTCTAATGCTCCCAAAAACTACGGGAACACAAAGACCACAGGCCGGGAAATTGGACTTTAAACCAAGTTCGATCCCATCATGTATGGAGACTTTCCTAACGTTAAGTGTATGAATCTATCAATATGACCTACTGGATCGTGTGGAAAGAAAGAAAATTTTGAGGTTTCTGTGTTGAAGTTTTCATGGTTTCTGTACCCAGAAACTCGTGGAACACGATCTATATCAGACCATGGGAACCACTAGTTCTAATGCTCCCAAAAACTGGGGGAACACACTCTATATCAGACCATGTGAAAGTTCAATGTTTTTTCCATGTTCGAGTCTATAATGCCATCAGCTAATTGATAGTGTGAATATTTGCAAAATATATTAATGATTTTGTTGACGTTTTGGGTAAATATTCATGTGGAAAGGGTGGAATTTACTTAGTTCTATGTGTTTTGGGCAGGAGACGACAATCGGGCCAAACCGGAGGTATTTTGGGCTGCTGTC
>JAOTBA010000205.1:43580415-43604500 GCA_025629845.1 Erythroxylum squamatum
ACCGTGGACGTAGGTCACATTGACCGAACCACGTAAATCTTTGTGTTCTGTCCCATTTATTTTGTCTATCTTTATTTACGTTACTACTACTTTGGGCTATTAAATTCAACTGGTATCCGATTCGAGGGCATTTTCTCATAACAATACACAATAAGATTTTTAATCAATATCACACAACATTTTGATTTTATTAAGCTCGAGTATTCAGACTCGATTAGGTTTAAATTTCGACTTGGACTTAACAATCTTTGTCGAGCTTGTCCAATTATGACAAATCGCACAAGTACAAGCCTAAATTTAAGATCAAATACAAATTTGCTTAATTTAAAAAGAATAAAACCTTTTACATAATAGCAACACAACCGAACACAAATCTTCAGAAATCCAAACAATTATTAGATACTGAATCATCAAGAATTCACCACATTACACTTCTTCCTGATCTCCCCATCATTGCCAGTAAGAACTTCTACAGCTCCCATTCTTTTCATGGATTGAGCGAATTCCTGGAAAAACTTTTCAGGATCAAGCAATTCATTAACAATGTTAGAAGAGCCCTTGTCGTTAAGAAGAGCGGCATCAGATTGGAGGAGGCCTTGGTTTGAATTCAGGTTCGAATAGTAACTATTGTCGAAGGATAGAGGGGTTCCAGGTTCCAATGGAACTGTGGTTGTGTTGTCTGACAGGTTCCTGCATTTAGTTTTCAGGAAAGAAACATAAGTTGAGCTTAGTGAAGGATCTGAATCTCCTTTTCCTGTGAAGTTGTAGATCCTGTTGCTGAAGAAATTGCAATGCCCTACTCCAATGGTGTGCCCACCTGATTCGAACCCAATTTGACCGGGTCAGAGGCTTGGGTTTTTTTTTTCGGCCTAGCCTATTTAAATCATTATCTTGATATCTAAGCATATCTAACTTACCGGATAAAACAACTAGATCGTGAACAGTGAGGCTTTTGTTGGCAAATGATTGTTTCAGCATAGTGAAGTTGAAGAAAGGTGAAGGGATGTTGGCTAGTGCCTCTGAAGCGCTCGACACCTTCCCATCTCTTCTTCCAGTTAACACTTCCCACATTGGCCTGTTAAACTGATAATCCAAAACTGTCGCATTTGTCACTTCTGATCCAAAAAAACAGGAAATTGTTTCAACATTCTGTTTAGTTAAGAGCTTACTTGGAAGGAAACTGAGTCTCTAGCAGCTAATGCAACGATATCTGCACAAGAAACAGTCCCTGGACATGTCTTCTCCAATTGGGTCTTCACTTCATCTATAACATCAAATCCTGACAGAGATTGGTTTGGAACTGCAGCTTTTTCTGCAGAGTTATTTGCAGTAGAATCCAGCAATACTGATCCATCACAACCCTGAAACAAATCATGATATTAACTGATCATAAAGAGGAAAAAAAAAAAAGAAGAACAAGATTGTTGACGTAGAATCAGGATTTACCCTAACAAAACAATCATGGAAATGCATTCTCAGCAACTTAGCAGGCAATTGTGAATTGCCAGAAACACGTCTCCAAGTGATTTGCTTCACAATTTCCTCAGCCTGAGGACAAGTGTCTTTATAGAACATTTTCCTCAGCTCCCCTCCATGACCAACTCCGATCAGTCCAAACATCAACCCCATGATCAAGAAACTTAGCCTACTACTCCTCATTCTCGCTTTGACAGTGATTACCAGTGAACTGTGGGTTCTTATATAGAAGACAATGAGGCAAAAAAAAGGGTTCTTCTCCCACTAGAATGCATCAATCATTGCAGAAGCAGAACATAGAATATTGAAGTTGGTATTCGAGTTGACTCTTCCTTTCAATACATCACTTTTCAGACACAACTAAACTGCTCCTGAAATTTTTTAATGTGTTAGTTAGAATCTAAATAGCTCCCGAGGTCGATATATACAAGCAAGTCGTGACTTTCTGATGCCTAAATCTGCATGGACATGACCTGATAATACGGTAAACTATTATCTGCAACAGATATGAGTTCTTCTTCTAGCTGTCATGGTGGGTGTAAACGGATTGAACAGTCCCTCCTAACACCGAAACTTTGAAAAACTTGGAAAGGAAAAACGTATAAATTGATTAGATTACAGGCCATGTTTCTGGTCTGGAGCTGCATAGGAGATTAATTAGTTGCATCCACCGATCTTCCATTCACTAGTTAAAAACAAAACTTAATTATATCCAAGTCCACGCAATTTTGTCCTTTTCTATAAAGTTAGACTTTTTATAATAATAAAGTAGCCCAATAAATCATCTAGATTAATAAGTTGAAGTTTAGATAAAAAAATAAATCTCAATTATTGTGGATCAGACTCATATCGACCTTGTAATAGGAAAATCCGATACGGAAGCTATATAAAGATTAAGGTCTCCTGCAATTACTGATATCAATCGTAAGCATAAAGAATCTCTGACCCGTTAAGAAAGCTTACGTATTGAGAAAACCGTAAAAAGTCCTAAACCACGTGTCAAGAAACACTTTCCTTAAAAGTCCCGAGACATTCGTGATCGTTTGGAGCTCGAAATCAACATCAGAATCATATATGAAATTAAAATCAAGTATTTCATATTACCTTTATTTTTTAATCTTTTCGTGTAGATCCTGAATACATAATAAGATCTGTGCTACGTATTACAACTGATTCTTCGCCGTCATTCTAATTGAAGTGATTGAATGTTAACTTTAACATAACTTTAAAGAATATAGTTAATCAAATTTATAAGCGTCAATCACATCAAATCTATTCCTCAAATTTGAATGGCTCATTCGTAAAGTAATTTGTTTAAAATACGTAATTTATACTCAGTAATAATGATTAGATGTCTTATTTATATAAAAAAGAATATCATTACAATTTACATGTAGACTTGTAAATCTAATCTATGTAGGTTGAAAGTGACAATTCAATCAATGCAATACAACCCTAAATCCATAGCTCTCCTGAGAGCGACCAAACATCTCTCGTATAATAAATCATTTTACATCATTAAACAAAAGTAATAAAGTTAAAACTTATTTTTAAAAATAACTTAATTATCATTTTAGTTACTTACAATAAATAATTATTGTCAATATATATGAATAATAAAGAATTTATATTGATAATTTATATGATTTTTTTATACTACAAGAGGAGTAAAATAACTTAATTGAAATAAAAAGCCTAATTTAAAATTGATTTCAAAGTATAAGAATTTTTAATATGTTTTTGTTTTCTATAAACACTCTTAACTAATTACCAACAGGTAAGCCTCGGAGTAACTAATAAAATTACTCATTTGTTATCATAAGATCACAGATTTAAGTTACGGATGCGTAAATTTTTTAAGCTTGATTAACATAATAATAAGAAATTCTTGTAGATAGTTAAAAAATAATAATTAATTAACTAAATAATCTCTTTATTTATTATAATTTTAATTATACAATATGTTAATTACACACGATTAATTATAAACAAGACAATAAAAATTCTACCTAAAAAAGGGCAAATTCAAGGGTACCCTATTGCAATGCAAGCCTCCCAGAAGAGCCTGTCCTCCATTTCATCCATGGCTTCCCTACTCAGTTTAAACCCAAACTTTGGTTTCTCTGCACAGTTATTTCTCTGATCATCATCACTTGCCATGACCTCCATTGACGATGCTTCTCTTAGCCACATCTTGCAGGTATTATTACTCCATATTGGTTCCCAAGTTGCACCATTAAAACTACTACTGCAACAATCTTCTTCTTCTTCATCATCATAACAAGCAACGACTTGAAGCTGACAAGTTGTGTCACCACAACTGCAGGACTCAGCATCATCATCGTCGCCGCCGTCACAGCCGTCGCAGGCCATATTGACATGATCTGCCTCAGAGTCTGCACTACCTTCAACAAGAAGAAAAGAAGAAACATCCAAAGGTAGAGCTTTATTATTATTATTCTCCATAACCTATCTTGGTGGTGATTTTTAGGATTGTATATATACTGACTGGTACAGAAGTTCCTGTCACTGTGATGACGACGACGACGACTTCACAGACTAAATATTAGAGGGGGTGATCTGATCAGGCACTTTTGAGGTGAAAAGGTGAAAGTTTCTGCTTGCTTGAGACGACAATTTATTGGTGGGTTTCATGTCATAGGTCTTCTCTTGACAAGGAGGGGAGCTGTATGGTGGACCCCCCTGTTGGCAAATCCACCATTGTAGCATCATTTTCAAGCATTTTCCTTTTTCTTATTTTTGGAAAAAAAAAAGATGTTGGTTGATTAGTAAATCTTGGTAGTTATTAATATTATAAATATATTAATATTGGAAATATTTTGTTAATAATGACTACTAAAGATGTTTAATTAATAAAACATGTCAGTATCAAAATGTCTAACGTACTTAGTTCACAAGGCTCTTTGTTTTGCGAGGATCTAACGAGGGTCATTGATTTTTTTTTGTTGATTACATTAGGTATCCCAAGACCCTACCCTAAGAGCCCTAGAGGAGGTAAATCTGGAATCCCAGGATCCCTCAGGTTCCTACGTAGCCTGTACACTTCTACGCACAAGCAGTCTTCACATACTGATTATTCAACTGATGATTGATCACTGGCCCTCCTTGCTCAGCATCAGGTTCCCATCAGCCCCCAAGTTTCTGAGTAGCCCCAACTCCCATACTGCCGCTGGAAGCGAGCCGTCCGTAATTGATCCGATTAAAGAGCTTTGCCCAGGGGCTAGAGGATCATCAACAGATAAAATTCCCATTCCCCTCTTGCGTGACTCGAACTCAAGACCTCTTGTAAATGAGAGCTTTAAGTGAGGAGTTGAAACCATCTAGGCCACTCCTACTTGTCGGGTCATTGATATATTGTTTCCATGATTCGAACCTGTAACCTTCTGGTCACAAAGAAACAACTTTTACTAATTGAATTAACTTTTTTTTCTTCTAATTTTAAGAGATTTTAGAAGGATTGAGAACAAAGTTTATAATTTTGTAAGAAAAAATAATAAATAATTTCACAAAATTATATATAATATTTAATGATTTTATTTGAATTTTTTTATAACTATAAATCATTGAAAAAAGTTAATTTACTAGTTATTAGTGATTATTTGTATTTATTAATATCATTAACAATAAAAAACATTTTTTAAAAATAAAAAGATTTAGTAAATATTAAAGGCTATTAATTATGAACTATCTAATTGACCTTCCTTCTCCTAATTTGAAGAGATTGAGAACAAAATTTGTAATTTTGTAAGAAAAAAGATTTAATTACACAAAAATTACATTACTATCATCATCATCACACCCAGTTCAAAATCCCGCAATAAAGCGAGATTTGGGGAGATTTGATAATACGCAACCTTATTCTTAAATAATAAAGATGTTGTTTTCGGTAGACCTACATGCGGATGTGACGTGATGATGATGATGATGAATTTTTGTATAATTATTGAAGCTCATTTTAATATTTATTTGTGAAATTAATTATTTTTCAGAAAAATAATTAATTTCACAAATATTACATCTAAAATTTAAATGATTTTAATTGAATATTTTTGTATATTAATCGAATCTCATTTTAATATATGTTTTCTAGCAATGAGCCACAATATCTTAGAATGGGGTGGTCTCCTACTTAGACTCACTCCTACTAATTTTTCAAGAATAAGAATAAAAATAAAATCTATAATATAATATTTTGTAAAAAGGTCTAATTTTTTAATGATTTGAATAGAACTTGATTTTTTTTTTAAATTTTTGATAGCAATAAGTCATAAAGATTTGAGTGTTGCTATATATGTCTACTAAGACCCACTTGTTATGGTGATATAAAGAAGGCAATTATTAAAGCTAACTATATTGGATGACTATCTCCATCTTAAAGGTAAAGCTAAATTTAATTCATCTAATCTTGGAAAAAACGTGACACTTGCTAATTAGTTCTCACCTAATTCTAATCACATTCCTGTCTTCATTTTTATTATTTAATCAACTTTATATTAATATGACGCTTATATGACTCCATCTTTACGACCATCCACCATCTCAATTACATATTATAAATACATATACCAACATTGACATTTAGTTAGGTATATGTGAAAAGTTAGTAAAATTGGAATCTGATGTCATTAATAGTACGTGCTATTTAGTTCATATACCACATTAATAAATCCGATTTTTAAGCATTTTTAAAAATTAAAATTTTCATTTAAAAAATTAGACTGTAAATATATAATATAATGAAATTTATATAAAGTGAAATCTTTCTCGTCTACTTTATTTAAATTTACTTTTTTTTACGTGATTTTAAAAATAAGATCGTGTATTATTGAATATCCTTAATTTCGCGTCTCAACAAAATTTCTTTGCTGTTATTGTTGATTATTTTAAGTATTTCTTTGATTAAAAAAGGAAAAGCATGATTAAGAGTGACTAAATTGCTGGCTCCAGGTTCTGCCGACTCTTGCAATGACGTATATAATATATAATACGTTCAAAAGGTTGTACGATGCTGTTTCATAAGATATTATTTATATATATATATATCCGCTAAAAATCAGTCCTTATTTCGGATTTCAGGTTGCAACTCGCTTGTATAAAGCTGAAATCGCCGGTTAACCATACGGCGGTAAATTTATTCCCAAGCCTTGTATATACTGCCCGTCACACTATAGAAGCTAGCCATGCCTGAAATCATTACCTTAACTGCAAAGAAGGAGATGCCGAATGCAGGACTAATGACTGAAGTGAAGTCATAACAAAGTAACCGTACTGGAAGGTCCGGCTGGATCACCTCCTTTTCAAGGAGAGGCAATGCTTGTCGGAAATCGATTTCATAAAAGATAAGATTAGTAAATAAAACTTTACTGAAAAGAAACCTTTGTGAGATCGTCAATATTTTACTAGGGGTTTCTTTAAAATATACCGAATTAGTATAGCTATCCTTCCTCTAACGCAGCAACACAACTTCAACCAACATCAAAATGAAATCCTAGAGACTTTTTTTTCACACACATATATATACCTTAAAAACTTATACAGATATATCAACTAAGGATATAATTGTTTAAAATTACATTAACATTAAATTCAAAATAATTAGTTAGTAAATTAATTTTTTATACCAATTCTATCAAATTTTTTAATCGATCGTTTTAGCATTTTACACACTAAATTTGTTTTAATAAATCACTAATTAATAGTTAAATGATTATATCATAACACCAACTATTATAATTGTATAGATTAAAGCTTTTCCTCAATCACATGAAAGCATTTCTAAATTAAACCAAATGCTATTAATACAATATGGATGATAATTTAACATAGAAATAAATACTTCTTAAAACAAGAAAATTAGAGCTGGCACATATCTACACATGCCAAGTAACGGAAAACATAAGCATCAGAAAATTGAAGAACATACAAGTTTCAGAAACATCATCTCATTTTTTGTTCACAGGGATGAACTTCTGGCCGTCTTTCTTCAGCCATATTGTAGACCGAGTTCGCTTCACATGATCAGCAAAGATCCTATGCCTGTGATCAAGCAAAATGGAAGTCTGTTATACATTGCTGATAACCATAATTACACCGCAATCATTGTCAATCGCTCCTGTATCTTCGAAATGGAAAAATGGATCTCTGAGAGGTGTTTCCCGGATCCGAAAGAGAGTATAACGATCTGAATCACGAGATAGGCTCTTATAACTAACACATTCAGAAACTCACCTTTCATATTCGAGTTTTTGAGTGACAATTCCACTTAGTAACAGCTCTGAACTGTAAACAATGGCCCCTGGAGAAGTTGACAGTGTTTAGATACTGTGTTGGTGGAATAAGTAAGGCAATATAATGTGAATATATATGTAAACCTTTTTCAAGGAAAGGCACACATTCTTCATAATCTTCTTCACAAGATAATACAAGCAGATCATCTGGGACGGTGTCATCCTTCATAGATGATCTACCAACTCTTTCCACTGCCTGAAGAGCATTTCGAACAGACATTATCAGACCAAGCAATGAAGTTAAAAAAATTTGCATCATACAAATATGCAAGCAACCAATGTTCCAAAGTCCAAAATGGTGATTTAATTCACCTTGAATTTGAACCGTAGTTGGAAAATTTTTCATCAAAACAGAATGAACAGGAAGCAGTAAGTACCTGGCCCTGAACTGCTTTAACCAAACTTGAAACTATTTCTTTACTTGGTTTGGCATTACGGGTAATCAAAACTCTCTTACCCTGCAAACGTCTTGTTTTAGCAAAACGTCACGGAGAGGAAATTTAACCAATTCAACAAAACAAATCCTACCTGTAAAAGAGGATGTTGTCGCGCATGTGCCAATGACAGCGGCAAACTAAAGCCGAACTCCTTTTCCTTTTTCGTGTCTCTCAGAATGTATTTTTTCTCATCAATTAAATAGTTAGCATGACCAACATTCTCAAGCCATTGATGAGTCACAATGGGTTTGGCCAAAGCAATGGCTTCTAACATATTCCTTGTGCGCACAAATGTATCGGTTATGAAGTGAGTTGCATCCGTAATGGAGACGGCTGTTGAAATCTTAAGCCGGTCCAGTATCTACATAATACAATAGAAGTAATATAAAGTTGAATCAGGTAAACAAATTATGAGAAACAGCTCATGAAAATAAGAGTACCTTTTTCTGCTGCTTAAGCACATCCTCATCCAAGTGGTGGCTAAACAAGACTTTTACACCGGTCAAATCCCTCCTCTTCCTCAATTCCTTTGGTGGAGAAATAGGTTCCAACTCAGTAGCATACAAGCTATTAAGTTCTCTCAGAAGGCAAGATCTTGAAAGTTTCTTGCTTGACTGATTACAATATCCATTGCCCACACAGAGAGGTGAAGCTTCATTGATAGGTGTCACAGCGTTAGCCGGAGAAGTGCACTTTGATTTGGAAATTGTAGTTCTATCCCCAGGTATATTACCAGATTTTACGTTTGCTGCGCTTTCAGGACATAGGGAGGAGTCTGTATCACTCCTATCAGCAAGTTTTGTCACTTTTGCTTTTCTTCTATCTTCAGAACGCTTATCACTCTTATAAGCAGACCCACAGTTCAAACCAGCATCGCCTAGTTTATCTACATGTCCTGGTTCTTGACAGTTTTCAAGATTTTCATTTATGAGAGCCCTATTTTGGCAATCAGAGGCAGAAGATTGTGTTTTACTTTTCATATTCAAATCAGAAATAGTACTACCACTGCCCTGTGGTCTTTTGTGTCCGCTGAGAATTTTGTCGAGGTTTCCTTGGTGACCAAATGGCTTGGATCCAGAATCCAATTTATCTTCCTTGCGACTAAACATATTTCGACGAGATCTTCTTCCTCTGGGGCTGGTGGTAATACTTGAGGTTATTAAATTTGGTCTGGGGCCATTCTGTACTCCATGTAGTACAGAACCCGATTGTTTGTCAGAGTCTTCAGGCACATTTTCCACAGATTTCAAATGGGAAATAACCAGGGACTGTCTAGTTCGACGAGCAATGGGAGTAGAAGTACCACCATTCTCTGTTAGGTGTCTTTTCTTTGCTAGGTGATCTCCTTTTTGAGCAGTTTCCTTGCATGCATCAGAATCAGGTGATAGCCTGTTTCCAAGATCTCCTTCTGGCTTTCTGAACCCTATTATCTCAGAGCGTCTTTCCTTGGAAATTTTGCTACCATGTGTTCTGAAGTGTTTTTCAGCATCTGTTCTGGCCTTCTTCGATCTAGTCATTATTACATCTACATCACACAGCTTCCGAGCATTTTCAGGATCTTTACAATATGAAATTGAAGACTTTTCATTTAATGCAGCCCCAAGCCTCGACTTTCTCTTAGATTTCCTTGTTGAAACCCCATTAATGTTGCTGTTATCATGAACCTGCTTTTCTGGATGCGTTCCATTGTCAGTTTTCCTTCCGGGAGATCCTTTTGCGGACTTCCTTTGGTTAGACAATCCCAGATCAGTTGCATCTTCATGGCACATACCCTCCCCGTTAAATAACAGTTCCATGGCTTCAGCAGCCATCTGAGTATCACAACCCACGTCAGACATTGCTGGCATATTCTTCCTATTAAGAGTAGCTCCCATGGTTCCAGCTGAAGTATTGCCCTGAAACTGTTCGTTAAGTTCATTAAGAAGAGTTCTTTTAACATCTATTTCAGTTCCTTGGGTTGTCTTGTCATATACTTTTGAGTTAGGCATCGACAATTCTGAAGCAGAATGAACTAATTTTTCATTTAGGGAAGATGAGTTCCCTTCCTTGTCTCTGCATCCACTGGGCTGAGTTTTAATGAGCTTTTGGGAACTTGAAAAAGATCTCTTTCCAAAGAATTCTTCCTTCCTCCTACAAAAGATATCTCCCCCACCCTCATCTTCAAGTTTGTCATCCCAGTCAAAGATCCTACCTTTTCCATTGGTGCCACTATCATTAGACTTCTTTGCCAAGACTTGAGGTCCTTTTGTAGTTGATATACAATTTGTTTTTCCCAAACTGTTCTTTCCATGGTCAACCTCATTTTCAAACAGCTCTTTATTCTCTTCAATCAACTTCTGGACACAAGCAAGTGCATTGGCTTGTGACGATTCTCCAGGTTCTTGTGAATCAAGGTAGCTTAATCCCGCCAACCCATCATTGCAAGTGGGAAACTGAAACACTTCTGTTCCTCCAATAGTATTCTCATTGATGGAAGGAGGTATTTCATTTTCAACATAATCACTAAAGAGGTTTCTCACTGTAGAACGACCAACCTTGCAAGTTCTACCATTCATTAGTCCCTTAGAATAACCGTTATAGTTTTCTATGTCACCTAACTGCTCAGTTTCTTCACTGACTTTTCCTTTTGATCCATCATTTTCTAGAGGATCTTCCCCAAGAAACTGAATATTGCTTCCGAGGGAACAGGTCTCATTGTCAGTTCCCTTCCAAGTAGCATGGCGAGCTACAAGACCAGATGCCCGCAAGGATGCTGTCCGAACTGAAGTAAACCTTGGGGCAGAACCTAAAAAGTGAAGAACAATATGAAGATTAGACAGCAAAGCTTCAAAATGATGCAAGAAAAAAATGACACACTAGGTCAAAGGGATTGACCAAAAATAAATAACAAATTGATCACTGCAAAAGTAGGGAAACAACACATCAAATGTAATTGGATTCTCTAAATGTAGTTTGATAGCTTTCATTTCTAGCATGCAATATCATTTCTAGGCTTAAAATCTTTTCTTCGAGGTAAAGAATTGATGCACAGAACTTCAATTGTCATGAACTTATTTTATTGGAAACAAAGAAAAGAGTAAAAAGAATGAAAATCACATGATGATCAGTTATCAAGAACATAGGAAATCCAGGTTTGTATGTCAAGACTAGTAATGCCTTCAATCTATGTTGGACAGACATTTCATCACAAAAAATTGTTAAGTATCAATCCATGTGCAACTTGTGCTATTCTCCTTTCATTCCCTACCCAATCCTATTCGCCGATTATTGACCAGTTAACCATAAGTTATATGAAAGGAAAATCACAGATAAGCAAGTTTACTTCCAACTATGAAACTTGATTAAGCTCAAAACCTTCCGAACTACTAACCAGAAGCATGTTGTTCATCAGTCAAAGAATTAAATTGCTTCCTTAACCCTTTATGACCATGTTTAGTAGGAGTGTATTGAATGTCCTTTTTCTCCAGTGAATCACATAAGCTGCCTCTTCCCGATTCATCATCAGAAAGTTCATCATGACAACCCAACACTTGAGTTCCTTTTGTTTCATCGCTATCACTATCGACAAGGAACTCATCTATCAGCTGCGTTTCCATAACTTCACGGAAATCTCCATCGTCCAATACCTGAGTTTCACATCCAAAATCCAATATCTGTGTTTCTATTGCATCTTCAATGGGGACAGTTTCATCATATGGTACAGTATCTTGTAACCAGTGGAACTCGTTAGCATCCATGCCTTCTTCACCAGCTGATTATGTTTACAAAAACAAATGTCAGCTCCACCAACCAAATACATTCATTCACAAAAACAAGAAAGAAAGTTTCAGTGACCAATAAAAATTCAGGACAATTCAAGCTTCTTCATATAAACACAACACAAGATCAAAGAAAACAACAACGAAACTATACTAAAAACTAATTCAAGAGGAAAAGATTAAAAAGAGACAATCAAAAGCCCCAATTTCAAACTATAATTGAGAGGTGGCCATAAAAAGCTAAACTAACATCCCACCACACTACAGTAAAACGAAATTTTTGTTCCAAATCGAACCCCCAAGAGATCATTAAAAAAGGAACGAACTTTAAGTGTATAAGAACCCAATTCGAAGAAAAAAAGATAGCAAAAGAATAAATAAGGGGAAAAAAATACTTAGGTATTTTTTCTTACCAAATCAAATCCCAGAAAGATCATTACAAAAGGAACGAACTTTAAGTGTAAACAACTCAATTCGAAGAAAAAAAACAGATGAATAACGGAGGGGAAAAAAAGCATGATACTAGAAAAAGAACATGGTAATGAAATCAGATAAGTGGAAAATCACCAGACTTGTCTTTGATTGGTTGAAATTTATCATCACCATCTCCAACAGAACCCATTGCAATTATTCCACAAAAAACTGAGAGAAGCGTGGAATCATTTACACTCTACAGTAAATATCAATTCTTTCTCGTTAAACCCAAGACAGAATCACTTGAAATGAAAAAATCGGTCGCCTCAAAGAAGACGGTAAGTAGAAGGCTTAGGGGTAAGAAGGCCAGGCGGTTTTTGGAGGGAAAATTGATGCAGAGGAGTGAGTTTGATAGGGTAAAGAAGAAATTCTCTTTAAGTAGAAAAGACGAACAACTGGGCATTTGGTCTAGTGGTATGATTCTCGCTTAGGGTGCGAGAGGTCCCGAGTTCAATTCTCGGAATGCCCCTTTAATTTTTTTTCCTCCCAATATTGCTTATGGTCTTAAGCCGATTAGTAAATACAATATTATTTTAGTAGTAATTTAATTAATGAGTCGGATTGGGCGTGAACCCTTAAGCCTCCGAAATCATTTTAAAGGTCTAAACCTCTTTAGTTTTAGCTTATGTTTGATTACGCTTATATTAGTAGAGCTTTTCTTTTAAGAGAATTTTTTTAAGAGGCTAATTGATTATTTAGCTGTCATTTAAAAAAAAACTTATTTAAAAGAGTTTCATACAATAGATTTGACAACATAGAAATAAAAAGAACTTACAATTTTAACTATATTTATTTGTAATAAAAATTATTTATGCATATAAAAATTATTTAAAATATATTAGATAATATGCAAAGCACAATTTATTAATTATTATATAACTTTAAATCATATGAAACATAAATGAAAATATATCTAACTAAATCTTTTATATAGATTATAACATAAGTAAATTAACATCAAAAGTAAATATTAAAACATTTAAAAAAGCTAAATAATATTATATAAATCCTAAAATAAATATTCAAGTTGAGAAAATAGTTAAATACATAATAAACGGGGAGATGAGTTTGTGGGTATTGTGAAAATTATGTGTAAAATATAAGAACAAAAGGGACTAAAAATAGGCTCATTAATTGTTCTGAAAAATTTACTTGAAAAACGCTTTTTTGAAAATGTCCAAATTTAAGCTTCTTAAAAAGCTATATTTTAACTGCCAAAAAAGTCATATCTATTGAAGAAATACTTTTTTATTTTATAATCAAACACTTATTTTTAAAAAAAAAATCTTTTGTAGTAATGAAAAGTACTTATTAGTACCCTCCTAAAAATCCATCCAAGGCACTTAGTACTGCATTAATAAGCTTACCCGAAATCTTTTTAAAGATTAAAAGTTCTTTAGTTTTAGTACTACATTAGAGTCGGACCAAATGTGAATCATCTTAGCCGTGGACTTTAGACAGACCTAACTCAAATCCAACATAGTATATTTTTGGGGCGAAAAAGATTATCAGGTCTGAGTCCAGCAAAACCAGCGAAACCGGATTTGACTCGTTTAATCTCGGGTCAAACTTGAACTAAATTGTCACCCTATGCATCAGTAAAGAAAAACATTTTAAAATCCAGTCAGGGAATCGTTAAAAGAAATAAGAAATGGTTCTCAAACTAATGCAGAGAAGCAGAAAAACATTGCAACATCTAAAATTAAGAATGCCTTTTCATTTTCACAAATAAAGTTCTCCGCAGCCAACAAAATAAACAAACTACAGAAGAAACAGCTATGAGCACATATCCGATTCCTAAAATCAAATCCAAAGTCTTAAGAATTCTTCTCAACATATACGTCTGTCAAAAGCTAGAAGAATTCTTGTCAAAATTCTGCAAAGCAAGCTATTTCCCAACAAATGCCTTGGCCAGTGAAGCATCATACATGTAAGTCCAACAAGACAGAGGCCTTTAGTCCAGTGGCAATGCTGCAGGATCAAGTTGCCAGAAATCTCTCAGGCTGCCATCCCTCTGGTCGGTTAGACGATAAGAAGGGACTTGGTGGGAGAACCTAAGAAGCTCGGCATTCGGAATCACCATTTTGACCGGAGAATGTGATCTCCCTTTTAGCTTAGGCTTGAAAACTGAGTTGAACCCATTAAGATGTTCAAGAAGCAGAACTTCTATCCCCCTATCTGTTGTTTCGAGGACCTCTACCGTATCGTATTCACACTCCTGAATTTTTGAAAGTCTAATCTTCAAAGACCAGTCCCTGTACAATGCCCAAACCTCACCTTTCTTAGGCAAGATAACATACCCTTTCTTCGCCTTTCCACAAGTAATTTCTGCAGCTAACTGATGTGAAAAGAGTTTAGTAGATGTATAAGCATCCCGTGCACGATTTTCAATTCGAAATCTTCCACAACAAACAAGCATGTTCTTGTCATTCCATCGCGGTACGTCCTTTGATGCGCAAGAAGTAAGCCATCTCACATGGATTGTACAACCTTGGGTGGAGTCGATTTTTGAAATCAGACCATAGTACTTAGGCAATCCATCCTCAGCACTGTACAATGCCCAGATCTGACCGACTTTGATCCTATCAATCGATTTTTGAGCATCAAAGTCAAAAAATTCTGCATCTGGAACTTCAATATCATCACCATTGTTGATATCATCGCTGTTATGTCCTAATTGAGATTCTTTCGCGCCAGCTGACTCAGCCATGGGTGTAGAATTACTTCCTTCCAATTCTTTTTCACAATTCACTTTATCATCAGGTTTTGAAGATGAATCAATAGGTACACTATCAGCAAACCCCGCTCCTAAGTCCTCAGGGAGAGCAATCTCTATTATATTTTTGGGCAATGAAGCTGGGTCAAATTCAAAAGATTTTGACCCACATTCTATTTCCTTGCCTGTCAGCTTAAATGAAGGAACCATATGGGAGAAACGGGGTAATTTAGCTGAGGGAATTTGAAAACTCTGCTCACCAACTCGACAGAAAACACTCACAAATCCTTTTAGTTTGTGCAAAAATGCAACACAGACACCAACATCATCACTGTAGTCTGACAAGACTTCAACAAATTCATAATCATACTTCCTATTAGAGTCTGCGTCCGATTTCCATTTAACATCCCAGTTCTTAAAGAGGGCCCAAGTTTCTCCCTGCCTAGGATATATCTTGTATGGGTCCTTGGGCTTACCTTTTTCCCAAGGAATCACATGAGAGAACATAAGGCGCTTATTAGAATATTCAGAGCCTCCAAGTACATACTTACCGCAACCAACTGGCAGATCTTCATTTACACCTTCAATTTCGGTTTTTTCAACTGGGGCTGACTCTAGCCAAGTTATCCGCACTTTAAAACCAGGGGAGAAAACTTTCCTGATTAGAGCATAAAATCTAGGCATCGCATCCACAGGGTCATAAAGAGCCCAGATCTGGCCTACTGAAAAACATTCTTCATGGCGCAGTTTCCCAAAGTCATTGAAATCTGGCTCATCATATGCCCAAGTACTTTTTTCTGACTTGGATTCGGAGCTTGAACTTTCCTTCCAGACATTTTCTTCAACTTTTTCATGATTCACATTTAGAGTTTTGACCCCATCCAGTGAGCTCTCTTGATGATTAACCTGTTTCACTTCACTCTCATCCTTGCAGTTTGCACCCTCACTAGATTGTTTGTTAGTTTCAGATACATCCCCCTTCAATTCATTGTCCTTTTGCTCATCAATGGCAAAGGATGATCCACTCCCCCTGGCCTTTTTTGGATGGCGCGCAAACTCTTCATCACCACCTGCATTTTCATTATAAGAAACTGGCTGCTTACGTCGACCAGATCTCCTTGGACTCCCACCATGAGAATCAGAGTGCACTTTAGCTTTAAAGTCACATTTCTCACTGGATTCTGTCTCTTCCTTCCTTCTTTTCTTACCACTTTCTGTTCCTATATTGAATTCTGCGTTACAACCTTGCTTTTGGGAAAATGCTCTCTTGAGATCCTCACCATTGCTCATCCCTTGAATGCTCGAGTTCACTTTGTAAGCTTCCTGACAAGGGATATCCTTGCTTTCTGTTCCTGAATTGAACTCTCGATTGCAACCTTGCTTTTGGGAAAAAGCTTTTTTAAGATGTTCAGCAAAGGCTGTCCCTTGATTGCCCAAATCCACTTTACAAGCTCCCTGATAAGGGACGTCTTTTCTATAGATAAAAGCCGCCCGGTTCGAATTAGTTTCTGTCGGCCCCTGTGAAATCTTTTTGCATGCTATAAAAGACCTCCTACAACTTCGACAAAGAAGAGATTTATTCATAACTTCTGTGTAATATTGGAAGTTAACATTACAAAATGGACAAGATGTCCAAAAAGTTGCACAATCACTAGGAAATGACTGCTGAGCTGCTCCTTGTTGTGGCTGCTGATGATGGGAATTTATGCCTTTAAATTTGCCACCAAAACTGTTATGAACAACATGATTGGTAGTGTAAGTTGCCTTTTGTGGTTGTTTGAGAGGTGGGATAGTTTTATTCATAGAAGCTTTACGTTTTATGTCATGCAATGATCGTTTTCCTTTGTCCAAAAGCACTCTCTGAGCTTCTCCAATAAGCTTAAAAGCAGCTTCTGCACCAGGAAATCTATTTTTGTCAGGATGTAGTTGAAGAGCAAACTTCCTGTACTGCTTCTTGATCAAAGCCTCATCTGCTGTCTCCTCAATCTGAAGGATACCATACCAATCCGTCTCATTCCCAAACAGTTTCTTCTCAGCAGCACAATGCACATCACAAACCATCAGAATCTGAGAGATATTATCTATATCTTTGTAAAGCTGCTGGGCCTTGAGGGCAAATCTATGGGCTGACACAAAATCCTTGTTCTGCATCTTACTCTCAGCAATGCCCTTGGCCCTAATAGCCTCTTCTCTATTGCAATCCATCACTAATCAAATTAGTAAAAGACCTAAGTCAAAATTAGCCCATGTGCAGAAAGCATAATAGTCTCCCTAAACTTCATTCCTGCTCCACCACCTAAATGGTCCGCAGTTAAAGCATGAAGCACAGATGACACCTCTACATATCACCTCTATTCTGCATCATCCTTGCAAATAATACCAATCAAAACATCAGTGAGACTTCCAAATTGAGTGGAAAAGATTTAAGGAGTAAAAGAGATGAAAATTGAGAAAATCCTAAACAGAAATCAGTTACAACAGTAGATATACTTCATTATGGATCCTTTACAGTTCAAGACAACAAACCAAGACTGATTATCCACCCTATGTTCACAAACAGTTCAAACTTAAGAAGTAAAGATGAACCTCACCAAATAATTGCTGGAATAAAACAGCATCCCGCAATTACCAAGCCCATAAAACAAACTTCATTGCCCCAGAAAACTAACGTCAAGAGTCAATTATATCAAAAAGAGCAATTATACCATGACTGCCAAACTTTTTCGACAAACCTGTACACACTAAACGCCCATACCATCACCGTTCCTAACTCAATTCACATAAAACACTCCCCTTATCAACAAAAACCATATAAAACGTCAACTCTCAAGCTAATTTCAGACCACGTGGACCATGAACTGATACCAAATTCTAGACCCAACATTTCTAACCACGTTTGATAAAGGGCAAACCCAACTTAAACAGCCAATTTGAAAACTGAAGAAAAAAGCCTTCCAAATAATCCAGGACTAAACAACACAATAATTAAATCCAACCCAGAAAAACAACGCCAAAAAGTTCACTAATTCAAACCAAATTTTCCATGTTACATAATAGAGTAACACAAAAATGAATGAGGCGAACAGTTTCCGATGATTCTAAATCATGAAAAATGCATTAATTGATAAGATTGACCAAGCAAGAATAGCATGTGAAACATGGACACAAAAGAAACTAACAACCCTAGAAATTAACAGACTACATACATTTTCAAATGGTAGTTTAAGAGAGACAGAGAGATGCGAAAAGCTTACCAAACAACCACGCAAAAGCAAAGTAGAGGTTTGTGTGAGTGCGAGACACCAACAAGAAAGCAGAAAGTGGGAAATGTGAAGCTTTTTGAATTATATTGTATAGTGACACCTTCCCTGTTTGACCTAGCTTTTAGGGTTGATGCTTTGGTTTGTATTTGCCAATATGTCCCTCCACTTTCACCTATTTAGAATTGTTGAATTTTTTTGTGGTATTTTATTTTGTGTATGTGCAAAAATACCCCTCTATTTTAACATATTTTGGATTGAGGATTTTTTTCAAAGATGAGATGCCCAAACAAAATTTTCATTTATTTTTTATACGAATGGCAATCGCCAGCTCCGTCAATTTTTTCAAAATAATTTTTAAAAAATTAAAAGTATGAAATAATATTTTTTTAATTGGAAGGCTTGGGTTATTCAAGTTAAGGCCTACCTAAAACCTAACTTTTCTCATTTTGCTTAGAATAGTTAAGTCTCAAGTAGATATGTCCTGGGCTTGAGCATGGCCCATGGACCAGGCCTATTAAAAATATTTAAATTTAAATTTACGTACCAGTTAATCGTCATTTCTAATTTTTTATAAGAAAAAAATAGAGTTTTGCTTTTTAAAACTATATATATATATATACTTTTTTAAAAGTTATTTTCAAATTCTCCTAAATATAAATATAATGGTAATTTGTTTTCATATGGAAAACTTATTAATTACAACATATTTGAAACCATCCAGGTTCTCTTATTCAAGCAATTTTCTTGATTCGGGTAATCGGGCCGACCCGAATTTTTTCGAAGTTACCCGTCCCGGCCCAAAAATAATTCGGGTAATACCCGGGCCGACCCGAATTACCCGAAATTTAGCATTTGCTTACCCGAATTACCCGACCCGGCCCGAATAATGCTCACCCCTAGTTGGACTTATACCAGTAAAATTTTTGTCAGTAGAACTTTTTTCTGTAGATCTTCTCTAAGAAAAATTTTTGTAAGAAGTCAGTTGACTGTTTAGCTGTCCGCTTCATACAATAAACTGTTTGACAACATAAAAATAGAAAGCACATTTAATTTTAACTATATTTTATTTTGTAATAAAAATTATTTATGCTTATAAATATTATTTAAAATATATTAAACAATATGCAAAGCACAATATATTAATTATTATATAACTTTGAACCATATGAAACATAAATGAAAATATATCTAACTAAATCTTTTATATAGATTATAATATAAATAAACTAAATCAAAAATAAATATTAAAATATATAAAAAGTTAAATAATATTATATAAATCTCAATAAATATCCATGTTGAATAAATAGTTAAATACATAATAAATAAGAAGAAGAGTTTGTGAGTATTGTGAAAATTATGTGTAAAAAATAAGGACAAAAATGATTAAAACATAAGCTCATTAATTGATCTGAAAAATTTACCTGAAAAATATTTTTTTAAGAAGCTTCAAATTTGGAGTCTCTAAAAAAATACTTTTTCAAGTAAATTGTTCAGATCAATTAATGAACTTATTTTTTTGTCCTTTTTGTTCTTATGTTTGAACTTTTTAAAAAGTTATATTTTAACTGTCAAAAAAGTCATATCTATTAAAAAGTAATTTTTTATTTTACAATCAAACACTTATTTTTTTTTAAAAATACTTTTGTGATAAAAAAAAGTTTGATGTATGTTATGTGCTGTGGTGGAGTGACTGGGGCTCCTCCTCCCTTAACCAAGGTCTTAGTTTCGAGTCTTGAGAATGGAGTTACACTTGTGAGGGAGAGCTTTGCAGCCTATATGGTCCAACCCGGCTCGAATCCGAATTAGTCGATTACCCGTGTGGCGTCGGATATCGGATGATTTAACCAAAAAAAAAAAAAAAGGATAGTTTAGATCTAACCAATTAGTCTTAAATTTTTTAAATTTACAAACCAAACTACGATTAAGGTAGAGTTAAGCCGGGGTTACTTGTACTACAGACATGCAAGGCCTAAATTTTCAGTGACGTTGCATTTTCACATGTAAAGTTCTCAACATAAACTTGCATAAACAAACTATGGAGCAATTGCTGTCAGCAAATATCCGATTTCTACTACCAAAAGTGGAGAAGAATTCTTGTCAAAATCTGCACCTGCGAAAACCACAATAAATCTTGTGAGAACTCTGCATCTGTCAAGCCCCTGTAGTCGCGAGTGCAGAACGATTTGCTTCAAATTCCTCTTCAGATTTTTTCACATCTTCCAAAGATGTGATCACTACCAGCAAACTCTCCTATATCCACAGGGATGGTAATCTCTTCAATAATTTGGGGGAGTGAAGCTGGGTCAAGTTCAAAAGATCCTTTTGGCACACATTCTCTTTCCTTGCCTGCCAGTTTAAATGAAGGAATCATATGGGAGAACCGGAGTAGTTCAGCTGATGGAATTTGAAAACTCTCCTCACCAACTCGACAGAAAACACCCACAAACCCTTTTAGCTTATGCAAGTATGCAACACACACACCAACATCTTCATTGAAGTCAGACAAGATCTCAACAAATTCATAATCATACTTCCTATGAGTGTCTGCATCCAATTTCCATTTAATATCCCAGTTCTTAAAGAGGGCCCAAGTTTCTCCCTGCCTAGGATATATCTTGTATGGGCCATTTGGTTTGTTTTTACCACAAGGAACCACATGAGAAAACATAAGTCTCTGATCAATAGTCTCGGAGTTTCCATGCTTATACTTACCACAAGAAATTGGCAGGTCTTCATTGATCCATTCAATTTCGCTCTTATCATCTGGAACAGGCTCTAGCCAAGTTATCCGCAGTTTAAACAGAGAAGAGAAAACTTTCCTGATTAGAGCATAAAATCTAGGCATTGCATCCACAGGATCATAAAGAGCCCAGACCTGGCCCTCTGAAAAACATTTTTCATCACGAAGTTTATCAAAGTCATTGAAATCTGGCTCATCATATGCAAAAGTCTCTGGTTCTGATGTGACTGGAGAGTTTGGATCTAATGTTGAACCAATGTGGGTCTCAGAGCTTTCCTTCCAGGCATTTTCTTCAACTCGTTCTTCATGTTCCACAATTGAAGGATCTACCTCTTTGGCCTTATTCTCATCTTTCTGGTTTCCATCCTGGCTAGATTGTTTATTAGTTTCAGATCCATCACCCATCAATCCATCAGCTTTCTGCTTGTTGGTGGCACAGGCTGACCCACCCCCCTTGGTTTTTTTTGGACGGCTCCCAAACTTTTCATCGTCACTTACATTTTCGTTAAAAGAAACCTGCTGCTTATATCGATGAGATCTCCTTGGGCCCTCTCCATGACATTCTAATTTTACTTTAGCTTTAAAATCACCATCATCATCAACGAGCATATCATCTTCATCTTTGGTGTCAGAACTTTCACTGGATTCCAAGTCTTTCTTCCTCCGTCTCTTACCACTTTCCTTTCCTGAACAAAATTCTGTATCACAACCTCGCTTTTGGGAAAATGCTGTTTTGAGACGCTCACCATTGACCACCCTTTGATTGCTCAATTCTACTCTGCGAGCTACTCGATCGAGGACATCCTTTCTTTGGGTAAAAGTGGCCTGGTTCAGGTTAAGTGTTGTTGCCCCATGCCAACTCTTTTCATACGCAACGAAGGTCTTGCGACAAAATTGGCAGAGAAGAAACTTATTGATAACATCTAAGCAATACTTGTACTTCATATTACAAAATGGACAGGCCGTCCAAAAAATCGCACAACTATTGGGAGACGTCGATCGAGGTACTCCTTGCAGTGGCTGTTGGTGCTGGTACTTGACGCCTGTAAAGTTGCCACCAGGATTATTTTGAACACCACAGTTAGCAGTGAAGGTTGCCTTTTGTGGGCGTTTATGTTGTGGAAATTTTCCACTCTGTGAAGTTTTGCGCTTGATGTCATGCAAAGATCGTTTTCCTTTGTCCAAAAGCACTCTCTGAGCTTCTCCAATAAGTTTAAAAGCAGCTTCTGCACCAGGATATCTGTTTTTGTCAGGATGTAGTTGGAGAGCAAACTTTCTATACTGCTTCTTGATCAAAGCCTCATCAGCTGTCTCTTCAACCTGAAGGATACCGTACCAATCTGTCTCATTCCCCAACAGTTTCTTCTCAGCAGCACAATGCACATCACAAACTGTCAGAATCTGAGAGATATTCTCTAAATCTTTATAAATGTGTTGGGCATTGAGGGCAATTTTACGAGCTGCAATAAAATCCTTGCTTTGCATCTTACTCTCAGCATCCGCCTTGACCCTAATAGCCTCTTCTTTATAACAATCCATCATTAATCAATCACCTAAGGAATTAAGTTGAGAAAGCATGCAATCCGTGCATTGGCACATTCAAAGCACAGAGAATCCTTGAGACCTTTAAATATCACCTCATGTGCAGTGTCATCCCTGCAAATCATACCGACCCACATCAGTGAGACCTCCAAGATTGACTGGAAAACAATCAAGGGCTGAAAGATGATGAATTTTCAAGAGCAATCACAGTTCAACATGATACCATATCCAACAAGTAACTATATGCTAATGCTTATCAACTTGAACCGTATCCAACTTATGTTCCTAACCCCAGGAACTATATATTTTGCATTCTAGATTTCTAGTTCAATCCTGCAGGTACCAACCCGATGAAACAAACTTCATTTCCACATAAACAAACCCCAAGTTTAAAACTAATTAAAAAGTTCAGAGTGACACCGAGTAGAAACCACACCAGCCACATTTCTAACTCAATCAACGTAAAACCCCATTTTGAGGAAGCATCAACATGATCTTACGAAACCCATCTAGTCAGATACCAAATTTTGTGACCTAAAATTCCAACTCCGTTTCATATAAGAGTAAACCCAACAAAAACTTCCAATTTAGACCCCAAAAATGCAATTACCCAAATACCTAGTGATCATAAAAAAAAAAACACAAATAACTGAAGCAAACCCACACAATCAAACCAAAACAAAAAAACAGAGCGACATGCAACAAGTTCACTAATTCAAACAAACCTTGTCGGGCAAAACATAGAAAATGGCGCGGGAAACGACGAACCGAGAGAATTAAAGACCAAAATTCGATTAAAAATATGGGGGTTTTGAGAAAGGGAGAGAACTCAAAAGCTTACTATGAACTCATGAGATGAGAGGGATCAAGTAGAAGAACCAGTCCAGAGCGGGATATTAGTCATTTGAACTGTACGGTATGCAAAGTTTTGGTTTTGGTTCCCGCGGTTTTGATTATTTAAGTCATTTGAACTGTACGTTATGCAAAGTTTGGTTTTGGTTCCCGCGGTTTTGATTATTTTTAAAAATTATTTTATTATTTTGCAAAATATTATTTTATAATATTATTTATAATTTTGAATTTTAAATTGTAATTTAAAAACATTTTGTTTTGAGGTTGTCTCTCGTTTTTAGGGTTTGGTCTTCTCTCAAGATTTTTCCTATTGGTGTCGTCTTTGGCAAGTGCCTTGGCTGTTCATGGCGTTGCATACGGCTATCGCCGGCCTGTCTCTTACAGGTGGTAAGGACCAGTTGCCATGAAAATTCTCAGTTGGAACTGTCAAGGTCTCGGCAACCTTCCGACAGTTCAAGCTTTGGGCGATCTAATTCGTCAACATCAGCCGGATTTGGTGTTCCTTATGGAAACTCT
>JAOTBA010000205.1:43610907-43635545 GCA_025629845.1 Erythroxylum squamatum
TTATTTCATATTAATTGTCATTATTATTTATTATTAAAATTTTTGAAAGCATGGTTGATGTAAACAGTAAACTAATAAAGTATACAGTACAACTGTATAATATACCAATATGGATTATTTTACAATTTTTAAAAATTTTAAGAACTATTTCATAAATTTAAAAAATTTTCCGAAACGGTACCCGGTATCAACCGGTACCGGTACAGTTCTATTCCAGAACTCAATCCGGTACCGAATCTGGTACGGTATTCGTAACTTTTCCCACTGTTAATAAAATTTATACAAAACATCAAATTACAATTTTTTAATTAAATTTAAATTTCAGGATTTTTTTTTGAAAAACCTTAAAGTGTCCTTTCACTTCTTTTTAAGAACTTAATAAATTATTGATAATTGTAATAATTCAGAAATTACATATTATTAATTCATGGTTGAAAAAAGACTTATTAATTCAATTAATATTACCTAAAGCTTGAATTAACCGTACTTTAACTTGTTAACTTCGTACTGGCTCTCGGCCCTGAATCCATTCTGGAGCACAGATGACAGAGATAACCACTAGACTTAGTACTACCACGAAAGCTAAACACCTTCAAAGCAGGTGAAATCGCACCAATGACTTGTATTAAGATGCTGAAACTACAGTTAAATCGGTCTGTGTACCGCCTACATATATATACTTTACACAATTATTTCGTTCATACACTTAACTACCCAATTTTGCGACTGCTACTGAACTACCAACTGCGTCCTTTTCAGATTGGCTCTCATTTTCTGCCTCTGCTGCTGACAAAGTTGTCGGCGACCCTGCTGCATCCTCGGATTCGATCTGTTGCTCCGTTTTACCAGCATGATCATCCACTTCAGTTTGAGACCTCTTTGAATCTACATCCTTTTCAGATTGGCTCTCACTTTCTACACTATCTGCAGATGATGAAGTTGACTGCAACCCTGCATTCTCAGATACGATCTGTTGCTCAGTCTCAACAGCATGATGATCATCCGCTTCAGTTTGAGACCTCTTTGAGTCTGCATCCATTTTAGACTGGCTATCATCCTCCATGGCTAACAAAGTTGAAATCAACCCTGTGTCCTCTAATACAATCTGTTGCTGAGTCTTACCAGCATGATCGTCTGTTTCACATTGAGACCTCTCTGAATCTGCATCAGACTGTCTCTCATCTTTTAATCCTCCGGACAACACAGTTGATGGCAACACTGTGCCCTCAGATACGATCTGGTGCTCAGTGTTGCCAGTTTGATCTTCCACTTCAGTTTGAGACCTCTTTGAATCTGCATGCTTTTCAGATTGGCTCTCATTTTCCAACTCCGTGTCTAGCAAAGTTGAGGGCAACCCTGTGTCCTCAGATACAATCTGTTGCTCAATCTTACCAACACTATTATCTGCTTCAGTTCGAGATCTCGTTGAATCAGCATCCTTCTCAGACTGGCTCTCATTTTCTACCTCCTGAGCATCTAACGAAGTTGATGGCAACCCTGTATACTCAGATACAATCTGTTGGTCAGTCTTACCAGAATGATCATCCATTTCAGATTGACGACTCTTTAGATCTGGTGAAGCAACTGGGTTGCCAACCGGAACACTCTCAGATGAGACGTTGATCTTTGTTTCTGATGGCAAAATGGAGGATGGAGACTTGAGTGAGTTTTCTTTCATGTTTGAAGAAACATCAAGCTTTCGTTCCTGCACCACCTGACACTCTGAAGGCAGAATAGAGTTCCCCAATGAGTCTTCCAGCTCTATCACTGCAGATTGACTCTGCGGTTGAGTTTCAGATTCATTTGTTATCTCTGAAATCCTCAGAGGCCAGCTCTCGTTATTATCTTGATTTTCTGAGGAAGGCAAACACATGAACATTGTTCCACATTGATCTTCAGGCACAATATCACCAACTTGAGTACCTTCAGGTTCAGTACCGGTAATCTTGCTATCTTCAGGCCTCAACAAAACAGTTTTACATGGAATTGCATCAACATTTTCATTTTTAAACCCTTTTGATACCTCCAGGGCCTCTGTGATTCTGTCAGGACTTCTAACAGATGAGCCTTCAGTCTTTTCAGCCTCTTTTATTAGTGAAGATGAAGGCAAGATCACATCTCCTTCAGTAATTTCAGGCTCCATACCACCAAGTCGAGATGCAACAATATTATTACTCTCCTCATCTCCAGTTGGTTTGGGTTCATCTGTTTGCATTGAGATGCTACAATCACTCACAACATTTGAACCCTCAGACTTTTCTTCTACCATTGTTGAGGAAGACAAAGGTAAAGCATCATTTATTAATCTATCTTCAGGTATAATTTCATCAACAAGGTCGACAGCCACTTGGTCATTTCTTTCATTTTCATGAACTTCCAGTTCCTCAGATGATGAGCTGGTTGATTGGCTCTTAGATGGAACCTCAACCTTCTGTTCCAGCACTTCTATAGAAGTTAAAGGTAGGCCCAAGCTTTTATCACCTGATTCAGATTCTTTTGATCCGTCCAGTACCGACTCAGTAAATGAACCCCTTTTAGACATTTGGTCAACTTTTTTGTCCTCTGACACAAAGGAAGATGCATTATTTTCTGATGATGTTATGGGTTCAACCAGAGTTAAATCTCTTTGATCATTTTTGTCATGTTCAGATAATTCTGATCTTGCTGGTACCAATAAGCTGCAAAAAGGGCCCTTCCCACATAAGCCATCAGCTTTATCCTCCCCAATTACAAGGTAAGATGAATGATCATCCACGTTTTCCTGCGTACACTGAGGAACATCCATATCAACCTTAGGTAAACTATTCTGATCGCTCTTTTCAGCACCAGATTCCTTTGATTCCTCTTTAACTGGGCACTTCTCAGAAGAATGGTGGTCAGGGCAAGCTTCTTCAATCAAGGAAGTTGTGCGCAGAACCATATTTTCTTTGTTATTTTCAAGCACAACCACATCTACAGGAGATTCACCCAATTCATCAGTTTTGGCTTCAGATCCTTTAGATGCCTCTGATGCCAAATTGCAAACTAAATGTTCCTCAGGTGATCCCTCCTTCCCTTCATCCATAGCCAATGGAGATGAAGTAAGAATCATGTCTGATGACAAATCTTTTGGCACAACACCACCAACCATATCTGATTGATCGTCCATCAAAGGATGAGAACCATGAAACCCTGTTGTGGCTAATAGACTCTTCTCATGAAAGCTTCCCATATTTTCATTGTGTGTCACCTGAGATGATATAGAGACAAGTTCCTCTGTAATAGTTTGTTTTGCAAATTTGCCAGTCTTTGAAACATCAATATCATGGCGTATTTCATCAGCATAACTGCTAGGCACTTCCTCACTAGAAGAAGAGAGATGCTTAGGGGAAGAAACCTGTTGATACAGCCAATAAATATCATTTATATAAACCAAAGAACTTTATGTAAAAATTAAGGACAAATAAAATCAATTTGTAAGTTGTAACTGCCATAACAGGAAAATTTCACAGAGTAAGCAAATCAACAAGCCACACAAGAACTGTTTGTATAAAAGGCTTGCCATCAATAGTATTACCTCTTAAACATCAATCTGCAGATTAAGTTTTGCTGGAACCATTACTAAGAATTAGCCAACGAGCTATGGTGTAAATAGAAGGCAGGTCATCGTTACAAAGATAAAACTGAGGCAATAACACAATTTAAAAATAAATAAATAATAAGGCATGTCTCACTAGAACAGTTCACTGTATCGAAATAATACGCAACTTAACTAGTATTTGAATTTCTCACAGCCTATAAAAACCGCAAAACAAGGGCCAAAAAAACTGCAAACCAATAGGCATGGGACTACGCCATTAGACTCACTGAACAAAAGAACTGTTAAAGTTCAAAATTTATAGTTTGAGCAGGAAACCCTGAACTTCAATGATATTTCCCAAATTCTAGGTAGTCCCGCGCATGTCAACAAAGTGAGGCATAGACAGACATTGAGGTAGGGGACAAGATAAGAAAAGAATTATTAGCATAAGAATGTCCATACAGCCAATGCTGCTGCTGCTAATGATAAGGGCAATCATCAAAATTAATTTAGTTGCATCACCTGTAACATAGCAGATTGTATTTGCATACTGGATGCAACAATGGAATCATCTTTGGCCATTTCAAACCCAGGTGGAAGTTCTTTCCCAATATGATCTTCTGGGATTGATTCTGTCTTGGAAGATTCATCATGTGAAACTGTTGCACATGCTTCTGATAAGTTTGATACTTTAGTGCACATATCTATACACAAACCCTCTGTATTTTCAGTTCCAGGATGCAAGTTGACTGCAATTTGATCATTCTTCTGACCGACAGATTCAGAAGGGAAATTTTCTGGTGAAGACAAATATTCTTCCACCTTGGAAACTACCTCACTACTTCCAACTCCAAAATGTAGTTCTGTTACAACATTTCCTTCAGTAACATCTTGAGGGTGAATCGAGGCAGTAACAAAATCTTTTGGACAAGGCACTTTAGTTTCAGAATTGTCCACTTCCATGTTGCAACCCTCGGTATTATCAACCTCAACTCTTTTAATAGCCTGTGGCAGCTGCAAGAAACCTTGATCTTCCGGAACTAACTCTTTTGTAGTAGACTCAGAAGTGATCGACTGCAAAGGCTCAGACACAAGATTCTTTTCATCTTTATTTCCAATAGACAAACCTTCTGATTTGCCTAATTCTGAAGCTATTTCTTGTGAACAGACAGCATTATAACTTGACATTATGTTATCCAAGCCATGATCAGGTCCAAGATTATTGATATTCTCAGAACTTTCTACAATAGCTTCACCAGGAAAGGCAGCGTCCTTAGACATGGTGGTGCATTCATCGGACCTCACACAATGTTCCCTTGCTTGCTCAACATCTTTTGAATGATCAAAACCAATTGATGCGGGTGTCTGCATGAGGTTATTGCCCAAAGCATCAGAAGTTTCATTCGCTTCCAATAACTCTACAGAGTCCCCAACCATAGCAGCTCCTGGGCAACTTTTGATCCCCTCAACACCTAGGATTTCAAGAGGCAGATTATCAACTGATGCTTCCTTTGAAGATCCACTACAGTTTCCAGAAGTAATCTCAACCACATTACAACTGCTAGAACTTGCCTGATCCACAGTAGGAGAAATAATCATCCCCATCTCAGCATGACAAACAACCGCATCAGGTTTCACAGAAGTAGTAGCTTCAACACTTGAAACAAGTAAAGCAGATGGGAATGATGTACTTAGGGAAGCTTCTTTTTCATTTTCCAAATTGCTCTTGATAGGACTGTTTGTAGTTGTACCAGACAGTGTTCCTGTCAGATTACCACCAACTTCATCATCTTTAATAGAAATTGGATACTCCATCTCATGATTAATAACTTTAATGGCTGAAGATTTCAAAGACCCATTTGCAGAGTCATCCAGTTTCATGTCAGGAGGCCCTTCCGCAGATTTAGATTGCACATTTGAGCCATCCTCATTGATGAATGCATGTGCATCAGGAGCAGGGAGATCAAAGGGATCTCTGCAAGATGAAGCATCTTTTGTTTCACCAGTACTGAGTAGATTTGATTGAGGCACCTCCATAAATGTTGTAGGGTTTTGGTGTGAAGCCTCTGCCGAAGCTGCCAGAATTTCAGATGCACCGTCTGTTGTCTTGATTTCCAGCTTCAAGCCATCCTTTCCTGGACTAGAATCATTCTTCAAAGTAGAAGAATTGTTCATTTCCATTCCAAAACCAACTTTACACGCAGATTGTGGAGAATTCTCACTTAAAATTTCTTTAACTTGAGCTTCTCTTTCCAAAGTTGGTATGGTTGAATGAGTTACATCCTCTGAGATTTGGTTTTTCACCACCTCCACATCTGTCTTGCTTGATACAGGTACAGCAGGAGCACTTTTACTTTCATTCTTACAAGGGTCAACAATTTTGGTTTTTGGTGAGCAAGACTCAGAGAAGATCTCCTTCATCACTCGAGCAACATCAGTAACATCAGCAGTCTGAATTCGTCCGAAGACCGGAATTCCACTAGCATCTTTTCTTTTTGGATCTTGACCAATGGTGCCACTAGGTAAATTCCCTTCCTGGAATTTTTTTGGAGAAGAATCAAATATTTGTCAGATGTAATAGTTGAATTCTTCCACACATGGAAAACATGATACTGGATGTACACACAACATACCTATCCATCACATAATATAAACAAATTAATATACCTGAGGAAGATTTATCATTTCTTTTGGTTCGTTATCTTGCTTAATTTTCAGGGACGCAGCCTTGTTTATTGGAAAATCTCTCGGATTATTATGCAGATCCTGACTAACTGAAGTATCGACAGCAGGTGAAACAGGACCTTGTTTTTTCCCTCTACGCCTAGGTGCTTCTGCTCTATTTGCACCCTTTCGACCTTGCCTTTTGACTTGAACTGCATCTGGAAGGGTAGATTGTGGGGCAGCTGTGAGTGAAGTATAAGACATAATTGGCTGCAAGTTGGGAGCAATCTTTGCAGAAGGATGATTTTCAGTCCTTCCAACAGTTTCAGCAGCAGCAGAGTTGGGCAATGATTCAATAACTGGACCAAGAACTGCAGATGTTTTACTCAATGAGCTTTGGCTCTGGGCCTCCTCCACAGAGGTCTTATTTATTGAGGGTGAAGTCAGGCCAACTCCACCTTCATCTCGAGAAAGTTCGCCCAATTTAGTTGTCGGCAAGCTACTTTCTACTGAAACTTCTTTTGTGACAGAAGCTACATTACAATTAGCAGTAACTTGAATTCCACCTGCACCATATAAAAAATAATATTTACATTGGGCTAGAACAATATCAGTTTCTACATGACATAAATGCACATCTCCTACCTGTAGACCTGGCAGCACCTTCAGGAATGGTTGTTGATAGGCTGATTACTTCTAGGTGTGGAATACCTTCACCTGATTCTCCAGTTGATTTTTTATCATAAGCTGCAGTACCGGATGCATCCTCCTGGTTTACATTTCTCAGTTCCTGAATATTGTTTCCCTGGTTGCTTCTAGTAGCGATGGCTTTACTACCTAATGAGTCACTAGATTTAATCTGCGAGAGTGGACTTGAATTTGAAGGCTCAGATGAGGCTTCCAGAACAGGTGGTGATACCAAAACTTGCTTCCTACCACGACGTCGCGGTGCTCCTGTTCCACTTTGGTTACTCACATTTTGCACTTTCACACATGGAGAAACGGTAGGGGAAGGTGAAGATGACTGTAAGGGAGAAGATACAGAAGGGTTTAACTGAGAACCCACCGTAATCACTGACTCGTTTTTAGCAGCTCCTCCAACACCTTCTACAGCAGAACTGCCAGGTAGATTACCAAGACTAGAAGGGACAGAAGCACTAGAAACATTTCCTGTGGGGCCAATGAGTGCTGTACCGACAGATGTACTTTGTGATTGTTCATTCTTTTTTGAATCAGGAACAGATAAATTCTGCTGACCAGGCAACAGCGCTTCCTGTTTCTTTCCCCTGCGACGAGGCACTTGTACTCCACTCTGAGATTTCCTACCTCGTCCCTTTGATTGCACTGTTACAGAAGGACATGCAGGGATAGGTTGAGGAGCTGATGCAACAAAAACTGATGGGGTTGGAAGTTGAGGGTATGAAGAAATCTCTACGCCAGATTGCTGTGGGGCTTCAATGCTATTTCCTACTAAATTAGAAGAACCAGGAGAAGGATCAGGAGTACAAGTTTTTGAAGTGGAGTCAATTACTGTCGGTAAGCCCAAATCAACTTTGCCTGCCTCAGAAGGAACCAGAAGTGTCGGAGTATTTGGAGATTTATCTAAAGCTACCCTTCTTGGTCTTCCACGTCCCCTCTTTTGTGGTGGTGTTACCTCTTTGCTCTGCTCAATAGGTTGAGGCTCTCTAGGTTGTGGTGGAGGGAATGGTGCCAAAGGTTCGGTGATCCTAATGGCATTCCCAGATTCTGTAGCATCTTTAGGCAAATTCCTCTCTACTGTTTCTTCCTTAACCTTTGGAGAATCAGGAGAGTCAACTTGACATATCTTCTCAAATTCCTCTTCAGTCCATTGCTCTTCATAGGATCGCACCTGAGAATGTAAGATTCCAAGATAAAAGTAAGAAAAAATCATAATAGCGCATGAGATGTATGATTTTCCTATAATAATAAGTATCAACACACCTCTCTTGCCCGCTTGCCTCTTCCATAGTGCTGGGTGTCAAGGTTGCCAAGGTATCGGTCCGTTCTTTTCACTCCTACATTAGATACTACTGGAGTCTTGGGTGCATCATATAACTTCATAGCCTCATACAATGCTTTCAAGTCATCATCCGTTACAAGGCGAGAAGGAAAAGGAGGTAAAGGATCAGAAGTATGTATGCCCTGTGTCAATAACAAATTTTTCCATGTTGCCTGCAGGTTTATGAGATTAAGTAAGCAATTTTTTGAGTTGTGGCGAGCTATAAACACAAGCAAATTTACAAATACCATCTCCCCTTCTCGCCTTTGTTTATCAACTGATTCAAATATATCAATCTCTGGCTCACTACAAACATAGATATAAAATCATGAAAAGTTAGACCTAATCGAGATGATCTAACCACAGACCAAAATATCAATATTGAGTAAATATAGAACTAAACCAGGATACCAAACAAAAGGTATTATAAATATGAAACATGTTTCTCACACAATCAAAAACCAAAATAATTCCTAGCGCTTTCAGAAGCAAGAGGCTGCAGTTAACAACTAAGCTATTCCAATTACGTAAGAGTTCCTTCTTTGGTAACAACTAATGAATCTAGAGAGGAAGTAGTGCTTGTCTTCATCAGTACTTGTACCTTTTGTGGCAGACAGTAGTCCTTTGAATATGACAATAGTCTTAATTTTGCCTATCTGGGATTGAAGTTAACAGTTAAAGAATCGATAGAGGAAGTAATTTTTGACTGTTTCAGTCCTTGCATTTGTTTGTGGAAAACAATAATCCTTTCAAAATGACAACATTCTTAATTTTGCCTATCTGGTTTCAAACTTGGGGGACAAAGAAAACAGTTGCTTGCTGATAATCAAGCCAATTCAGCTAATGTTCTTACCACCAATGTAGATTCCAATTTAGACCAACAATGAAGGTCAGAAAAAGCTTCACTTATTCTTGAAGCAACACCTGATTTGCAAGCATTTACTGACCATACTGAGAGAGATAAAGGTAACAGATGCATGCTAAGGACTAAGCCAATTAAACTCATGTCCTCACCACCAAAGTAGATTCCAATTTAGAACTAGAACGAAAGTCTGAAAAGGTTTGACCTATTCTTGAAGAAACACTATGCACCAGCTCCATCATGGTGTTTTACAATTTTGACATTTACCAACTGAACCATCACTTTAACTTAGCTTCTAAAAATTTGAGAATAAGAGCTACTAGAACCCCCTAATTATGTCAAAGTAAAAGGACACTGGCAAATATATCACTTGAATGAAACAAATTTCACCTGCGGGCCAAGATATCATTGAGACCATCATCATCCAATACAGGGGCAGCTTCCTCTTTCTTACACTCTCGCAGCAGTGATTCCAGATATTCTCTTCGATCTTCTGCACTGTTAGATGTCACAGGACAATTATCCAGGGCATTAGCCAGACCACTTCAAAAGGGCTTTCTTCTATGCAGGAAAAAAAATTACAAAACAGATATCCCAATTCACCTAGTATTGTTGTCAAAGAAACCAGCAGTAATACTCTGATTAGCAACTCCCAATTTATGCTCAGCTGCTGCTCTCACTTGTTCTTCAACAGTTTGGACCTTATGACAAATGATAAATTCCAGAATAAGTGAAAAGAATAACAAGGAAAAACAGATTCAGGGATCAACGTAAAAGATGTCACATGAGAATGACTTCTAAGCCAATACAGCCTGCATCCCCAACTCCACAAGAAAGGTCATCGTAGAAACATCCTGGGCCTCAGATCCTTTAAAATATGCCGTGTCAATTCGTAGATTATGATTTGTCATTTACAAATCAGATGACCATAATAGATTGGATATCTTGTGTATTCAGAATTTCAGATTGTGTAAAGGTGTGGAAGATTCAAAAAAGAAAAGAAAAGAAAAGACTTTTAACATTTAAAGCCATGACATGCATCTCAAGTTGAAGCTTCAACTCTTCTACATGAACTTGACAAAATAAGGATCCCAAAAATATCCACACACAAAAAATGGACAACACAAAAAAGATAGCTCTTCCACTTTAGAGCCTCTAGATCAAATATGATGCTTCAAATTTCAAAAGCACAAACAAGAAGCCCTCCACCTCCATTCTAAAAAAGAAAAATATCATTTTGGACCAAATTAGTTGAAATAGGCCAAAATTTTCCACAAGATTGAAGGGAAGCAAAAAAGAGGATTAAAGAACTGCTACTTAACAAGATTTCCAATTTATTAGCTTTCACTGGAACTGAAACAGCAAAACTTCATGGGGCAGATTTTCACATACAATGCCATATGTCAAACCACCACTCGAAATTCCAGGCTTTTACTCTGTTATGGGCCCGTGCTTAGGATCGAGTCCAAGGACGATTCTCAAGAAAGTTAATCTCTTTCCCCTTATTTACATTGGTTCCCTTCCTTGCAGAACCTATTTTTGGTGATGAAGAACTGGCAGCACTTGTCAAGGACAAGGTCTGCCGAGATTAGGCTAAATTACTCTACTCCTAATTAGCTAATTTTTATGATGACTTCTTCCTTACTTTTATTGCATAACATAATAGCCTTATATAGGCAAAAAAAACATAAAAGTTCCACCTAAACTAGGACTCCTAGAAAGACTCCTATTCAAGCTGTTTTTATAACATAACTATAACATAAACTAGTGCAGAAATAATAGACTCCTACTCCTAATAAAACACTCCTCTAATAGACTCCTACTCCTAATAAAACACAACTCTAATAGACACCTAATAAAACACTCCTCTTTGCAAGTAGTAGGTTCTTCCCACAATGCATCCATATCATACTCATGATACTGATCATATAAAATTTACATGCTAACAAAGTCTTAACTACAAATGGAATCTAAGGCCATCATTTCTAAATTCAGAAGCCCCAGAAGATAATGTAGGTGGGGAAAGTACATACTGTTTCAAATCGAAGAACAAGCACATCCCTCTTCTGACCAATCCTGTGAGCCCTTGCTTGTGCTTGAAGATCCACCTGACAAATAACGAAGGGTTTAATCAGCTTTCGGATAAGCTACGAAGACTAAGAAATCGAGAGCAATGATCAAGTGTATAACCTGAGGATTCCAGTCAGTGTCGAATATAATCACAGTATCAGCAGCCTGAAGATTCACCCCAACACCACCAGCTCGAATGCTAAAACAATATAATTAACTATCACACTTATGGACATTAATTTTTAGGCAACATTAGGAACATAGAATCTAACAAAAGCACGGGTACACTTGAAATTCATTATTATGATTGTTAACATTTCACTTTTTTTTTTACAAGATTGAAAGAACGATACACAAAAAGTTTTCAAATATTAAATAATAAAATTTAACATCAGTCACTAGTTTTGACTGAACATTTAACTTCAAGCATCTTTCCTTTCTATTCAAATCAAACAGACTCCAGTAAAACCTTAAAAAAGCAGTAAAATGATTTTGTTAAGCAGATTTGTAGAAGGATTACCTAAGTAAAAATATGAAATAGGGTGAATCTGGTCGGTTAAACTGTTCAATAAGAGCACCACGATCACCACCACATGTATGACCGTCCAAACGTAGGTAATAATACTTTTTCCAAGTAAGATATTCCTCCATGACGTCAAGCAACCTAGTCATCGTGGAAAAGAAAAGAACCTGCAGGGCTCCAGTTTAAGAGCTAAATTCTCAAAAAATAGAATAACTACAAAAAAAAGTTGAAAATATACAAAAAAAAAAAGGCTCACATTCAGATGAAAAGAATACATAGATATTCATAATATGCATTTCAGTTCAGTTAAAAGTTAAAACAGATATAAAAATTTAAAAAAAAGTGTCTTAAACTAAGTATATGAAGGTGAATAGCATGAGCGCGGGACTATTTCAAAAGAAATGGTAAAACATTTTTGAAACAGTAACATCTTTACGGAGGAAACAGTACGTTGCTGGCTCACCAGAGTTTTTCTTAACAAGCAAATGAATAAAGACTGTACACTAAGAACCTAATGGAAATATTATCAAGATTAAAGCAATACACTGAAACAACAATAAAATTTCCAAGCAGTCACCAAATGCATTCACATTCAATTACTATATATTGTATGCTAAGAATGCACCAACTCATTGGAGATGTCCATACCCGGTGGTCTGTTGCCTTCAGTTTGGGTAGTAATCTGTCTAACATTTCAAGCTTCCCACAAAGTCTAATAATTGGTGGTAGAAAATGTTTTGGTATCAAGCTATCAACCTACAAAAGGCAACCACATATTAGGGCCAAATTTAAAGTACCAAAAAAGAAATAAAGCATAACATGAAGCTTATAACATTCACATCAACTCCAAAGAGGGATTAATTGAAGAAGGAATAACAGACAGATTGAAACTGAAATCTCCAAGAAATTATATGGATTCTTTATATTTACTGTTATTCTAAACACAAAAACTCCAACTGAAGAATAGAAATTTGGAAAAGAGCATGCCTCCTCTGCATGAAGCTGGCTAAGATATGGATGATTGCAAATGTTGCGAAGCTCCATAACTGAATTGTGCACTGATCGGGACTGCAAACATGTCAGTATTCTAAAGTCAAAATGCAGTGTTGCATATACAATAGTTTCAGCTCCCCATTAAAGAAACAGAACAGTGAGAATATCGTGAATTGAAGGAAACCTTTGAATTCCCAATTGACCCTAGATTTTCTTCCACCCTCTTCATCAAAAGCTTCTGATAAGCAGAAGCCTCACATCTTATAAGTCTCTCAATCTTTTCAGGAAGTTCATTCTCAACCTACAAAAGTAATTAGAAAAATCAAGCATTTAAATTCCACAATTTCAGAGACAAATTGCAAAAGGAAAACAAAAATTAAAGCTAAAAACAATTTGTTAACATTCACTTAATACTGGGAAAATAGTTTTTGGCCATTAGTAGCCCTTTATTGAAGGGACTTTTCCACAGATTTATGCATTCACATCACAAAGCATGCACAAAAACACCAAAGCAAATAATCACAACAAAGTGCCAATCATTATAAGGACCTTATGTTTCAGTCTTCGCAGTACAAATGGTCGAAGAACTTGGTGAAGTCGATTAATGATCAACAAATTCTCCTCCTCTGATAGCAAGGCCTTGATGAAGAAAGAAAGCAAGAAGAAAATAAGAACTTACATTATCAAGAAAAAATTGACAGATATAAAAAGAAAAAAATCAAAAGAAATGCCAGGAGCATAAAAAGTGCAATGACTTACTTCTTCAGCTGAATTATCACCGTTACTCTCAAAGGGTTTGTTGAACCACTGAGAGAAGTCCTCTGATGAATTAAATATATTAGGCAACAAGAAGTTAAGCAGAGCCCACAACTCCTCGAGATTATTCTACATTTGAGAAGAAGAAAATGGAAGTCAAGTTTATAACATGTGAAAACTGAGATGAGTCATCCATGTGGCTAGAAAAATGTTTATCCTAGACGGCATGCAAAACATAAAAGTTATATAAGAGAATACAAGATCAAATACAAGGTTTCCATTTATTTACCTGTAAAGGAGTTCCAGTTAATAGCAACCTGTGAGAGCTCTGATAATGCTTCAGGTCAGCATTCAATTTGCAAGAAGCATTCTTTATACGATGACCTTCATCAATTATAATATAATGCCAATGTATCTTACTCAGTTTTGGCCTATCATGCTTGTTCATCAAATACTCATACGTAGTTAAAAGGACATTGAATTTCTGATGCACAATCTGTTCCCTGAAATGAACATTGACAACAGTTATGCATTGAACACAACTTTAAAGTAAAGGGAAGAAGGGTTGCCTTGCAATTACTTAAATAGCCTACGCCTTTCCTCAGGAGGCCCAGAATACACAATCTTTTGTACTCCAGGGGCCCAAAAGTTGATTTCAGACTCCCATCCGGGTAAAACTGAAGAAGGTACAACCACCAGGAAAGGACCTCTATCATTTTTTGTTTCCATCAGATAACATATGAGAGAAATAACCTTCCAAAAAAGAGAACAAAAAGAAAAAAAGAAGTCATGTCTCAAGCTTCCAGTCTGAAACAACAGTACAAGAATAGACTGGACTCCAAATATTTTTCCTGAATACCTGTACAGTTTTCCCAAGTCCCATTTCATCAGCAAGAATGCCATTCACATGATTGTTGTACAATGAAACTAGCCATCTTAATCCATTCATTTGATACCTGAAGGACACATACCCACAGTCGTTTAAGAAATTTTTGAACTGGAAAGCATTCATGTTTACATTGAGGAGGAAAATAAAAGATCAAATTCCATCCTGAAATCGAACATAACCGCATCGGCAAGATCCCAGGACACAAGGATGTCTTAGAATCACACGAATGACATACTCGGAAAAACTAAAAAATGAGTAACTGCATGTTCCACTTACTCCCTTAATTTTCCACCGTGAAGACAAGTTGGCTGCTCTGTGATGCTCTCCTTTATACTGAATAAAATAAAAAATGTCATATAAATTATAAAAGCTGAGAAGAAAGCATGATTTTGAGAAACACCTAGGCAGCTTTGAGGTAAACATTTGATGAGGCTGAACAATGCACACTACACATATACAACCACTACGTAAATAGAACAACTTTCCTTCCACACACATGAAACAGACAAAGTAAAGAAATATTCCAGAAGCCAACCACACACTTCTAGTCAAGCATACAAACTTGTACCCCATGAAACAAATTTATTCTTCATCAAAAAAGAAGTAAATTAATGGTAAAACATCAAAGAGACAATAAAGAAGTAAAGTTGATACCTGTGGGCCATCATATAGTATTTTTCATTGCTCTCCATATAATGCTGTATAGTGAAAAAATGACAGAGGAATGAGCCAAGCATTCCAAAGCAAACTTGAGACAGCACACAGAGAAGAAACTTGCCTTTGCCTGATCGCTTTCATCTTCATTCTCAACTGCAGTCTCATTCTTCTCAACAACAGTTCCAGGTCCAATTTGTGTCTCATCCATATCATTTTCGAAGTCATTTGCCATAGCCTTTGCCTCCTGAAGTTTGGACCCCACTTTTTGAAGGTACTTCTCAGTTTCTTTGAGCAGTTGCTTTACCCGATCAGATTTTGCATCCTATACCATTGACAGGAATTTTCATAAATTTAAGGCAACAAAGCAACATGGATTCAAATCAGTAAATTCTAATGAAACAATAAACAGGATCTAACCTGCACCATTCGCAAATACCCCTCCACATCGTTTATTTTTAACAAGTTAATCTTTTCACGCTGAATTCTGTCTATTTTCTCGCGATGAATACGCTCCTTTCTCTTATGGAACTCCTTGACATACCTGTTGAAGCCCTTCCAACGTTCTCTCTTAATTTTAAACACATCATCCAGTCTTTCCCTAAACGAGGTTAACAACAAATCAAACAAAAAGCAGTGAACTATAGAAGTTTAAAGATTTCACATAAATCAATGAATATATAAAGAGAAAGTGAGCTAGATAAGACATACTTATGAACTTCTATCTCAGCAAAGAACTCCTTTTGTCTCTCACGAATCCTCTTTTGTCGTTCCTCTCTCATTTTCTGCTCATATTTTTCAAGTTGTTTTACCCTTCTGCCATGTTTATGTTTTTTACATGACCTCAAACGCTCGACTTCAGAAGTGATTGGCTTGAAAAAGTCATTCAGAAAATCACTGTCCAAGACCACAGAAAAGTTTATGTAAGAAAAACATACCATTTGGATTAAGAAATTAGCAAACTTGATCCAGAAAGCCATTTCAGTCAGGGATGGAATTCTGCAGAAAGGTCATTTCTTAAATGATGGAAAATCACCTCCGAAGTCGGCGCTGAAGCTCTAATAATTGCAGCTTTTTCAGTTCAATGACGCTTTTGGTTTTGGCAGAAATATCTTCAGATGAGTTCACTGCTACCTGCTTGACATATATAAAGACCTTGAAATGATGGCACAAAATACAACACATGGGAAAATATTTCTGTACATCCTACACATATTTTGCATTAAATTTCTGATAAAGGAACAACTTCCAACATAGGTTGTTCGTAGATTAATCAAGAAGAGATGAACAGGAATATGATTTAACACGTAATTTTCAAGCTAGCAATATCTCTCTCTAAGGCCATTTGATTTCATCAAGTTGTTAATATTTTGCAACAGTAATTGGCCCAAATGATAAGAAGAAAGGGAAAGAAGGGCACAAAAGACGACTAATTGGCAATGGCAAACAAGAAAACAGAGCATCAAACAAGCAAGGAAGGAGTTTCAAAACAAACCTTTAACTTCTCAAAGCAAGTAGCAATCCTTTGTTTTTTCCTTTTTTGTTTAAGAAGCCAAGTTTGCTCAACTCGAAGTTTCTTTTTTTGATGATCCATTATCCATTTCTCTGACATTGTGTACTTCGCAGAAGAAGGAGACTCATTAGAAGCTGACCTATCCTCATCATCTTGTTCCAATGAGGATATGCCATTCCTCACTTTATCGTCAAGGGGCATAACGTTGCATCCATGTGAAGCATATCCTGTTTGAAATTCAGTATATTTCAGATCCTATAAACTAACGAACACAAGTAATCGAAGTAATTTGAAAGCTGGTGTTAATGGTTTAGTTTCTTTTGGAGAAAGCATTACTGCTCTGAGAAATGTGCTTTATCAATCATCACAGTGACGTCCTTTACTTGAGACGGCTATTGTCCATTTCTGAGGTAAGTGGGTTATCCCAGAACGGTAGTGGAATATAAAAAGAAATGAGCAGCAATTAGGTCACCTGAAGCAGCATTGCTATCAAGACTTTGAAATTGACTAGAGATGCTATCCTTTTTGTCGGCCACCAATCCATGCTGAGTAACAGTTGATGGTAAGAATCCATGGGGAATCTCGTCATGACTACCAATTCCCATCCAGTTCATTGTCTCGGGATTCACCTGCTTATTTATACTCTTTGAAGAAGAGGCAAGATAAGCCTTTCCAACTTGATGGCCATTCTCCACATCATTCATAGCACTAGCAACAGTCAAGTCACCCCTTGTATTAGTGGACTCAGGCTGTCTCAAAGCAGTAAGTGAGAATGCCTGTGGTTCCAAGATTTCCTGCCCCTGCATTTCGGCCTCCAGTTTCCTTGCTGCCATTTGATGTTTCCTATCATCTACGGATAGATCAGATTGTGGACCACTTTTATCCTCAGTCGACTTCAATCTATCTGCTTCTTTCGTTAAAAAGTTGGTATCCAGAAATCTTCCACTAGATGAGGCACCTGGAGGTAAAGTGCCAGTGTCCCTTACATTATTAGGCCTTCCAAATGACATTGTTTCTCGAGCATTGGATGGATCATTAGATGATTGTGCCTTTCCTTTATGATCAACCAGCTCTTTGTGAGGGCCATCTGAACCATCACCTAAAAGTCACCAAGTACAAAGACGGAAAATGATAAGAATAGAAGTAAGTCTTCTACAAATTGAAGCCAAATTCAGATCAAGATAGAGTTGATCATGATCCATGAGCAAAGATCAAGGAGGACTTTCACAGGTTCTCAAACTAGGACTAGGAGCGCATGCCTAGCCCTGTCCCACTACAGCTCACTAGAAATTGGCAACCTGGTTTGGGATGGGAAAGTGAAAGACCCAAGCCTAAGTTAAGATCCATTCAGTCGGGGATGAGTTCTTGTTTCCAATTGTATCAATTATGTTAAAATGAAAAACAATTTTATGTTTCAGATATTTACTGTTGCATATTACAATTACAACTTCAAAAAATAACATATGGAGCATCACGTACTAACATACTAATGTATGAAGCCTCAAATATTATATACAAACAGTAAGACAAAGGGAATCAGATATCCTAAATGCCTAAAAAATATCTATATAATCAGACAGTTGGAGAAAAATGGGTTGAACTTAATATATATGTATATGTACATACATTAGAGAGAGGTCAAGCAAGAGAAAAAAGAATGAAATGAATGTTTGCAGAGGGGCCAAGTTTTAACCGAATTTGGGGGGTTCTTGACTACCCTAAAATTCAAGAGGTCTCGCTATTTTGACAATGCCATACTAACTCAACACACACCCGAGATATGCTGTCAAACCCTGCTGACAAACAAACCGACCGAAATGATGAGTCAATAATCAGCTTTGGTCCAGAAATATTACCATCTTTAGGGAAGATGTTCCCCAAGGCTATTTCGAGATGCAGTTTCTTCGGAATCAAATTATTTCTGCAACACATTATTTCATAACAATTAGAAAAATCAACCAAGAACAACATAGGTTCCAACAATATGTTGGATGACCAGGGAAAGTCAAAGTTCAACGACTAGATCTATCACCTGAATGCCAAAAAGACGAGGCACTGCGCTCTGAGCTGTTTCAACTGTTGCTCTTTAAAAGGCATTCCCGATGATACAGGACCCTGCGAAACAGGAGATTTCCCAACATCTCTAGGAGCTGTCATTCTACCACCCTTGTGTAAATGAATAACAGATGTGTAAAAATACAAGGAGCTTGAAATGCAAATAAGCACAGCATTCAAAACATTGATAAAAATTAGGAACAAGAACATGAGAAGATGTCGGTGGATCCCTTTTAAAATTGAAGCAGCAAAGACAACTTGGAATTAATACATGAGGACAACAACAGAAAGCAAGTTTTCTTTACAATAATTTATTTTCGGTTTTTCTGCTCACCTTCCAGCTTATTTTTAATCCTGCAGAGGTCAGATATGACCAGTGCTTCGGCATCAAAATTTAAACAACATAGCTCCACTCTCTCAGTCAAAAATAATTAAGAGAACATTATTGCTTATAAGCTGATGCTGAAGAAATAAAACCCTCTAGGTTGTTTAAGAAGAAATTGTGGGTGATTTCAAGAAAGGGCCATAATTTACCAGCACCTTAACTTGATAGAGTAACCCTACAGCCATCTCTAAATTCTAGAATTCAAGTTTCTATAGCAAGCCACTAGTTATAATTTACAGATTAGTACCATGTAACCTCCCTCTGTGTTATAAACTTTCCCAAAAAAAAAGCGCTCATGTATCTTGGGTATAGATATGGGCAAGCTGTGGTACTAATATCAAACTTCACAGCATAGCAGCATGTTTTAACTCCTTTTTCTGGTGACAAACCACAGGGAACCTTCAAACCTCTTTCAAGAAATTTTACACATTCACTCCAAGGGACGTACTGTATCTAGTCTTTATGCTTTTTTCCTCGATATTTTTGTTTCTTATTGAGCTACAGCCTAAGATGAATTTTAATACATGATTCAAAATGACAGGTATTTTATTAACCAGCCGCTCAAAAGGCCGAAATCATTATCCCCACCTTTAGGAGCCAAAATTGGTCAGTCCTTAAACAACCAACAGTTCGAATTCAGAAAACTGTAGCATTGTTATGAGGATGACATCAGATTAATCAAATTGGCTAAAGTAGCATCTTCAGATATGTGAGACCCATCCATCTATTATAAAGAAGGTCAAAGCATCAAGAAACACCAATGTTAACTTTGGTGATTCATTATTAAGCTGTCACTATGTTCAGAACAACAATGTAACTGAAGATATTCCCTTTTACCATAGTAATAGTACCTGAAATTTTGTATCCATAACTGTATTTGAACATCCTCCATCAATTTCTAAAACCTTTCCTGTAGAAAGTGATGTTGCCAAGTCATCCACCCTATTCGCAGGAAGAGGGTGAGCTTCTACTGTCTTTTCATTGGTCACTGTTGCTAATCCTATGTCTCCCATAGGGTATGGACTGGAAGAGATACCTCCATGAACCTTGCTAAAAGCACCTAAAACATCAACAGTACCAAGGACAAGATCATTAATGGCCTTTAGAAAAAAAGCTCAGACCAGAAATTTAGAGTATAATAGCAAAACCAATCATTTGAATGGATGCACAAAAGGAGTTCTCATTCCAGCAGCTATAATGTGGACGAAAAAGTAAATGAAATGACCATAACTAGTCCTAGAGCTTGTAATTAAACTCAAACAACGTATCTAAGATCATACTAAAGACGTCCACCTGCCCAGAAATAAGAACCAAAAACAGTTTCATAATTACTAAAGCGTAGTAAGTTTATTCGGTTCTTACTTGATCCAAGAGGTGCAGTTGCTGACTGCTGCATCGGAATTTCAGCTGTCATATTACTAGAAACAGTATTAGAAGAAGAGAACCTGGGAACCTGAGATCTTTCTAGAGGTAATCCTGTCTTATTCTGAATCCAGACACCCCTGGAAGAAAGATTTTCATGCATTGGTTGAAGATAGGCCCCTTGTTGTTGCCCTGCAGATGCATTGATGGAAGAAGCTTCCAACTGGCCACTGATAGATACTGTATTGAAGCCAGAATTTTCACCACCTTTACCTGAAAAACCCCCCGGTGAATCAACCTTGTACAGTTTTCCCTTTCTAGCATTAACAACAGAATTGCGAGCATCAAACTGCTGCAGGTTTTCAACATGAGGCTCAGAGGGTAAAGATGGATCATCTCTTTTCCTCTTAGCCGCAGATTTCTTAGATTGCTTCTGATTCTGCCCTCTTTCTTGAGTCTGAGAATTGGTAGACCTTGTGTCCAAACTAGATGGACTTTCATGATCAAAGGACTGACCACTCCTATTAGTTCCAGATCCTTGATAATAACCATGGCCAGAGCTACTTTGACCAACAGCTGCTCTTGTAGAAGATAAAGGGTCCCTTTTGGATATCTCATTTTCAGCCAATCCTGATTTAAAATCTTTAGAAACTACACCTGACTGAGATGATCCTGCAGATTGATGTTCCCTATTAAGTGATTAATACCATCTGCTAACGATTTATCAGCAATATACAAAAGGATTGACTAAAACTGAGTACGAAGAGATGGCAACGCATCACATCTTACCAGCATATTTTCCTGAATCCCCCATTGGAGTTGCACCAGCCAAAGGTAGGTGTGATGACTTTAAGGCCTCAATGTCAAGACCATTTTGATTGATGACAGTCTCCATGGCCCTTAAGGTGAGGAACAATTATGTCACCAAACAATATGGGAAGATTAACATGTAAAGAGAAAGAGTATAACTAAAATACACCATCCGTAATAATTACTAATACTCGAATCACCGCCTCTTTTAGCGTAATTTGATTAATATATCCAACTTGCGATAAGAGTAATGCATGGCAAGCATGAAATTTCCATAGGATTCACTAAACTTGGTGCACTTTCATGCAAAGCAATCAATATAAATCAGAACTCGAATCACCAAAAACACATATTCCAACAAGAAAACTACAAGCTTAAAAGAAGAAAGGACAATTAAATCCAAAATTTTCACCTTGAGATTACTTGATATGGCATTGAATGTTCTTTCCCACTCGTTTTCATGTGTTGCAGTATCTGACAAACACGTATAACACAATTACACAGTTAGATGGGGCTGCATTTGGTACTATAAATAAAAGATGCTCTTTGACTAGAAACTACACCCACCACGTAGAGTTTTGCAGCCAATTTTGTTGGCTCATCTTTAGACTCTTGAATAAGTTTCTGCAGAAACTTTGCTGCCTCCATCTCAACATTATGTGAAGATTGTGATGTCGCCATCTCATTTCAATTACGGCGTTAAAGAAGTAAATAGCTATAACAGGAAAGAAGCAACAAGAAGATTTTTAATGCAGAATATATCATCAAAACCTTCCAACATTTCATAACCTCAAAAATTAGTCAATATCATTTCTAACCCAAATACATAACAGGGCTCGATATCGGTTACACTGACAATCAATAATAAATATATAAAGTCCAGGTTTTTATGCAGTAGTGTGCCAACCAGCTAAGTAAACGCACTAAACAGTCCCAAGCTCAAACATACAGCCAAAGAAACACAAAATTTAACACAGACAAAAGAAGCATTTCCCATACACCAAACTACCCTATTAAAAAACAAGAAACATAAAAAGCAGTCATCCAGATGGAGATCGGAATGATTATAAATTCTAAAGATCAAATGGCACTCATAAACACGAATGGAAATTTCCATTATTTCTCAAATTGTCTTCAAAACGTCACACACCCAGCTCCAAACACAAGTAACCTCCCGAGAAAAAGAAGATAGAAAAGAAAAATCAACTGGATAAAAAGAATTCCCCAATACCTTTCTCGCAAAAGAAACCTTTTTGCTCGAGAACAAGTGCTTTTTTGGGAAAAAATAAAATAAAAGAAGCGTGGTTCCAAGAAAGGGGAACAGAAGCGGAAGTGCGAGAGCGTTGCTGTTACCTGATCGGAGATCTGACCCGATAGATTGATAAGGAAATGGTTAGTGAACTCGAGTGCTCCTCATAAGAACTGAGCACAAAGACAGAAACCCTTAAAAGGAAATTGGGAGTTCTGTTTTGGGGATTTTGGCAGTGTCCTACACGCTTTCAATTTTTGTGGCACGTGTAGGACCTTCCTCCCTTTGGTCTTATTAATTTAAGCTTGAGGCGGGCCTGACCCGGTCCACCCTTGTAAGGAGATCCAAATTCATTTAAATTATCTAAAATAATATTATTTAATTTAAAATAAAATTATTTTTAAAAATAACAATCACCATTTTAATCTAAAATAATATCATTTATTAAAATAATGTTAATTTTATTTCAAAAATGTTCATTATTTTAAAAAAATTAAACTAAAAAATTATTAATTTTTAAAAGAGAATTTTAAAAATTCAATCAAATTTCAAACTCAATTTCAATTCAAAATATAATTAGTTAATTTTAATTTTATGTTGAATCAACTCGATATTATAATTACTATTTATTATTTATATTTAAAACTATAGACATTAATATGTAAATTTAATTTTTATAAATTTTTAATAGTTAATTAATGTAAATAAGTATATAATTATTCTCAAAACTAAAGTTTATTTAGAAATAACTACTATATTCTTCACAATTTTAATTATAATGAATTTCAAATTATATATTTTATTTTTATACCAAAATAAATAGCAAATATATGTAATTTTAACTTCAAGCCACGAGAAAAAGTTTAATGGGGAGTGAAATGATATTTATTGTATTTTCTTTTACATTTTTATCATTATGTGTTTTACTTTACTATTTGCGTCTTCTTCTTTTTTACTCAATGTAAAATTTATAAAAATAATATAAACTTATTTTGAAGGGCATATATTTATAAGATCTTAATTGCCTAATCTTGAGCAATGATAAAATAGCAAAACCATTATAGTTTGTATCTTATTTCTGATTTTTAAATAATTTAAATATTTTATTTTTTTAGGATTTTAATTAAGGGCATTTTAAAAACAAATAGCACTAAGTAGTCTAAAATTATATAATTTATAATTTAAAGACAAGTTAATAGTTTTATTTTTTGCAATGAAATTTATAAAAATATCCTTATAATTTCTATAATTATTTCATACATTTTGAAATTATTCACGTAAATAACAAATGTGTTTGAATCCTATAATATTAATTTGATTGAATTTGTTGTTAACTTGATTCATAATTCATCTAGTTTACGTAGTTACCAAATAATTGTATTTTAGAGCCTTCAAAATTTTATGAATTTAAATATTAAGTTGAACATTTTTCTTAGATTTTCTCTTTATTGTTACGAGTGAGAAAGATATTTGAATTTGATAATATTTATTAGAACGGCCTTAATCACTTGTTTATTAGTTAAATTAAAAAAATTATGATTTAATGACCATAAATATGTTTGTTACAATGCAATCTTAATTATAGAGATGACATGGGCAGACCTATGAGTTAGTCTAGCCAATTTTTTAAATAAATTTTTAGAACTAAAAATATAAAACAATATCTTTTTTCAATTAAATCCAAACCTACTTAGGTCTAGACCTATCCGAGGCTTAACTTTTCTAAACAAAACAACGTCATTTTGCTTAAAATGGTTAAGTCTCAGGTCGGTTTAGGCTCGAGCCTATAGGTCACCCATTGTCATCCTTAGTTAATTAAGTTGTATATAAATGTACTCATCAGGTTAAAAAAATAGCATAATTTTTTTTAGCAATTCATAAACAAAAAATTAACTAGTTCTGAACCCCGTGCTTTGCACGGGTTGTTACAAAGTAAATAATGAATTTTAACTACAGAATTAAAAGGCAAACACAAGTACAAAATCTACATATTGCATGTCATAAAACTAGATTATGATAAAATAGGAATCCGACAGACAAAATGAGTCCCAAAATATGAGAGCCATATTTATACAAGTACAAAAGATAGATAGATTACTATTCAAGTACAAAATACTTGCAGGCCTCAAAATAGATGGATAGTTTACTAATCAAAAAGTAGCTGACAAAAAATTGGTCATTCTTGAACATTTCATAATTAAGTTAACTTTTCTCTTTTGATTTTGGTGGTCAACTTAGTTGAAGACATTTGTGGTGATATTAAATCACATAAAG
>JAOTBA010000205.1:43635645-43648830 GCA_025629845.1 Erythroxylum squamatum
TTATTATTAATTATTAATTATTGTTATCATTATTAATAATTGTTATAAATTTTCTAGTTATTATTATTCTTAATATTATTATTTTTATCATTAATTTTATTATACAAAATTAATTATCTTATTATAATTATTATAATAATTATATTATTATTATTATTATTTGTGAGAAGGATAAACTTGTCTTTTATTGAAATAGCTATTCTTGAAAAAATTAAAGATAGGTAGAGATGAATTTTGTGTATTCCTCATAATTTAAGAATAGATTTTCCTGATACATAATTATTCAGGGTTTGGTTTCTAACCAAACATAGGATTAGTAATATGTTAGGAATAGCTATGAAATAGAATAGCTATTCCTTTAAACCAAACAACCTGTAAAGGCTTTATGAAAAGCCTCGACAAATGTAAGCCTTGACATCTTTAAGCGGGAATTGGAGGGATAAGGACTGAGTTTTAAGTAATTAAGTAGATACCTAACGTTGAAAGTCATACACAAATTAACCCTAAGGCGTAGGTGAGTTGGTAAGGGGCTCTTCTGGCTTAAGTGAGGTCGCGGGTTCGAACCGCCCTCATGTATGCAGAAGTTTAAAACTTAGGGCCAGGGCTTTGTCTTCTGCAAGAGACCTACTCGGCTCGAGCGGGGATTAATCTGGGAGTAGATGGCTTAAAGGTATCTTCTCATAGTTGGGACCCTCCTAAGACACCTCGTGAGGAAAAAAAAAATCATACACAAATTTTTAAAAATAGGTTATTTTAGGGGTTGGGCTCACTTAAACTAAACTAGCCCAGTTAACTTGGGCCTGAAAGCACACGCCAGTCACGTGACAGTTTCTTATTCATCTATTCGCAAGAAATTCAAATTTCATCGCGCCTGCCGTTTGGACGCGAGAATAAGACAATCCCCGATATGTTTTTATCTTTAATTTCGGTTTTAATTTCCAATTCAGCCTTGTATCCCGCCCAACGTACTGTCTCTCTACTCTAGTCTGTTATCTACTTTCCGACTCCGATCTCCGATCTCCGATCTCTCGCCGTGAAACACAGCCTCATACAGTGCTACATTGGCCGGAAGCATGAACCATTTCCACATATACGAAGCCATCGGCCGTGGAAAACACTCGGTAACTTCACTCTTCGCTTTAGTTTCTTCTTCCTATTCTTCAAGTTTCCTAATCTTTAAATGTCTGTCAATCTTATCTCAATTGGTGCGTAGACTGTGTATAAGGGGAGGAAGAAGAAGACGATCGAGTACTTCGCCATTAAGAGCGTCGATAAGTCGCAAAAGAGCAAGGTTCTTCACGAGGTAAGCTTCGAGAACCACTTTTTTCTGATTCTGGAAATTTATGCTTCATCAATGAAATCGAATGCGTTATTGATGGAATGCAATGGCTACTCCCCGTTTACTAATAACTTCTACTTAGATTTCCGACTAATTAGTTAAAAATTTAACAATTTGCATTTGCTGTGGACGCTACGAGCATTGCCTGTTTTAGTAACTTCTACTTAGTGAACTGATGCTATCTGCTGATATTGCTTGCAGGTGAGGATGCTTCATTCCTTGGATCATCAAAATGTACTGAAGTTCTATTCTTGGTAAGGAATAGTATCGTGCATTTGGTCCCAATGTTGATGCTAATTTAAAAGCCGCTTTCAATACCTTGTCTCTTTCTTGGTTGGATTTTCAATTAATGCAACTCGTGAATAGGTACGAGACCTCTGCTCACTTGTGGTTAGTTTTGGAATATTGTGTCGGTGGAGACCTCATGGCGCTATTACGACAGGTATCAAGCACTTGCACTAAGTAGGAGTTCATAATCACTTGCATTTGTTTGGCATGTCCGGGGTCACAGAATTTCTTAGCCATGTTTGATGCTGTCAATGATATCATGAATTACTGCTTTAGTGGCAAGTACACATCAGGAACAATGCCCTGTGTTGCTGCATCTGGTGTATTTTTTGATGTATCTCTTGCGATCGTTTCATGTTCACATACTTCGAAGTTTTGGTTATGCGAATTGTTGTTTTGTGTAGCTTATCTTCAAATGTCAGCAGGGGAGAAGGTCTGGGTTGTTAGCAATTTTCGTAAATTGCTCAACAAACGTTTAGGCTTATTTTCACTTATGTATCATGTCAGAACCTCTGATATCATTTTTTATATGCCAAAATATGGAAATTTATGCTTCTATTTATTACACTAGACACATAATTGGCATCTGCAAATTGGTACTTTGGCATTGCAGGATGGTAAGCTACCTGAAGATTCAATTCATGGTCTAGCGCAAGACCTAGTCAGAGCTTTACAGTAAGAAATCTCGTTGCCATTCACATTTCTTCCTCCGCAATGAATAGACTCAGTTATTTTCTATTATTGGTTAAACATCAGATTCCTACACTCCAAGGGAATTATTTATGGTGATTTGAAGCCATCAAACATTCTCTTAGATGAAAATGGTCATACAAAGGTACCTAGTATTCTGGTCCTCTATGTTCATATAAATTATCTTTTGATTGCTTTTGAGCTGAAATTCATACATGTATTTGCTTTGCAGCTATGTGATTTTGGATTGGCAAGAAAATTGAGTGACATATCTAAAACCCCTTCTTCCATGGTAGGCTGTTGAACTGTTGTCACACTTCAGATCTCATATTTGGTTTTATTAGAAATTCATCACCATTGCTAGTTGCCCCTTATATTTTTATTTGATCTCTGTGCTTATATACTTCTATAGTTGCCACAAGCTAAGCGTGGAACGCCGAGTTACATGGCTCCTGAGCTATTTGATGATGGAGGTGTGCATTCATACGCGTCAGATTTTTGGGCCCTTGGTTGTGTACTCTATGAGTGCTATACTGGTAGGCCTCCATTTTTGGGGAAAGAATTCACTCAGCTAGTGAAGTCCATCCTCACAGATCAAAGTCCACCACTCCCTGGAAATCCAAGTCGTGCTTTTGCCAATCTAATAAATTCTCTATTGGTGAAAGATCCAGCTGAAAGAATACAATGGGCTGAGCTTGGCGAACATGCTTTCTGGAGAACTAAAATTTCGCCATTGCCCTTACCTCCTCAGCCTGCTTTTGATAACATGATTGAACTTTATGCTAAGCCTTGTCTTTCAGAGCGTAATGGAGACAGATCTGTACAGAACAGAACTCCTCCTAAACATCGGGAAAAGGACGTGAAAGGGACTCCGAAACGGGATGAGAATCGGGAAAAGGACGTGAAAGGGACTCCGAAGCGGGATGAGAACTCTTTAGTAGGACCAAGAGGTCAGGAGACTCCTAGTAAGGGTACAGCGGTTGGTAGGAAACCACAAGAAAAGGCATCTGGTAGGGTAGTTGAGGACAGGCAGAAAGAAGCTTCCAGTGCTAGCAGGAGGGTTAATCTTCTAAGGTTGTCAAGAATAGCAAAATCAAACTTACAGAGGGAGAATGAAAAGGAAAACTATAGGAGGCCTTTGCCTAGTGGCTCTGAGAATGATTCTGAGGTCAAAATTGAGAACACTGATATGGAACTTGATTTTGAAGAGAGCGCAGAAGATGAGACACATGAAGAACCTAATACATCTGATAACGGTATCAGGCTGACTGAAGAAGTCGAAAATAATATGCATCCACTTGAGAACTTTTCTGAAGCTAATATGCCTGTTTTGGATGAATCAAAAACTAATGATCAGGACATGCCACCAGAAGATATTGATGTGACTGCAACCCCACCCAGCGCCAGTCCTCAGTTAAAGACTCCAAGAACTAAAGAAGCATTAGGTTCAGCTCTTAATATGGATTCTTCAAAGTCACCCAGCAGCCTGTCAGAGGTACTTTGGCATCATTCTGATCTCTCAGTCAGACCTGTGATGCCCAGCAGAAAAGCTGACAAAATATCAGCTGTATTTCCGTCTCTTCCTTTTGAGCGAATGCAACCAGCTGACTTTGTAAAGATGTCTAAGGAACAGCTAGAGACAATCACCAATAGAATTGTATACACTTTTAATGGTAACACTAGCATTGGAGAAAAGCAGACTGTGGTTAGATACCTGGAGATGTTGAGCAGCAATGCTGATGCAGCGAACATCCTGACAAATGGTCCAGTAATGCTCATGCTTGTCAAAATGCTCCGACTGTCCAAGGCTTCAGCTCTGCGTGCTCAACTTTCTTCATTAATTGGCCTGCTGATTCGTCACTCTACTTTTATCAAAGTTGATCTGGCAAATTCTGGAATTTTAGGTGCCCTTTCTGATGCCCTCAAAGACAATCAGGATAAAGTGAGGAGATTTTCCATGGCTGCTTTAGGTGAGCTGCTATTCTACATATCCACCCAGAGTGACCAGAGTAGAGATAACCTTCCACCAGAATCTCCTTCAAAGGATAGCCGATCAACAGTTGGCTGGCAAGTAAGATTCCTACTTACATGCATAAGTATCTTGTTGGTAAATACATTCAAGTCATTAAATTGTCAAAGACATATCTGATAGTGCTTAGCTTATTCTTAACTTTGGAACTCTGTTGTGTGTTTTATGTATTCCTTACCTTTGTCTTCACGTACTTCATCTGCATTATGTTCTTATTTGTGGCCAGGTTCCAAACTCATTGATTTCATTAGTATCATCTGTTTTACGGAAAGGAGAGGATGATATGACTCAACTATACGCATTAAGAACAATTGAAAACATTTGCAGTCAAGGAGGGAACTGGGTAGCTCGTTTCACTAGCCAGGATATTATTAGTAATCTGTGTTATATATATAGAGCAATAGGGAAACAGGAGAGCATGAGGCTTACAGCAGGATCTTGTTTGGTTCGGCTTGCGCGGTTCAATCCTCCTACAATTCAATCTATCTTAGAGAAACTTTCTTTTAAGGACACAGCATCTTCCCTAGTGAAGGGCAGTCCACGTGAACAGCAAATAAGTTTGAACCTTTTAAACATGGCCATGCTTGGAAGCCATTTGTTTACAAATTTTGGAAGGCATCTTTTGCACTTGGCAGAGGATAAACATCTTGTCCCAAGTCTTTTATCTCTTACTGAGCAGGGTAGTGAGGTTTTAAGGGGTAAAGCACTTATGCTTATGGCTCTCCTTTGTAAGAATGGTCGGAGGTGGCTACCACACTTTTTTTGCAATGCCAGGTTACTTTCTACAGTGGACAGGCTAGCGAAAGAAAAGGACAGCTATCTGCAACACTGTTTAGATGCATTCGCACAGACTGTAGCTTCTACCATTCCAAGCTTGCTGGACACTATAAGTGGTGATGTACATCAAATGATGGCAGGCAGACGCCAGGGGCATATGTCTGCCATTACCAGCCGAGTTGCTTCAAAGACAAATATGCATTTATTTCCTGTTGTTCTTCATCTCCTTGGGAGCTCGACTTTTAAGCACAGGGTAGTGAATCATCAAGTGCTGCAGCAGTTGGCAAATTTAGTCAAAGCTGTGGAGACACCGTTTCAGGTGGTTATCAATCATGGATTTTTCATTTGATGTCATTTTCTTTCGTATTGAGCTTCTAATTTTTTACATTAGAAATAGAAAAGCTTTTATATTATCAGATTAGTTTTCTTAGTTCATTGTTCCATTCCTTACACAAAGTTGATATATTGATGTAATAAATTGTCTTCTTTTTGATATTTCTCAGGGCAGAGATGATTTCCAAATAACTCTTCTTCGAATTCTGGAGTCTGTAGTTGAGGAACCTCCTCTGATTCTTTCGAGCCCCAATATATTTACTGGTGAAATTCTCCCAAGTCTAGCTGCTCTTTATAAAGGTAACAAGGATGGTGATGCTAGATTTTTGTGCCTCAAAATTTTGTTTGATGTGATAATTGTTTTCTTGAATGAGCCTTTCAAAAATGAGCAATTGGTGGCGGAGTTGAAGTCCATATCCAATACTCGTTTCTTGCCACTCTACCCAACTTTCATTGATGATGAGGAGCCCATTCCCACGTATGCTCAAAAGCTTCTAGTGATGCTGATTGAGTTTGATTACATCAAACTTTCCGACATTCTACATCTGAAGACAGTCTCACAGTGCTTTGAATTTTTGCTTGGTGACTTGTCAACTGCAAATGTAAATAATGTGAAGCTATGCCTGGCCCTGGCCTCAGCTCCTGAAATGGAACCCAAGTTACTTTCTCAACTGAGAGTTGTCAGGAGGATTGGAAATCTTCTGGAGTTTGCCTACGCGAAAGACATGGAAGATTTTCTGGAGCCAACTCTTGGGCTGTGCAGAGCTTTCCTTCTGCGCTCGGTTGGAAACAAAAGAGGATTTGCTTACAGAAACAAACCTGCACTTCTGAATGATACTTCTTCTGATATAACTTTTGTTGTTGATCAACAGCAATGCGTTAAAGATATAATAGATTTTGGCAGTAATGTCGGTGTGTTACTCGAGTTGAGTGGGTCTGGTGAAGCAAACGTTGCAGATATAGCTTCGGAGTGTGTAGTATTATTGCTCAAGGCAGCTCCCAGGGAAGCCACAACTGGTTTTCTTACTAACCTTCCAAAGGTTACTGTAATCCTTGAGCGATGGTACAAGGGTCTCCCTCACTTGATTTTGCAGAGGATGCTTCATGCTCTTGGATATTCTTGTAGGCAATATTTATCACATGCAATGATATTGTCGATCTCAATACACGAAATTTCAAGAATTGAACTCATTACTTCAGAGATTAAAACTTCAGGCAACCCTGATTTAGCCCATGCTGCTTTACTTGCTGCCTCAGAGTTACAGCTATTGCCTCGATGCCGCTGATCTCCTGAAGGTTGCAATGCTTGTTTCTTTATCCTATTATTTTGTACTCAGTAGTTCATACTAATTTGTTTTCTTTTTATTTGCAGATACTACAAGGTTTGGCCGCCGTTCATCGATCGGGATACCAGCTTTCTCTATTCCGGGTAAAAGGCAAATTTTCTTACCTATTTAATAGATTTGAATTGTAATTTCTTAAACTGACGCTGGCACCTCTTTAAAGACCCGAAGAATCTTGTTCTGTAACAAATCATAAGCATGTAATTAAGCAATTATTTTCCCTTAATATTTCCTTTAAGGTCTCACATATATACGGGTGCATAGGAATCTCTTCTTATCGCAGATAAGAAACACGATCATTTTGAATTTGCCGATAGGAGGTTTCTTTATCAGCATATAATTTTAGGGTATATACAATGTTCAAATGATGAAATGAGTGCCGCCCCATCAGTAATTCGTGTAATTTAGTCATTATTTTGGTAATCCTCGTGATTGTCGAAATTATTCATGCATTTATAATCATTTATTATTATGCAAGAATATTTTAGATAACATTGACTAGAGTGACTATGAAGACTATTCAAGTAATAATCATTTACTTAATTCATTTATTATACTATACTGAATTACCATATTAAGTTACATTAGACAATTTTTGACGTTATACTACTCAATACATTAAAATATTAAAAATACCAGATTAAATTTATAAATTAAGAAAATTTAAAAGCTTAAATTGTAAAAGTATATAATATTTTACATTAATGAATTAAAAATTTGAGAAATTTTTTTCAATTTCAATCATAACAAAAAAAAAATTAAAATTTTAATTATATAAAAAGTTAATAAAAAATCATTTTATAATTTAAAACATAATTCGATACTAATGGACACTGTATCTACAATGTTCACAACTTCGCTCACAAGACTCTATGGCTCAACTTTACAGGTTAAAATCCAATGAAAGAAGAAAAAAAAAAGGGACCCTAAATTCACGGAGGAAAATCAAACCATGGTTGTATACATCAAAACAAGATTCAACCAATCTTTTGTCTTTTTTCTCGACACACCAACTTGCATTTTCTCATCCTTCCTCACTAATCATGTGACACGTGGTACATTCCCCCACTTATGGCCCCGTACTAGTCACTCTTTAAGAAAAGATTCCGTTATAAGGTAATGCTTCAAATCACCTATGCCTTTTTCTCGTCAGTAACATCTAACCCATCTAATTTTTCTCTTTCTCAATTATTGTATGATTGAATATTGTTTGGAACATATGGCACAGGAAAAATGGCATAGAAGATTTGAATCTCCATTATAATATAATATGCACCAAAAGCTTTTATATACTCAAATTGTCACTTGTTTTCGTCGTAGAATATAATACTCTCATTATATATATATATATTCAGTGGGACATTGATTTGTTCATCATTGTAATGGCCTCCTTTTGGCTTCCCTTATTACCAATCATGTCTTTACTGCTCTTTCCTTTTCTTTCTTCTTCATCCACCACTAAGCTAAATTCCCAATTCAGTACTATCTCAGGCTTGCCAGCATTGGTAAGAAGTTCCCCTACTACTACATTTCCTTTCCAAGAATTGTCACCTGATATTGCTCCATTACTCCCTTCTCCTGGTGGTAAGTTACCTTCTCCTGCATCTTCCATGCCCACCATTCCCTCCAATCCAAGCCCTCCTAATCCCGACAAGGGCGAACCGGTCGCAGCAGGGCCTGATTCTGCATTTCCCCCAAAAGAACCATTCCCTGCTTCCTCAGCACCACCTCCAGGCTTAGTGAGCTCAGTTCTTGCTCTTGTTTGTACAGCATATTGGTTAATGCAGCTATTTCCTTGACTGCAAGATTTGGTTGTATTAGGTTGGTAGTATCTGCTCTACTCCCATCTTGATCTCTCATTTGTTGTGTTGTTACTAGTAAACACAATATGTGATTCTCATACTACGTGTATCCTCAGAGAACCTGGTACCATACTGTGTGATGCTAGGAAATGCCATTTGCCTCTCTTGAGTTATGCCCTTTTGCATATTCTGACTAAGATTTTGAGTAAGATGAAAAGCCACATGTTTTTGATCCATATCCAGTATGGAAACAAGACTGGTTCTATTTCAACATCATGTGAGGCACACTAAGAGGGGCATTGAGTGGTTGGTGACAATCTGTTTGAAAACCTGTCACATGTCAACTAATAATTGCTTTAATGAAATAATATTTGATTAGGTGAAGAGGATTTGTCCTTTTCCTATTACCTCCATGATACATCAAGGTAATACTACAGTCAGAAAAGATGCTCAACTTTTTCATATCAATCATGTGAAACACCTAGACAGTATATTGTTTTCAAATATCAACAGCAACAGCTGTAAAGAACTGTAAGATTAGAATCTCTGACTTATTTTTCAATATGTAAAGATGTTTGAGACAAGGATTTGTATTTTCAAAGGAACCAAAATTTACCCACACTAAACATAGAAGTCTGAAATTTTGAATTTGCTTTTGCTATATATAGTTCATTCCTACATAGAGAAGCTTCTAACTTGAGAGTTCATTTCAAAGCCTTCCCGAGAGTTTGCCAAGCCGACCTTTCGATCGGAATGATATGAGGGATATTGCCACTCCACGGAAAAAAAAATCAACAAGAATATGTCTGTACTTTCTCGTGCAAGGTCCGCAGTTTCTTTCATTATGATCTCTGGTAGTTTATGAACAATAAGACAATACCAATTACAGCAATCATGAAGTAGCCATTCACCTAAAGCCACAAAGCAACATGTTCTGTCAATGCTTACCCAAAAGTGATTGTTCTGGGCAAGCAACCTAGCACCAAGAACTATGTCAACACCAAGCTTCAACACTCTTTTTCTTGCACCAATATGATCTATCTGAGCTATCGGAACCTGAAATTGACTATGAATAGTAAAAAAAAAACACCTATAATTCCTTCCATTTTGACAATTCTCACAGATCTTATTTGAAGATGACAAATCAAGGAATCCATTCAATCATGCGGTGGGTAATAATCTGGTATGCAATCTGAATGAGAAGAGAGATGGATTCTGTGCAAGCCTTGACAAAAATAGCAAGCAATGTAGCACTTAACTCAAAACATCGTAAGACAATAAATTTTGTGGGAAATCTATTCTTATGGTATTCAGAATATTTGACCTGAATCAGAAGATTTTGCTTTTGTCTTATTTTTCATAATACGATTAAGTTCAAAAAATGCAAAATAGGGAGAAAGCGGAACCAATGGTAACTGAACTACATCTTCATGGTAAATTGGAGTATAGTAATAGAACAACACAGGTACAAAAAAGTATAACCAGGATGCACACGAATTAAGCAACCATGAAAAAGGTGAAAAGCCATTCCACCAGTCACTAGACTACCAAACATATAAAATGGGCATGGAACCGAGGTTCCAACACTAGCTGTCTCAGCTCTCTACTTCTCGGTGCTGGCAACAACCATCCAGGAACTTTTTCTTCCAATCTGATTCCAAATTCTTCCTCCTGTCCATTAGAGTCCCCAGTTGCTTACATGTTCAGGATCTAATGTCGGAAGCGCCAAAAACGAAAGAATCATAAACTTTCATGAAACATGTCAGGAGCTAGTATTAAATTCTTTGAATAAGAGCATGATAAAGATATGGAGAAGTACATTTCACTGATTTATTATTATTTTTACATCACATAAGTAGCAGAATCTAATCAAGGGAGAGCTTAACAATACTTGATCAAAGATTCAGAATAGCTCTATATTATATGGATGTTCTACTAGATCATTTTGGGTTCCAACAGTAATTAAGAACCAAAAACAAGACAAGCCATGATCTGATCCAGAAGAGCAGGAAAATATGAGTACTGTAAAGTTCGATTTTACAGTTATATCATAATCTTCTAGACATCCCACTTGCTTCCTTACCGTGTCTGGTTAGGCCCGGATGAAAAATATAGGAGTGCTACTGCAGGCTATGATATTCTATTGCTGCTTATAAATATAAATACTGATCTTCTATACACAATATTGCAATTGAGATATGCAAATTGAGGACATTGGTAGAATTAAGAAAGATAACTGCACAAGTCCAAGAAATCCGTAATAATGTCAACAAAATGCCATAGGAAATCAGCAGCTATTACCATGTGAAAGAAATTCACAGACTATCATGGACAAAAGAAACGCACCACATAGGAGTCTTGAATTTAGGACGAAGCTGCATGTAATGCATAAGAGTGGAAGCATCTTCCGTCAACCAATAATGAACGAGAATTTGAGCTAGAAATTTTACCACCAGCTACCTGCTCAAACAGTAATCACCTATGAATCTACGACCAGACCACAATTTAAGAGACCAGTTTACATTATACCTATCGGAATTCCCCCTGAAATATCTGATAAATTATTATATTGAAAATTTAAACTGAAGAGAATCAGTGTTGAAATAAATATTATCACCATTTTTTCCATTTTCAAGAAGTACGGGACGTGAAAAAGAATTTATAATTACAATTCATCAGCATTTTAGATTTTTTAAAATGTTAAATGCACTTTAGCGATTAAATACAATATCAAGTTTTTCAAGATTAGCCTTCAAGAGAAGTAAAGTACCTTCCTGGGCAACGAACCAGATGAAAATAGGGTTCTCATTGTGGCCGCCACCTTTCTTTGATCCACCTTCCCAGCAAAAAGGCCACGTACTTGTGGCAACGCAGGATCAAGGATCTTAGGTCGTGGTGCAGATTCTTCTTTCGTCTGAGCAGTGTCTACTTTTGTAGGAACTTTCTTCTCATTTTTTGTGTCTTCGTGCAACCCCTCCATCCATCTTACTAAAGCAATCCTAGAAGATCGATTTGGGTCATATTCTATCCTCTCTACAACACCAATACAAGGCACATTCCGTTTCACATCAATTACTCGCCCTAGTCTCTTTGCTCCACCCCCTCTATGAAACGAGGTAATACGACCGGCGGAATTCCTCCCAGCTGTCTTGGCCTTACTGAAAGTTAAGTGCCTAAATGCTCTCTGAGCAAGGAAAAAAGGATAATAATAATATACCAATTATACTTCATTCCTGAGAAGGATATGATTTCTTCTAAAGTAAATCCATATCCATTCACAATTATACAGACAACCCATTCACAGCAATAAAAAGGGTATAAAAAAACAGCAAGTATCTTTTATTAAGGGCCTCTGAACAAGGCAAAAAGATAAAACCATAGGTATCCTCCGTTTTTGAGAAGCTTATGATTAGTAATCATAATTGCATAAAAGGATATAAACAACATGTATCCTGCAGATTGCTTAAGTGGGTAACTTTTATTTCTTTCAGAAACAAAATCTTCAATATCAAGACACAATTGTACACAAAAACCCACTTGCAGCACTCAAACTACTACCCAAACAAAGAAATGAGCATAGCTACAAAATTTAGGACCAAAAAGTAACACCTTTACGAAGAATTGGGGATTATAGAACAAGAAACGACATGGGCAAAGGCTGTTATTACCTGGGCCTGCTGAAAAGACGACATGGACAGTGAAATCTGCGTCTGTTTGATGAGCAAGCTACAAGAAACAAAGAACTGCGAGAGGGAGTGGGAGAGGGAGAGACTGAAAGTGTTAAACCTATGACGTTTCGGTTCTTTTCTTGGGCTTTTGGCCTAATTAGAGTCCTTTTTGGGCTTTCACATAATTAACGTTTTATTTAAATGTATAAAGAAAATTTAAAATATTTTTATATCTATATTTTAAAAGTTATAAGGATCTTACTAACTTATTTTTTAATTTAAATTTTAAATTTAAATATAACTTCATTTTATAATTATAAAGACAAAATTAATATATTATCATAAGCAATATGGTAAAAAAGTTAAAAATAAAATTTAAAATTATGCATACTAAAATAATAAAAGTTATATGATTAACATTAATATAAATTTATAACTTTTTAAGGATGGATTTGAGATTTATAATTTGATTCATATTATATGAAAAATTAAATTTTTTTACTTTTGATAATATTTTGAATTATAAAATTGATATTAAAAATAAATGAACTCAATTATTACACTAAACCCTTTTAGTAAGTTATTATTTATATAATGTACAACAAGAAACAATTAAATGTCCTTAAAATTGGCATTACTTGGTTAATTATTTTTATCTAAAAATGACAGAAAATTGTATTTTTTGGAAAAGTTCGATAGTACAATTCCTACATAATGGAGAGACTATTTTTAATAGACCCAAATGCAATATGGTGTAATGATATTACAAAATTGTAAATGGATGTGAAGAACTATTCATTTTAAAAAACGTACATAAAATGTAAAAGATTAAAAATAAAAGATAAGAAATCATACTAAATATATATATATATATATATATATATATATAAATATAAAATTGTATTTTTAGTAAAAT
>JAOTBA010000205.1:43649029-43661627 GCA_025629845.1 Erythroxylum squamatum
GTATTTTTAGTAAAATATAATTATTTTATGATTTTAAGTTTACTCATTAAAAACAAAAAAAAGTGACCAATTTTTTTTTATTAGAAAAATATAAAATTTGGAATCTTTTTAACATTAAAATTCTTTTACAAATTTTTCCATTAATCAATTTTCTAAAATTACAAAAAGAGGAATCTTTGATAGATTAAACAAAAAATTATTAAATAATATTCCTTCTTTATTTTATTATTTCAATATAACGAAACAAATAGTATATTTTATTTTTAAAATAAATTTAATTTAATTAAAATTAAAAGTTTTTAAAACAATCTTTCTTTTAGTTAAGGGTAAGCTGCAAACTAGTAAACTTCACTAGATTTTGCATATGAGTAAGATTTATATCGGGTGTTGTTGTTATTTAAAAATAAGATTTATTATTCTTAATCAGTTGTATTTTCAAATTATTTTAATTCAATAAAAATTTAATCTATAGTACTGTATTATATTACTTAATAATTTGTTTATAAAAAAATGTTTGCTTAATAATTAATTCATGAAAAAGTTAAAGTAAAAAAAAAGAATAAAAATGTAACGGCAACCAACTGTTACAACCGCCAGCTTGTTCTCACTCACTCCCATTCATGTGTGTCACTGTCTCACTTTGCGACCACCGTAACCAACGCCCCAACAACAATTTCTCCTCTTAACTACCATACCCTTTTCCTTCTTTCATAATCCTCTGATCTCCTTCTCTCTTCCCTCGAGCTCAAGCTGAAGCCTTTTGAATACTTGGTTAGATTCTATGATTGTTTCCTTCTTTGTTTTTTTTACTGGTTTTGATATGAGTTTCGCGCTCTAATCTCTTCGTTTCTGTGTGTCTTTTTTTTCTGGGGTTTTAGAGAAAGTGTCATGGCGATGGAGCTCTTAAATATCCAACCCAGTGAACTCAGGTTTACGTGTAAGTTTTAGTGTTCCAATTCAACAATCTTTGGCAATCTTGATGCTTTTTTTCTTTCATGGTGGTGTTTAAGAGAGCTGTTGCAATAAGTGGTAACGTTTACAAGAACGAAAGATCCCATTAGTGATGTTTTGATTGTTTGAAGTAGATATCAACTGGGTTTTTGGATTGCTTCAATTTGGTGGGCCAAGACATGATTTTTCTAGGATGGATGTATCTTTTCTTCTATTATACGACCAAAATTCACAGAAACTAAATCTTTAAATGAACAGAGAAATTGATGGATAGAGATGAAAAGGTTTGAATATGGCTAAGTTGGATTGCAAGGTGTAGTAATATCATACAATTTCTCTGATGGATGGACTGTTAAAAACTGCTAAGTTCACTCCAGGATTAAATTCCTTTGAAGGGAATGTAGGGATTGATTTATTCAGAATTAGCATGAATCTTTGCAAATTTGTTGACAAGTAATTTGACTTCCAAACTCCGCTTTTCTCTCTATAGTTGAGTTGAAGAAACAAAGTTCGTGCTCGGTTATGCTCTTCAATAGGTCAGATCAGTATGTTGCTTTCAAGGTATAGTAATTTCAATGCTTTAACTGTGTAGTATACTAATAAAGGCTTCTTCTCCCTCCTCTTGCCCTCTATTTTGCTCCTTTTTTTGGGGATACTTTCAGTTACCAGATTACATAATTGGCTAGATTCAAATATATGATAATCAGGGGAATGATTTTTAAAAATAAAGAGGCTTAATTTTGAGGAAGTGATCAAGCATGTTTAAGCAGTCAGAATGTATGCCAGGTGAAGACGACATCTCCAAAACGATACTGTGTGCGGCCAAATGTTGGTGTTATCAAACCCCAGACAAGTTGCCATTTCACAGGTACATGGCTATTAGAGTTATCTCATATCTCCTTTTACACCATACTACTCAAGACTATTGGAATCAGGTGGATGAATTCTTCTGTTTTCTCGAAAATTGACTTTGACTACCGATAAAATAATCTTCTTTCGCACTCGGATCATTGCAGTTGTAATGCAAGCTGAGAGGGTAGCTCCACCAAATTTACATTGCAAAGATAAATTCTTAATTCAAAGTGCTGTTGTTCCCTACGGCACTACTGAAGAAAGTGTTACATCAGAAATGGTAAGATGTCCATTATTTTTGTTGAGGTTTCTTTAATTGTTAGCATCTGGAGTTACTTTTTGTTTCAGATTTCATTGTAACTTCTTACTGCCTTCTTTACTTTGGCAGTTCTCCAAAGGCATAGGAAAACATGTTGAAGAGATAAAACTCAGGGTATTTCTTGTTAATCCATCTGAGTCACCGGTTCTTATTCCAAACAACGGAGAATTCATGAAAGATCCATGTTATAACACATCCCCACGAGGAGATAAGCTATCAAATGGAATTGAAAATATACCTCCACTTATTAGGGTAAGACGCAATCTTAATAAGTTCTGTTTCCACTCCTTAATTCCCACCACTGCCCTCACTTCCCGGCTCTATTGGCCTGGAGTTTATACCTTGCTATGGATCTGCATGGTTGACACCTGCCATTTATGAGCAACACTATACTCTTATATCTGTCATCAATATTTTTGTGACAACTTCCGATTCCAGAAGGTTATCTTGCTTCATTCTGATTGGAAACAAGGATCAAGTTCCAGGACACTGATATGGTAAATTTTCTCCTTGCATCAGTTATCTGAGGATGTTTTGGGCATTGGTACTGCCAAGGATATTGAAGAGTTGAGAGTAGCCAAGGATGATCAGTCAAGAGTGCTTGATAATGGGGAGCCGAAAATGTACACATTGCAGTCGAAATTGATAAAAGAATTTGAGGAGTTGAAACACAAGCTTTATGACATTGATTCAAAACTTAAAGAGGTCCATTTATTTACCATTCTAATTCTGTTTAGGTTGCAATATTCCCTCTAATTCTGAGTTCTGCCTTGAATAAAAGATTTATGTAGATCGAGGTTCTGTTTACTCGATTTTTAAAACCTTTTGACGGATGTAGAAGACGCAGATTTCCCAATTCATGTAGCTTCCATGTTGACCTTGAAATGGATGAATGAAAACTGGTTTTGGAGGAGAGAATTTCCTTAATGATATTCAGGTGACTTATCAATTTCATTCTGATATACTTTTTGGTTGTTCAGGCTAATCAAATTATCGTGAAACTAACTGATGAGAGAGACATGGCAAACAGAGAAAAGGATAGCATAAAGCATGAAGTAGTAAGTCATTCTTTGCTCTGCTTCGGATAGGCCATGCCATGTACGTGCAATCGAATTTAATGTCCTGGGAATTTCGCTTGAGTTGATAAAAATAATATTCTTACACTTCACTCAAGTTCAGGTGATATGTGAAGCAATGCATTTGTCAATCTAATCGTGGATCTACGTATTTGCAGGATGTTTTAAGGATAAAGACTGCGCCAAGAAGAATTCAGGTGGGTTTTCCCCTGCTGTATGTTTGTATGGTTGGTCTGATCAGCCTGGCACTTGGATACATTATTCATCCATAGAGAAATTTTTTGGTTCTTCTTTTCTTTTTTGAATGTGATGTGACTTACTGAAACTTGTTGAAACTTTCCCTTCAAGGGGAGTGGTGTAAATTCAGACAGTGGTTGATTATAAAGTTTTTCAAATACAAATAGAATATGGATTTTGTTTTGCAAGTTTAGTTTTCCTGCATTTTATTTTCATTTGAATCTTTTCCCTACCCATTTGCCTGTAAGGTCTACTGAATTGGCATTTGGCTCCAACTTTCCTGGAACTTAATGAGCTTTCTCAACAAATTTTCTCACTTTTGTTCAACCACTTTCTTATCCCTGATGACATGAACTTTCTCTGATGCCTTCCATAACTCTCTCCACAGCTATTCAAAAATCCTTTTGTTCAATTTAGTTACACCTTATTGCTTACTTCATCAAATCATAAACAACCAATTTTCCTTTTAAGCACAATAAACATAACAAAAGACTAGAGAACAAATTCTTTTCTGTGGTGTGTAGCGAGACAAAAATATATATAATGCAAAACAATCACATGGAATCAGAAGTATCATAAGTAATCGTATTTAAAATTTTCACTGTTGGTACACTCAAATTCTTTCTTTGGAGTTACAATCTCAGTTGACAAATGATATATAAAGGGAATAGGAAAAAAAAGTCGAGAAAAATCACAATAACATGTAGTCACAAGCTGCACATTTGCAGGCCAGACAAATTGGTGTTGTCACTCCACTCCACTCCACTCCAAACTATCTTTCAACTATAAACAAATTCCACAAGTCAAAAAACCATTTGTTTGATCAAGCATTGTCTATAAGTTGTGTGAATTAGTCGTTTTTTGTTATGTGTTCAGAAAATATCTGCTTTACCGCCATTGGTTAACACTTTGCTCTAATGGTGAGCCGGGCACAAAGGGCACAAAACCTCTGCCACCAAAAACAGGTCTCATGAAGCCATCATCAAACTTCCGCCAGTAATGGTGGACAGTATGAGAAGGCTTGCTCAGGAACATCATTAAACTGGTTGGCCTAGGCACATTTTCGTTGTCTAAGTTCTCCTCCAAATCTTGTCCATTCAGAAGTGGGGTGGTAAAGGACTTGGGACTTGACGGTTCCGACGAGAACATGCTGGCTGTATGTTTTCGTATTGGCAGCAAAATCCTTACTAGTGGTTTAGTTATCAGACCAAATACCTGAACGAATCCAGAGATTAACCATATTACACACTTTTGTGTCGCTAAAGAAACAAGTCTGAAGATGTACTTAAGTGTCCTGTGAATTTTTTAAAGGCAGGAAAGATTGCAACTTTAAGTACTTAAAAACGTAAGATTCATCAGAATTTCCGATTCCTTCAAATTTTGTAATCTTAATGGCGAAGGTGGTGCTTTATCTCTTGAAGTTCATATCAAAATATCCAGTTTAAATGTTCACTTCTAATATCTAGCATGCAACTAAACTTCCTGGGCTCAAAATTGACAAACTAGGACTAGCGAGAACCTGTTGACAGCAACAATTAAACCTCCATGACAAGCTTTACATTGTTCCTAATTATGCAGATAGATTTACGAGCTTAATATGCTGAACTATGGGGTGGGTGTTCATGTTTCTAAGTACGATATTCCTTAAAGCAGAAAGCTTCGGTAAGCTGAGAATCTGCATAGCCACTTAGCCGAGCTAAGAATTAAGCATGAGCATGTGAATCCCAAGAGGGTCATAGCCAACAGGCTCTGGTCCTGGCAAAAACCCACAGGAGGTACTTATCATGTTGCATTCTTATTTGCTTCCAGAGACATAAAGAGGTATTCTTACCACTGTGCTTGAGAGGACTACAGTGATTGTGCTGGTGATCATAATTGCATTCCCGCGTAACTTTGTATGGCCTGACCTGGTGAACTGCTTTCATGAGAGCAAATATATCAGAGGAAAGCAGATACGATTAATGACATCTGCAGGAGGTGTACATGTATCTCAGGGAACAATCTGGAAATTGAAGCAAGTTCATCTTATTAGAAGAAAGTTGGACATTGGAACACATTGTGAAACTACTTCAAATCAAGGAGGACATCACCCTAGAGTTTTAAGGAGCAAAACATATACTTGTTCGTGCATGACAAGAAATGCTCACTTCTCCTTTACCTGATTATAAGCAAGAGCCATAGAAACAGCACCACGCATCAAGCCAGCCCACCAAATTGTCACCTGCAAAGTAAAGTCCATACAGAGATCTAAGCACTAACCTTTCATAAAGGTAAATTTTGTTATTAAGAACGGCTTGGAACCCGTACTTGTTGCTTTATGTTGATTTTTTCGTTCGGTGATGCCTTAGTCAAGTTGGATAAGAAGGACAAGGGAAAAACAAATGCTGCTCTTCCAATAAGAACCAATGCCAAGAGTACTGAACTCACTGCAACTGATGTTCCCGGGCTGAGAAGAGAGCAGAAATTTACCCTTAAATTTACGTATTAAAGAGAATTCATCATATTTAACCTTTTTCTAGCAAAATCAGAATGCAAATGGTCTCTTATGTTTTTCTATGAATATTACCTATGACTCACAAACTTCCACTTCTCGATGTCGAGGGCGTCCATGCCAACATAAAGGAAGATGAAAATTTCAGCAACAAATGATAGAGTAGCAAAAGCATGCCTGCAATAGTTGCTGATCCTCAATGAAGATGAAGGGCAAAATATTCCGAACTCTAGAATAAAAGAATTGTAGCCAACGTCAACAACATGCTGGAACATGTAACTAAACATACTTAGTTGTCACCCTTGAACTTTCAGTCACATTGTGCCACGTATAGTGGGACATAACTATCCCACAAAAGAACACAGTGAGAATGGCACTCAAATTGAATAGCTGCAAGAGACCATAAAGATTCACCATTGTGGTTAGAATCCTATCTGGAGCCAAATTTCATTTCAGCACTAGGAAGGAGAAGCAAAAAACCAGAAAAAAAAAACAGAAGACCAATTGGTACTGAGATATCTTACTTCAGCCGACATATATGAAAGGTAAGCCATGAGTATCATAAGAGCAACTTCACGATCGGTAGAGTGCCTAAATTTGCGATAGAACAAGAGTTATAAGACAATCATTGAGACATTACACTGTGATTAATTGTCTTTTTATCTTTCTTTAATTATGTTCTTTTCTTTCCTTTCACACCAGTAGTACCTTTTAGTTCCATCAATGTGAAACTACAAATAACTCCTGAACCTTACTCAACCTATTCAACTGCATCTAGAATCATTAAGGGTGTCCTTTCTACACATGTTAATGCTTAGTCTTCTGCGAAAAAATAGCAACAAACCTTCCAAAGTAGAGCCTCTTAATCATGTATGCACTTAGTAGTCCAGCCTGTAGAAGACAGGAGTATGGCACTGCAAATCATTAGAAGGGAATAGGCAGACCACAAGAGAGTTAAGGATTCACTTGAAGAGAAAGGGACAGACAACTTACAAGAACACCCAATATTGTGCTTGAGATAAATAGATACAGAAAGTTGCCAGCAAATTGTAATCCAATTCTTGAGTTAATATGGGAGAGGTCAATACTCTGGATTGCGTGAAAAAGCACCACTGAAGTGGCATCATTTACCACACCTTCTCCAAAAACTAAACTGTAAAGTAGAGGGGTCTCATCCTGATTAAGCACCTGAAGCAATACAAATTAAACAAAGCAAGCTTTGGTCAATGCCATTTGATAAGAGCTGTAGCTGGACAAAATCATCATTAAGCTGTTTATACCTGCAAGGTGCAAACAGAGTCTGTTGCAGAAAATATTGCTCCAATTGCTGGAATCAAGAGATCAAAATAACTAAAGCAAATCCAAAAGGGCAAGAAGTGAAGAAACTATGTGAATGAAGAAAGAAAGAGATTATAAGAGTGTACCAAGATAGTCTCCTATTTTGAGGGAACCAATGTTCATATTGTTGAAAAAGTGTTTAGCACCTAACCAAAAGAGCCAATTTATCATCAATGACAAGAGTCTAAAGAAGGTAGAACGTGCAAAAGAAAACAGGAAGAACCATCAAAACTCGTCTATGAATTAGATGCCTAGAAGAGTGAAGTAGATCTTTTTGTTCATTCCCCAAATGTGGTTATGGGACAAAATTCCAACATTTGGCCGTTCTAGAGTACCTACTGATATGACGGCTGTGGATATCAAAGTACCAATTGCTCCAAACAGTATAATAGTCATAAAGTTTCGAAAGAATTGCTTCTTCTTCACTTGGAACCTGGTCCAGAGGATCAAAACAGAACGATCATGTAAGCTTAGCAACCTTTTTCTTCGATGGAGAATAAAACCAAAAGAAAAGAAAACACTTTGTTCATAGGATTCCTGTTATTGTTTCAAACTGCATTAGAATTCCAGAGTAATGGTTGTCATAGCTATGTCTTCGAATTGCCTAATTTTTTACAATTATCATACAGAAACTGAAGAACTGCAAGTCCTCCAATCATCATATCACACGAGTTATTCAACGAGTTGTCCCAGTTCTGATTCTACTTCAGCTTGCATTATTCTCAATTTACAACTAAACGAGCTTATAGCCATGGAAGCGAGAAGGAGCATAAAGGATCGATTTCTAAATGAATCCGCCAGCAGGAAAGTGAAGAAATGCAGAAGATCAAACATACCCAGCATTGAAAATAATAGGTGGAAGAAGATAAATGAAGAACAAGTCTTCACTAAACACCAGAAGATGGGAACTCCTCCCTCCTGTAGTGAGCAGAATCACAACTCCTGTGAACAGTCCCTACATTAATCCACCAGAGAGCTATCACAAACTGTTCTTTACTAAACTCTTTATAAAGACAATCAAACACATCTAATGTATCATTCAGGGCAGAGTTAAAATCTTACTATAGCGAGTGCGGTGATTGACTCGTTCATCCATTTGCTTTCTTCCAACAAATGACCAATAAGGATACACGCACAAAGAAGAGCCACAAACAGGTTTATTGACACTACTAAAGCATGATCGGACGCCAATATCGACTTTGACAGAATAGAGACTACACTGACCGCCATTAAAAACCCAACACACACAGAAAAGTAAAACTCTGAACTCTGTTTCTCTAACCAGTTATCTTCTCACTTTCCTAACAGAAGTTGCTTCGTTTTCCAAACCAAAGCAGAGCCACCCACAGGCTTTATGGAGCTAAAGTTCGCAACTTTACTCACTTACCAGTCACCACAAAGACACGTACATAGACTCCAAAGGCAACACGTATATATATGTATCAATAGCTAACCAACTTCAGCTCAAAGAAGAATATGTCACATCAAAAATGGAGATTTGGAGGTGATTTTTGTACTGGAGGAAACATATAACATCTGGGTTTCTGTTGTTTTGAAAGACAATGGATGGTGTAAAGGCTTAAGTGTGGAACAGGGACGGGTCCACGAGAATGATAGTGTTACAGTCAGGAGAATCTAAAGAGTGCATTTGTAACGCACCAACTCATGGAAGCTTCTTTATTCGTAGATTCTTCTTTTCCATATGAATATAGATATACATATATATAATATAAAGTTATATTAAAATTAAAAATAAATAAATAAATACAATAAAAGAAATAGTATAATCCGATAATTTTTAAATATAATAATTAAATAAATATTAAACTATATAAATTGTTGTGCTGAAATTTATTCAAGCTCAGGAGCAATTTAAGAACATCAAATCTTTTCCCCATTTATATTTGATCTATTTTATAATCATTGAGTAAATTTATTAATAATTATAATAATAAATTTAAATATAAGCAATTACACTTCTTCGATATATTATTTTACATAAAAGATTTGTAATTATATATTTGCTAAGTATCGTATTATATAAATTTTGAGAATATAATTTGTATCATATCAAAACTATGAATTAAAATCCTATTGAATGAAAAGAAAATATCGATAAATTTATTTTTTGATAAAACTAATCGAAATGCTCTGTTCAATCTTCTTCCCCTGTTAACGAACGTTGAAACAGAGTCAAAACAGAGTTAAGAAATGTTGAAACAGAGTTAAGAACTCGAAAAAGTCTTGAACATGGAAGTGACGTTTCAGACAAAGAGTCCAACGTTGTGGGTCACTTTAAAAAGAACCACTAAACTTGTTCCCTCCACCAAAGGTCGGATTAAGAGTGGTGCTATAAAGCCGATAAGATCCATGCATACATGTATGTAGATTTCTTCTCTGGTAGGACATACCAACGAGTAAAACAGATAGAAGCTTTTCTTCCGTTTTGAACAGTCATTTATTTAGTTTAATAATTTTTTAAAAAATTTAATTAATTTTTATTAAACAATATTTTTTTTCAATTAAATTTTAAATTTTTTTGATTATTAAGAAAATCTTTTTTAATTATATTTTTAATTCTCTAATTTTATTTAATATTTAGACGATTTTATGACAGTTAAATACTTATTGAAACAATTTAAACTTCTAAATCTTAATCTTTTTTGTCTTATTTGTTTAAGTTTATAAATTTAAAACATTGTTTTTATAGTTTAAATTGTTTTAAACTTCTTTTTTTTATAATAAACTTCTAATTTTAAAATTATTAAAAAATATTCATATTCTTAAATTTTTACAAATTTGTATTTTGATTTTTTAGTTTAAAAATAAATATGAAACATATATGATATGACATAAATATATGTTATTGACATGAAGATTTAAATTTAATAATTAAATGCAACTTAAATTAATTAAACTCAATCCAACAAATAATTAAAGATAATAACAACAAATTATTGAATTTGAATTAGAGTTAAATTGAAAATTTAAATTATATCATTATATTTAAAACTTATAATTGGTGTATATGTGTTATTAATATCATATATAGTTTTTTAATATTAAAATTCAAGAGAAATAACATTTTTAAATAAATTTTATTGAATATTAAATGTTATTAAAACAAATTACTCCCTATTTTTAACAAAATTACAGTTTTCTCAAATTAAAAAATAAATTAAATTTACCCAACAAAAATTATAGTAAACCTCGAGATAATGAACAGAACAGAGCAACCTCTGTTCAAACTCTGACCAACAAAGTTATAATAATCACATGCTGACCTTAATCCCGACAACTCCCCCAAACTTTGTACAAAGGTGGAGGATCGCATGATGGATTTGGTTGTCTCACAAGGACTCCCACGAAAAGGAAAGCAAGTACTACTACTGCTACTGTTCTCTGGGGTCCTCCATTTTCGCATGAATGGTAACGAATTCTCCATCTCCGTGGGGTTTGAAACGTGGGGGTGTTTCTGAGGTGTGTCTGTGGTTGAAGAAGTACTTTCTAGCCTCGCGTGTGTGTTGGATTATGATCTTGTCGACTTAGCACCGTCCATGATTTTGTCTCTTGGTTTAATGAGAACATTTTCTGTTTTTGGTTGTGTATTTGTGAAACAAAATAAGGCATGATAATTTATTTCCGATTAACTTGTCAGGCTCAATTTGATTTTTTTTAATAGACTTTTTTAAAAAATATATAATTTTAAAATTTTTTAAAAATTAAATTGAAGTTATATCATTTTAAAACAAGGGGAAAACACATAAATTTTTTAGCAAAAAATTTAAATTCTCGAAAAAAATCCTTCTAATTTTCGGTTTGAAAAAAAAGCTACTTCTCTTAAATTTTAGAAAAATTTAAAATATTTAAATTCTCAGAAAAATCCTTCTAATTTTCGGCTTTAAAAAAAAGTTACTTCTCTGATATTTTGATTAAAAATTAATGAGACTTACATAGTAAACAATGGACATAAACTAATTAAATGTTACAAATATGATAACTCAACTCAGTTCTTAAATATAACTAAAATTGATTAAATTAATAATTGAAGATAATTTTAATAAATTATTAATATGAATCAGATTTTTTTTAATTTATGGTTTAAGGGCTAAGTTAAATCATAATATAAATAATATTTAATTACTTCATATTTGATGTTCATACTATACATATTTGGTTGTTATTTTTTTGACTAAAGTTTATGAGAAGGATTTTTTTAGAAATTTGAAAATTAAAAGACTTATAAATTTTGTGTCTTTTACACATAAATAAGTCTGAAATAAGCTCAAACCACATAACCTAAACAGCTTCATAGGAAGTTACCCCTTGCCTGACGCAGGCCATGAGCGTGGCCCAATCCCTTTTCAACTACTCCCTTTGTCAAGTTAGTCCCCCATAATAGAATAAGGAGATCAAGTTTAGGCTTTCAGCTTTCAGTTCATGGTGAACAAGTTGAGCGGCTGGTGTCGGTCTGTCGACCGATGACTAACCTTAAACAAAAAAGGTCTAAACGACTAAATTTTTTTTTATTTTTATGATTTGCGATTAATAATTTTAAAAGGCATAAGTTTTCAAGAAAAAAGGGAACTTAATTTTATTTTAATTTTAAAAACCCATCAATTTTAAGAAATTATCAACCAAAATTATTTATTTGTGACATTATATATGTATACTTAATTATAATGTTTTCTGTTATAATCGATAATTTTTTCTATTTGATTATTATTGTTGTTGTTGTTGTTGTTGTTGTTCTTACTATTACTACATTTTTCATCTCTCTCTCCCTCTCTCTCTTTTCATGTAGGTCATTTAAAAACAGTCTCTTTATTAGTTATGAATAAGACAGTGTATTATTAGACCTCACGTATCAACGGAATTAATTCATAATGGATATTGCTGTTGTTGTTGTTGAGGTGTTGTAGTGAAAGTAAATGGAGTAAGGTTGGCCTTTTGATTTTATTATTTTAATATAAATTAAAGATTGATAATTACTAATATTTATTTTTATCAGGAAAGTTTTAGGAATCCTAATGTATCCATGATTCTAGTGATCTCCTCTCTGCTAAGTACAACTTTCATGCTGACACCATACCCACCGAACTGCCAGCAACTGGTGGTTCAATAGTTTGGAAGCTCCTTTGGGAAATAATCCGAGTTACCTTTGGCGGAGTCTGTGGGAGTGTTAGAAGCTTATTCGGAATGGAGCAGCTATTCGTGTTGGGTTCGAAAATTCAATATCGGTGTGGTCGGATCCATGGGTGCCTACCTTGCCCAACAAACGAATATTATCTCCACGACCAGCTGTAACGGATGTTCTATGGGTCTCAGATCTGA
>JAOTBA010000205.1:43671111-43732246 GCA_025629845.1 Erythroxylum squamatum
GATAAAGCAGGGATCTAGTCCTTGAAATCATTTCTGCATATCAAGTTCCAGACAAAGGACCTAGGTTCCCTAAAATGTTTTATGGGTATTAAAGTCGCAAGGTCTAAAATGGGTATTCATTTATCCCAAAGGAAATATGTTCTTGATCTTTTGGAAGAAACTGGTCTATTAGGCACTAAACCAGTCGATAGTCCTATAGAGTCGAATTTCAAACTTGATGGGGAAAAAAGTGAATCTTTAGAAGACCCAGGCAAGTACAAAAGGCTGGTTGGTAAACTTAACTATTTGATTGTCACTCGTCCAGACATTGCATTTGCCACAAGTGTGGTCAACCAGTTTATGAGTTCTCTAAGGACTAGTCATTGGGTGCAGTTGTCAGAATCTTGAGATACTTGAAAGGATCCCTATGGCAAGGTTTTCTGTACCAAAATCATGGACATTTTTAGGTACGAGGGTATACAGAGGCCGATTAGGCATGTTTTTATGATCGGAGGTCTACTTCAAGTTATTGTGTTTTTATGAGAGGAAACATGGTGTTATGGAAAAGCAAGAAGCAAACAGTTGTTGTGCGCTCTAGTGTTGAATCTGCGTACAAGTCTATGGCATGCACTACATGTGAGTTGGTTTGGTTGAAGCATCTTCTTAAGGAACTCGATTTTGAGCATCCATCTCTAATGGAGTTAATGTGTGATAATCAAGCAGCCATTCATATTGCCTCTAATTCGGTCTCTCATGAAAGGACTAAACATATCGAAATTGACTGCCACTTTGTTCGAGAGAAACTTGAAGCAGGACTAATCAAAACTCCCTTTGTCAAGTCAGAAGATCAACTTGCTGATTTATTTACCAAAGCTCTTGGTGGATCTCAGATGCAATCTATATGTAACAAGTTTGGAGCTTATGATATGTACTCTTCAGCTCGAGGGGGAGTACTAAGAAAGCCTTAAGAATCTTAATATATCTATGATTCTAGTGATCTCCTAAATCTCCTAAGATTTCTCTTCCTTATGTAATTAGTTATCTATTGCTATATAAATCAAATTAGGGTCTTGGTGAATAATCAAGCCCTCAATTCTTCTACTAATTTGTTCAACAAGTGTAATTTATTGTATGGTTAGAATTGGTTTGCAAGTGATGAGAACCTAGGAATCCTGTTAATTTCTTAGAATTCTCAATTTATAGAAATTTTAAAAAATTTCAAATTTGAATATTATGTAAATTTTCAAATCGAATTTATTCTTTAATTTTAAATTTTGTACATTAACACTATAAATATTTTATTAATGATATATAATTTATAAAATATTATATTCATAAATATTAATTTATTGTATAATTAGAAAATAAAATTTAAAATTCTCATAATATTCGATTAAAAAATAAAATTTCAATAGATGTTAAATTATTAAATTATTATATAAATTGTTAATTATAATTCATGAATTTTATAATTTGAATATATGTATATATATGTTTATTTATTTTTAACTTATTATTCCTACAAAAGTCTCTTCACACCAACTTTTATGACTAGGAAGTTAGTTATTTAATGATTTATATTTAAAAATTTTAATATTACAAACTATTTTTCTAGTAATTTTAAAATATATTACATAAAAATATTCAAATATTTAACCTTTTTCCATTGGCAGCCCATATCTTCTGCAAGCTTACAGAGTAATGCCCAAATTTCGGTATAAGATCAAAAGGCCCTAAAGCTATGAGCTTTGTCTCAGCCCCAAAACTTTCAAACACATGGCGGGCATTACCGATAACAGCTGAAAGGAGGGAACTTGGACCCAACCCAGATCACCCACAAGAATAAGCAACAAAACAACACCATCAATTCTCACTTTCACAGTCCCTTCTCGGCCAATTTGTATTTGCCATTTCTCTTCTCTCTCCTCTGTTGAAGGAGAGAAGAAGTAGTAGAGGAGTCTCTTGTTTTGCAACACGTACTAATGGAATAAAACTGAAAGCTCCAGTATACTGTAAATTCTCTCTATCTTTTGCAACTGGGTTTCTCTGCTGCCCCCTTTTCTTCTCTCTCAGACCTCCAGATGTACCTGCATTACCGCGGGATCGACCCATTTTTTTCACGTAAAGTCGAATCGCTGGTTTCCCGAGGATTTTTTGGATAATTTTTACGGAATATTTGTTTGGATAGTGGATTGCACGCGGGTCTCTTTCGGTTTTTAATGGGTGTTTTTAATCTTTGTGTTGCGGGTTAGTATCTTGGGTTTAACTTTTCAGGTTTATGAGTTTTCTACTTGCAAGTTCGGAATTTATTTTCGGTTCAATGATTACGCGGGTTGTTTGAAATAATGGATGATCATTTGAGTTGGATTGCATGGCGCCGGAAAATTGTTTCTGAGAATGAAACCTCTGTGATTTTGTCGCCGGGACCTCTGTTTCTTTCAAATTTCGAGGTTTAATCGTATATATTTTGGTTCTTTGTGTTTTGTTTCTTGTTGGTAGTATTAATTTTTAGCTTTTGTGGTTGGTGATTTTGGGTGATTAATGTGGCAATGCAGTTGGGATTGGTTGGTGTGATGGTTTTCTTGTGAATGCTGTTAAGAGTTCTAACTGCTATAATTTCTTTTGTTCAAGACGGATGGTATGCTCACTTGGAAATGGAAAAATGGCAGTAATGGCTAGGCTTTTGGCTGAAGGAAGTTTATCGCACACTCCTTCCGGTAAAGGAAAAAATGGTAAGAATCATCTGTAATTTGCTAAGCGAATACATTTTTTGGATGTTTCAATTTTGTACTCATACGAGAGACACGTTATTTGGCAGGGGATACTAGTAAGCAAAAATTGGCTTTTCAATGCATCTACAGAGAGTTACGTGACGCAGATAGTCCGAATTTGCTTGATGAAGAAGGTAATTATTTCCCATTCATATGTTCAGTTAAAATGTATAGGGCCTTAGTTATATCATGTCCGTGGAGTTGGAATTTGCATATCGTACGTTAAGGTGGATTGTGCTCCAAAGTTGCAACAATTTTTCATCTTTTTTACAACGTTCATTGATGACTCTTTATTTTATTAGTCTCAAGTTCTTCTAATGCTATGATTCTTGGCAGATATGCATGTTTTTGGTTTGATGCCTATGACTGACCCATTGCATCTGGTAAGATTTGACAATACTATGAATTTTTGTGATGTCTTATTTGTTTATGTGTCTTTTAGTATTGTATATGTATGAGCTATGGAAATTTATTTGTGCATTTGTGGGCATACAATTGTGTTGGTGGCAAGTGCACATCTGTGCTACAATATTTGTGCATATTTGTATACTGATGTATTAGAATGTTTGACACTTGAAAACCTTGATGGAAAATATACATCCACTTGAGTATTAAGCCTAAAGTGAGTTATGGTGCTTGTTATATATGTGACTGCTCTTTTATTTATATATTTGTGATTGCATCTGCAATTGAAATTCATTGACTTCCTGCTCCTGCTGTTTATCTGATTATGCAATGCAATTGTGAAGGTTTGTTGCAATGCATGTAAAAAGCCAGTGAAGGCCAGTCAATATGCAGCTCATGCAGGTTTTGAGGGTTTATCTGTTTCAGTTTTTCTTTTCCATTTGTTGTAGAAATTTTCTCCCAATGTCTTCCAGAAGTTAAACAAGTTGGTTTGCTTATTTTTATTGTCTTGTGACAGTTTGGGTGCTGCTCTGAGCTGGGTTCTTTTCTTGTTTTTCCCTCTTATTGTCTCAGAACTTTGTAGGTCCTTAATTTCTACAGGAGAAATGTTGTTGCAGCCTTCTGGTGGCACTGGTCACAGGAAACCTCCTAGGAAGGACAAAAAAAAGTCATTAAGCTCTTTTTCAAGTATCCTCTGTTCTATTTCACTTTAATAGTTTAATTTGGAATTAATCAAGAGCAAAACTGGCTGTTTGTTGAAGCTTTGCTTCAATGGCTGCTTAAATGCTTTTCTCCCTCACTCAGATGCTAGCATCACTAAAATTGTGATATCATCTATAGCCTCATTGGGAGAATGAAGAGTCTTGAAAGTGGTTTCATCATCAATTCTTTCATTTGTAATCTTCTTGTTATCGAGGTCTTGCAGGCTGACTTTAGGGTGCTATAGGCTTATACTCACATATTTTTACTAAAGTTGGAGCATTTACTGCAGATTGAGATTTTTACTTTTTACAATTTAACTATACTTAGACCAAGCTGCACCAGCTGGAGAGCAAGAACAGTTTGAATCTATAGATGTTGATGACACAGCTGCCCTAGAATCTCATTTTGACGGGCGATCCAAATTGCATTCTTCCTTTTCCGTGGATACAAAAAGTGAGTCCTATTTGCTTCTTATTTTCAGTCATTTATTCTCATGCTCTTTCTGAAATTCAAAGCATTTTTATCCTTCTTTTCTTACTTCCATAGTTAGCTTTGCAATATTTTATGGTCTTTGTTTAGTAAAAAGAAGTTACTCTGTCAAGCTCAAGTTGTGGCACATCTTTGATGTTACTTTTCTTAGGGATGGGAAGTTGGTTGTCACTTGCTAAGGGCAGCATTAATTGCTCTATATTGGTATTTAGCATTTCCTTAATGACAGAAGAATTGTGTGCTCATCTATTCTTGGCATCTGAAGCAAGGACTTCAGCTGAACCTTTGAGCAGTCAAGTAGGTTGCAACAGTTGGTACTTCTGTACTGCTACTTGAGATGGTATTCTCCAAGAAATGTACGAGGTCAATCAGTTTTTAATAGCTTGTTTTTTTGTGAGTTTTGTATTGTTTTAAAGTTGTGTATTGTAATTCTTTTGTCTTGTAATTTAAGAAACCGTATAATGCACTTTAAATAAGCTTTTTAGAGTTTTATCCAAGAGGCCTTTTGCATGCATTTCATGTCGTTCGTCTGATATGGTTGGACAATGATTTTCTTCAGTTGAGGGCAGTTGCATTTGCCATTGTTTAGTATTTGAATGGATGAAAAAATAATTTTGTTATATTTTGCCTACAGTTTAGTTTTGCAATACAAGTATTGCTCTTACTTCTCAATATAGCTCTATTGTTTGCTTGAAAATGTCTATAAGGAAATTCTGCTTGTGTTGGTGTGACATCAATGATGGACGGTAAAGGAGTGAATCATGAGAATACAAACCCCTCAGCCTGTGTAATTTCACCTCCAACGAAACGCTCTAAACTGTATGTTTTCTTTGTTCTTTATAAGGTGTTATTGTTTCAAATTTCATTTATCTGCCTGTGTTTCTTCAAGGAGATGGGATACCCAGCACATCACCCATTTTGATGAATTATGTGTCATTGCACTTAATTGTACAATTGTGTAAAGTATGTTAAAAATTCTGTTCAAATAATCAGGATATTGTTTTTCAGTGGCTGTGAGAAATTACTTAAAATATCCCATTGATGCGTTTTTTATGCTGGATAAGTGACGCAACTTTTATCCACAGGCCTCAATGTTAAACTTACTGTGAAAATTGGGAGTGCTTGCATGAACTTGTTATGATATTTGTCTAATTTATATGAACTACGACCATAATTTTAGGAAATGATACATCTTTGCAACATCAAAACTCTCTGTTCATAAAGTTTTACTTGTAAACTGCTGTTGTGAACCTGCGTAACTTTGTATATGCATTTCCAAAATGTTACACAGTGATTTTGTTTTTTGTAGTGTATTGAATCAGAATCTGTCTCAGTCAGGTGATTTAGAAATATCTTCTTACTTAGCAGGCATTGAAAGCTCTCAGGTTTTTGATCCTTGTAAGTCCAACTATTGTTGTTATACTAATACTGTTTTATAACGTCTCATGTAATGATTGCCTTCTTTTTTATTCCTCTTTGAGAGTATATTTCACCCAAACTATTGTAGTTTGCTTCTTGAGTTTTGGACTTCTATTTTCTTTTGTTAGCTAGTTTCTGTTCTCTTGTCAATTGAAGTTTTTGTTGCATTAGACTGAAAGACTGCTTAAACGATTGTTGCTTCTCTTATTGACAAATGTACATGCACATGCTATATTGCTTAAATGAATTGGAATTGGCTTGATGACCATTTGTATGGGATGACTTATGAGGATTCTTTTCATGTATTCTCCAGGCAGGGAATTACGTAAGCAATGTGCCTCAGAAAGTGACTTTTGTAATGGTGCTGTTTTTGTTAAAAGCTCTCAGCAAGCTTATGAATCATGCCAGATGGCAAGAGGTTTTTTTTCCTTCTAACTTTGTATGCTTGATATTGCTTTTATTTCTACTTCTAATAGTCAGCAATTTATTCCCTGTAATAGTTTTTTCATGCATTGAACTATTCTTTCTCTTAGTTAGGAGATGGTTCATTATTCTGTTGAATTGCTTTTGACAAAAATCTGTACAATTTAAACAGATGTTCCAGTTCCCATTGCTACCAAAATATATTACTCTCAAAGGAACAATCATCTTCGTTCAGCAATTGGTAATTTGTACCATACAGTATCAGCTAAGGGATCAAGTGATGGTGTGACGTGTCCAGAAGTATCACAGGAAATTATAAAGGAATTCCAGGGTCATAGGGGTGTTTCAAATGATCAAAAACAAGACATGCTTAACAAGAAGGTTAGACCATGTGTTTCTTTACTTTTAATCTCACAGGAGGGAAGATCTTATAAGTAGTTTTGTGACAGCCATCTTGAAGTTGTGTTCTTTCAAATAGCTAAAAGCATGAAACATATGTTCTACATAAAGTTCTTCTAGAATACAAACATATTTATGATTGTGAGGGCAAGTTACGTGAGCACGGCATATAAATCTAGTTGTTAGATGTAAACATTATCCAAAATTTATTTTGCTTTTGCCTGGACAATAAAATGGCCTCTCATTTTGAGCAAACTTATGTTTAATGTTTATTAGCAGTGAAGTAATATGGTTTGTCCAATTTGAAATAATTTTTTTTGATAAATTTATGGTTCTTAATGTTGCTCACCTTTTCATTGTTGCTCTTGAAACTTAGTGAGGCTACCGACTTGTTTCCCTATTACTGGTGAAACAGAGACATCCTCCAATGAATAAACCTGATCAAATTCTCGCACAAATTTCCAATGTCGGCGTGGACAAACCAGGAGGATGCCTACCATCAGCTAACTTTTCAAGTCACTTACCTGTGGACAATATTCTGATGCCTCAGACTGCTACAGTCAGATTGCTTCAAAGCAAATATCTCTCCAACAATCCTTATTCTTTTGCAGGAAACTCAGGTATTTTGCTAAATGTCTACATTGTTCCTTGACTTAGAAAGTTTTCTAATTTCTATTTGACTCCACACTTCATGTTAGCTAAGTTAGTGGACATATTCGTGGACATTATGGTTACCAGGTACTACAGCAGTTTTACGTAGTAGTAACCGGTCCATATGCCATGTTCTTGAAAAGGTTATTTACGTGTAAGTGTTGGGACAACTTTTGATAGAGAAAATTTGCACCGTGTATATTAGCCTTTGTGTTTCTCATGTCTGAAAATGTTGCACAATTTTTGTAAAACGCAATACCATCGTGGTAACATTTTTTTGCCATAGCCACTCAATTGTATATTAATTTTCCTAGCAGCATGTGTACGCTTCATTTCTTGATTCATGCTCTCATCTCTCTTTTTGTAGGAAAATCACTTCAATCCATTCAGCGGCCAAATGACAGTGTTCCAGTTTATAGGAGTTCTCACTAGCTGGAATTTTGGCCGAGTATAAATGTATTTAGGAACATACATGTCAGGCAAAAAACTCTAGTGGCATACATGAGTTTAGGATCCATTTTTTAACTAAGAAAGTAAATGAATGAAATTGTTTCTTGTAGCTCATTCTGTACCTTCAAATAGCCTGTGTCTATATTTGAAAGCAATGAAGGAAAGGACGAAATTAAAAGTTTATTCTCTTGAGATTTGTTTTGACATTTAAATTTCCTCACAATTTTGGTATATGATCTCATATTTTAGTTCATTTTTTAAAAATATGGCAATGTCTCGTCTGACTTATTGTGACTATTTTCTTGTTTGGCTTCCACTTTCAATTGCCACTTTTTGAAATTTGATCATATTGGCTTGCTAGTGATGCAAATGACTTGAAATGATGTCCAACGACAGGTCCTTGTGATTCAGGATGAATGTAGCTAAATATAATCATATGCCGCAAAAAATGTTCATTTCTACTTTCTTTGTAAGTCATACATTTAGGTTCCTTGTTAATTATCATTTTTCTTGCCCTTTCCAATGATGCCTTGATTGATTATCATGAAGGTGCAAATAACTGAATATGGAAAGAATTATTATTTTTTAGTTTGACATGAATTTTCATTCTATTCAATTCGCAAGAAATCTAACACAGCACACAGACTTGGTTAAGTTACATAGGTTTTTAAGTCATGGAAACATGCCCCTGTTGTATTGAAATTTGGTGGGCCTGGGGACCTCGTGCTCCATTTCAACAAAATATCAAGGAGTCCTGGAAACTGCACCTGGTAAGTTGCCACCATTAAATTCCCTGTTTATGCAAGTGAAAGTGGCTGTGGACAAAGTCATGAAAGCAACGGATTTGGACACCTAGTGCTTTAGTGCTTGGGGTTGGTTGGATAATTGAAAGCAATTTCAGGTTTTGAATGATGAATCCTTCCTTTGCTGTGGCTTAGTTGTCATAGGCGTTAGTTGTGATTGTCTTTCATGGATGAATTGTTCATCTGATAATGACATGTCATGGCATTTAAGGTTTCATTCTAGGCTCTCAATTATTGAATTTCAAGGAAATGAAGATGCGGGCCTTCTCATCCAAAACTGCTTCTAAAGGGTAAAGCTCAGTTATTTGCCTAAAATTATGGCTGATAACCTCAGATTTCATTCTGTCAATGATGATGCAAATTCTGGCATTTTCTTCAATTCAATGTGTTATCTCCAATTATGTTGGATCTTCATGATTGCTGTCTACTGGACAAGCTAAGCTTCCTATCTATAGAGAAACCCTTTTGTATCTTGTGCTTAGAGACCAAAAAAGACTGACCCTGTTAAATACTAATCCTTGAAGCAATGATGTCACACTATATCTACAAACTTTTGGGTTCTAACACAAAAACATGCAATGGAATATGCATGTTGGAGGTGGGTTTTGTGCCATTTTCTGATTCTGGTTTTTGTTCATGTGTTTAATTGCCAGAACCTGAACAGACCCGCCTCTTACTGTCAAGAGTTAGATTCTTATTAAAGTTGATAGAGGAAGAGATAAGGTAGAGGTCCAGAAATTGGTCGTGTGCTGGTAATGACAATGTACAGAGAATATTTTCTCAAAAAAAAAAAAAAAACAGAGAATAAGGAAAATGACTCTTCAGTCCACACACAACAGTGGTCAACAAGATGGTCATATTGATTTCTTATTGCTTGGTGGGCTGTCCTTAGCATCTTGAAGTATATCCTGCCAATGTCTGTTTTTTTTGTGAGATGAAGAAATGATGACAGTTCCCTACCACAAGGGCTGCATGAAATGAAAGTATGATTCTACCTTAGATAAGACAGAATCCACTAAAACAGTCCCCATAAGCTTTTGATGTTTTGAAGAACTAATAAGATATTCTGAAATATAATTAATAGCAATAATTGTTGGAATTTTGGAGAATAATTGGTGCTTAGTCATTTTAAGGAAGACAAAATTTAGATTATTTTGTGTATTTGTATTAATCTATTTCCTTAAACCCTAAAATTTGTTGGATCCAAGGAGCTCACTTTTAAGGGAGATTTATATCATGGGCCTAGAGATAAAATATATTTGTGGATTTTGACATTACTCTTCAACTCAAAACTTTAATACATTAGATATATGGGTGCTTTCCACTTGTATATTCTTTACTAGTTCTATCTTTTTCTAATGTGAGATTTCTACTCACACTTGATATCTTAACAATCTTTCCCTCAAGTGTGAACTTCTAAATTGGGCTTGGGCTTCCTCTTGAGCGAAAACCTTTTTATGTCTTTTTTTTAACAGCTCGAGTATATGGCGTCATTAAGAGTCCTTTTGCTCCACTGGTGTCTGGGCCTACTAGGAGTCTCCTTGCTCTTTTTTGTGGGGAGCCAACTTCAGGATTCGACTACCATTTCTATACTCGTCCCTTATCAAATTATTAGCCCTGATATTACTTGTTGAATATGGGAAGTCTACTTTTACGAGAGATCTACATCACGAGCCTAGTGATGAAACATAATCTTTTCCACTTATATATCCTTCGTTAGCTTCATCTTTTTTCAATATGGGATTCCTACTTACGCTTTACATCCCAACAAGTTTCACTTTGCAATGTTTATCTCATCATAATTTATGAATAACACTTGTTATATATTAAAAAAAATTCTCCTCACAAAGTATTTTCTTAATTATAGGGTTTTAATTGCTTCAATCCCTCTCACAGAATATTGGTGTTAATAGACACTTTAACATGTGAAGGTATTTTATATCAAAAACAAAAATTCATCTTTCATAAAATATTAGTTTTTAGAATAAAAAGTCAATTTAACCTAAAATTCTATAAGAAAAGACTTTACCGATTGCAGTCACACTCGTCACCAAAGATTCAATTCAGTGGACAAACCTCTGTGGGCGCAGGGACCCATTTTGATGAGCGCTAGGTCTACCTCTTTTTTAGATATTATTCAATGTGGGCTCTTCTCTACTCTTTTTTCTTTTTAAAAATTCACAATAATCCTAATAACATAATAAGTTATAATATAAGAAGTATCTATTAATTTCTTACAACCCTTTTCTTAAATCTACGTGGGTTTGTTAGATTTTTACAACTTCGAATAATTATAATTCTAACCATTTTTAATTTTTTAAGAAAAGATGATGATGATGATGTCATATTATTAATTATGAATTATGAATTATTCGCTATTAAACTTAATCCCCTTTTGTGAATTTTAAACTCAAAAGAAGGGTATTGTAAGTTTGAAACTTCAAAATTTAAGAAACTTAAATATTGTTTTTATTTTTTTAATGGTAAATTTGTAGTTGCTATTTTCTTTTTTGTATTGATTAAATTTCATCATTATAGTTTTTTTTTTTTTAAATTTGAAAGTGTTAACATAACCTCTCTTGATTAATAATCTTACAAAGTTGGGAATATTTTTAAAGATTGGATCTTTGAAAATTGAAAGATTTTCATGAAATTGGTTTTTTGTTTCAAAAGGGAATAATGAGGTTGTACTCTATTAGTCTTAGAGACAAATGATTCTATTCGGTGGTATTTAGACAACAAACTTTGTGGACTATTTGGTGCAAATAATGTAGAATTGAGTGCAATTTGGTGTGTCCTAATGTTGTATTTGCAAGTTTTCTTCTTTGAGGGGATACCACTATTTGTCTAGATAGAAATGAAAATTCAAACTCTATTTGGTGGTATTATTCTTTTTTTTAAAAAAAATTTCGTTATTATTTTCATCATTTCCTTTTTTCTCAATATCACAAATACTCAATCTAATTTTTCAAGTAAAATATACCTTTTTTTTTGTCTTAGACCAGGGTATCCACCGGCGGACCCAGTAACTAATCCCCTCGCTGGTTTGTAGCCACCTCACAGGGTGGGACAGCTGGCCCAAGGATTTAAGATTGCTCCATACCCAAAGTCAAGGATCGAACCCCTGACCTTTGGTTAAGGATGGACAAGTCCCTGCCACTCAACCACACCCCTTAAGTTAAAATATACCCTTTTTTAATTTATCGGGACATCATCTAAGTGTTGACGATGATAAATAGAAATCAAGGAAAAACTCAAAAATAGTGATGTAAAGTTCAATTAAATAGCGATGTTGTGATCACTTCACAACATTCATTAAGTTTATAATAAAACATATGATAGAATCAAGTTTTATTTAAAGTAATTCTTCTCTTTAATTGTCTACTATTATGTTTCAATAAAAATATGTTCTAAACTAATTAATTCAATCAAATCTAATTCAAGTTCCTCATTCTTATATGAAACTATTATACTTTATACATACAAAAATTAAATAACATAAATTCTTTATTATCATTAAGTCAAAAAGTATCATTGACAAGTAAATGATATTTGTTTAGACATTTGTGGAAAACAATTTTGGTCCACATTTATAGAAAATAGTCGCTAAGGTATCTCTCTCTCTAATTATAAAGAAATTAGCTATCTAATTAACTCCTAATCATTACACAAGAAACAAATTAGCGGATAAGGTACTCAAGAAAGCAAGCTTGTATTAACCAACTACACTCATTAATCTCTCCTACTCTCTACCTGCGACCTTCTTCTCCTCTCTCTCTCTCTCTCTCTCTCTCTACTACTCTCTTCATTCACCAATCTCCAATCTGCATCTCTATAACTACGCAAACCCTTTTGATTTCTTCCAACATTGATCAAAGCCCATAATTCTGGTAGACCCAAAATGTCTTCTTTAAGAAATATTATGAGCCGGTCAAGGTCCCACGTGGTTATCCATGACAGGTCGGCGGTGGAGGCCGGACTCGGCGGGGATACTTCACCGTGTTGGGCGAACTTGCCACAGGAGCTGCTGAGAGAGGTTTTGATTAGAATTGAAGCTTCGGAGCTCCAATGGCCGCCCAGAAGAAGCGTGGTGGCGTGTGCCGGTGTTTGCAGAAATTGGAGGCACATCACTAAGGATCTCGTCAAGGTTCCTGAATTATGTGGCCAGCTCACTTTCCCCATCTCTGTTAAGCAGGTGTGAATAATGGGTTTGGTTTAGAAATTCGCGCTTCTTTGGATTGTTCTTGAAGTTTTGATCTTTTGTTTAATAGAGTTTTCGGTAAATTTTGTTTCCCTTTCGATCTGTTGGCGGTAAGGGATTGCTGGATTTTTCAAATTTGGTCAGGAAACATTTTTGTTTGGGGTATCAATTCTTTCAAGAGTAGAACGAATCAAAAAGTTTAAATTGTCAAGTTTATGTTGCTGTAATCTCATAGTGTTCATGAAATTTAGACGATTAATGGGTTCATTAGCTTGATAGAAGAATTCTTTTATCTGTCTGCTTTTGGTAGTGTTTTTTCTTACTTCTTGTGCTATGGATAAGCAGCAAATTTTGCTGATAGCTGCTAATTTGTCTCCAGTTTCCACATAACAAGAAAGTCATTTGGGAAGTGAAATCTTCTTGATTTAAGATAGTTGATGGTGTTTATAGATATTTTCATCTTCAAGATATTTCTATCTTCAAAGGGTTTATCTAAGTCCTGCAACTATTTATTTGTCGTTTTCCTAATATAGGACAATTTCTCAATCCTTGCTAAACTCCAATTCAACTTTATGGGACCTCCGACCTCACTTGGTATAATTTTGAAGTTCATTATCAATTTTAACTTGACAATCCCTTGCTTGATGTTGAGACATTTTTTCTTTGAATTCTAAGCATCTTTAACGTTGCAACTGTCTGTTGTGTGGTGGATAACTGCTGGTACTAACTTCAACTTGTTCAAATGATGTGTGGGTTGTGAAATGAATAATACCAATTAACCACAGTGATCAACTTATTTTTGTGTTCCTCTGAAATCCACCTTTTAAGCACCATTTGTTGATTTCTTTTTGCAGCCTGGTCCGAGGGATTTTCCCCTCCAATGCTTTATAAAGCGGTGCCGGACCTCCCAAACATACTATCTTTACCTAAGTGTTACTAATGGTGAGATTTGAATCTCCATCTCAGGTCATTGGTTTACTCTTCTCAAATTACCTAGAATTGGGACAGAAATTCACTCTGGATTTATCAAGATGAATAGTCAATTTGATTGAGTCGAAAATTCTATATGAATTGATGGTCCTGCCTTGCTGTGGTCCTTTATATGGAACTGGAGAACTAAAATGTTGGCCTCTTTTCTGTTCTTGTACACAGCATTAACAGATGATGGGAAATTTCTTCTTGCTGCACGTAAGTGGAAACGGCCCACCTGTACAGATTATATCATATCTCTCCATGCTCATGATATGTCAAAGGGCAGCCAAACTTATGTTGGGAAACTGAGGTATGTTATAACTACCAAAGAATGTTGTTTGTTTGTTCATTTGAATAAATAACAAACATTTTCTCTTCCACTTGACAAGATCAAACTTTCTTGGAACCAAGTTCACAGTCTTTGATGGACAACCACCTCATGCTGGAGCCAAGATGAGAAAAAGTCACTCTACTAAGCTAGTAAATTTGAAAAAAGTTTCACCAAGAATGCCTTCTGGAAACTATCCAGTAGCACATATCTCATACGAATTGAATGTACTGGGTTCTCGGTAAGATTTTAGCTTCCCAACGATTACCTATCAGTCTTTTGTAAAGGAACCAAACAAATTACTATGTTGCACCAGTTTCAGTAATGAAATTTATGGTTGTGATTTTAGTTCTACAGTTAGACCTCAATTTAGAAGCAAGTGTTGCCATGAAAATAGCTAATGGTCATCAATTTTAATTCTATGTGAGAAACAGTGGACCAAGGAGAATGCACTGCATTATGGATGTTATTCCTGCTAATGCTATTGGCCCCGGTGGAGTAGCCCCTACACCTACTGAGTTTTCTCATCCTATTGTAGATAACTCACCGTCATTCTCATTTTTCCGGACAAGATCAAACCAAATTGATAATTTTCTGTCAGGACCTTTGTCCAGTCAAAAAGATGGGGCATTGGTATTAAAGAACAAGGCTCCAAGATGGCATGAGCAGCTCCAGTGCTGGTGTTTGAACTTCCATGGACGAGTGACAGTTGCATCAGTTAAAAACTTTCAACTAGTTGCTTCTCCTGAGGATGGACCTGCAGGGCCAGAGCATGAAAAAATCATCCTCCAATTTGGAAAAGTGGGAAAGGATATGTTTACCATGGATTATCAATATCCAATCTCTGCATTCCAAGCATTTGCAATTTGCCTTAGCAGCTTTGACACTAAGATTGCATGCGAATGACGGCTGATGATTGACCAGGTCTGAAAATGCTTAAAAGGTCTGCGTTTCTAGAACCATAATTTCACTAAATATCTACTTGGTGGTTTTGTAAGCTGTAATGCGTTAAAGCCACATTCCTTAGTTGCAAGCTAGAAGTTGCTCTTGAGATTTATTTCTAGAATTCTAAGCAGAGCGATTGCTAATGTTTTCCTTTGCATCAATTCAGGTGTCAATAATGCATCGAGATCCTTTGTAAGCCGTGAGAATTGATTAAACAGCGCATAGTAGTGCTTGAAGAAATGAAAACAGCTGCAGCTCTTTTGAAGTTTGTCAGATCACAGCAAGTCCAGAACTTGAATGTATAAAGAGATACATAGGCCCTTATACGTGCTTATACCTTTGTGTACAGAATAAAAGTCTTAATAAGTTTCTGCAGCTTGTTGGAAATTATTTACAGAAGCAATAGAAGAGAAGACTTAAACAGACAGGTGAATTCAAACATTGGTAAGGAATATACTAATCAGTGCCAGGTTTACAGCCCATAAAAACCCATTTGGCGAACTTGAAGTTTGGGAATGTGTAATCACTCGAAGATTTTGCAGCTAAGTTTACATCCTGAGAATTCTTTCTGTTCTGGATCCTATAGGTATATCTTCTTCTCTGCCATTGGACTCCTCTCCTCCCCTGTTCTCTTTCTCATCAGTGGATGGATCTTCTCAGAATGCTATACAACTTTTCCATCTTTCCTTTACCAGAAGGGTCTCAATGGTTTTTAGAATGGCAATTCTTTCATATTTGGGATAGTCACTATCTGGGCCCTTTCTACTGTCAGTATATTAATAGAATCTTCTTCATCTAGTAAAGCTGACTTATCCAATCCTGGATGCCATATATCAGTATGGCCTTCCATATTGTAATGAATCAAGGAAACACATCCTCTGATAGCCCTCATCTCTAACTCAAAACAGAGGTTCTTGCGGTTAAAAGGTACTAATATCAAGCTAAGCTTCTCCCTCGACCAAATCAAAACGAAGAAAGCCTTTAATGGATTAAAACTCATCATCATTTTCAGGCATTTCATACCGAGTCATCATGTGTCTCACCAGCCAATACTAAGTCATCTTGTAATCCCCCTCAGAAGAATCGTATCCGAGACCAAAACAATTAAAATAATACATTCCTACTAACCACAGGACAAGAAATGGTAAACCCTCTGGAATAATTTGTTTAAGGGTTCCGTAACAGAGCACCCCTGTATTCTTCAAGGCTAAGCATAACAGCCATTACAAGAACCAATGACAGTGAGAAACTAAAGTATAACAGCCATTACAAGAACCAATGACGGTGAGATACTGACGAACATCAGCAGGAAACTGAACCCGTTCCGACTCAACATGCATGTTTTCAGAGTCCAAGAACCTGAATGATCTGTGACTCACATTGCTTAGAAACCTTCCTAAAATGTTGGAGGGAAGTTGCAGGAAACTTTGTAAGGATGCTGGAAATAAACATCCTTTCAAAGCATGATTTTATATATTGAATAGTTTTTTTTGTGCTAAGGTAATGCATCTCATTTATAATGAAACACATCACTCGTAGAATTTCCAATTTGTAATAAGAAATCCAACTAGTAATTGAACATATTACTAATAGAATTTCCCATTTGAGTGCAAGATGGTAGCAATCCTTTCTACCGCTTCACAAGCTCAGGCAAAGAAGGGCGCCAATCCAATACTAAGGCACCAGGCTCACAAGAGTCGGGGACAAAGCGGGCACAATCACCCGCCTTGTAGTATCATCACAGAGATAAAGAAAGGCCAGAGATCCCAGGAATGGGGAAGGGGTGAATCGGCACACCTAATCGACCAATCTATGCCTTGTTAGGTGGCACGGCACAAGACCCACTTTTTTTGAAGCATGGGGCACTAAAATCAAGGTAGCATGTCTAGTGGACGAGGGCAAGGAAGGGAATAGAATCTCAGTTCCGTCACCCTCTGCTTCTTACTTTGCTGCTACTAGTAAAGGAGGCCTTTCTACAGGTGCTGGGTATCAATCTCGACCTCTATATGTGGCTGGAACAGATGCCACCTACTGCCTTTGCTCCCTCTACTGTATCTAGATCTGCTGCTCCTGGGTTTACCAGGTATGGAACTACTCGTGCTCACTTTTATTCTAGAGATGGAAGGTACATTGCTAGGTATGCTGCTTACTTAGATGCTTATACTGGACCTGGGACTGCTACTGATAGCTTAATAGGAAATTCTATCAGTAATATGTTCAATTACTAGTTGGATTTCCTATTACAAATCGGAAATTCTATGAGTGATGTGTTTCATTATAAATGAGATGCATTACCTTAGCACAAGAACTATTCAATATCTAAAATCATGCTTTCAAAGGATGTTTATTTCCAGCATCCTTACAAAGTTATAGGAAATCCAATTCGTAATAAACATATTTGTATATAACTTGATTCCAGCACAACAGCAAACGTGAAAAAAAATAGAACTTAGGAAGAAGAGGAACATCCCTGGCAACCATTTATGAAATGAAAGCTTAAGCAAAGTCTTTCATTTCCCATGCTTAAGCAATAGCCTATGATCTGATTCATAATCAGAGCAAACTCCTCTTTGGAATCTTCTAACATGGAATTTGAGGTCATTTGTCTTCATGAAGGAAAGGCGGGGCTAAGATAATAACTCCCTAAGAAGTCAACATACTTGCAGCAAATAACTTGGTATTCAGGCCATTGAAAAAAATTAAGGTCTAACAATTCCAACTATTCATACAAAATGAAGTCAACAGGAAGATGATACCTAATTGAATCAAACAATAAGACTTGAGGTACATAATTATCTCAACATAATTGGTAAAGTTAAAAAATATGCAAAATTTAGATTAAACGATTGAAACACAAAATACAAATTTATTAATTTTTCTACTAGACTGAATACAGGTCTCCAGAGGATTAAAGAAAAACATATACAATACTAGAGAATCTTCTCACCATCCAAAACAATAGAAGAAAAGATAAGATAAATGACTATAAAAATACTTTACCTCTTCTTGCAATTTAAACTGCCTTTCCCGGAACAAATACAAGAAATACCGGACCAGCAGATTTTTCCAGCCCCAAGAATGATCTTCCAAATAAGCAGAAATTGTAATTACATTCCTTCTTTGTCTTTGACCCGAGCAGAATTTCTATCTTTCTGTTTCTTTCTCCTTGGAGCACCTACACCAGCTGTATCCGCCAATGGACCTGACCAAGTCTGAATTGGTGCTTTGGCATATGAAAAATTCGTGGAACTGAAAGGCACATCAGGGGGATCAAAAACTGGATCCATGTGGTGTGCAGAGCCCAAAGGATATCCAAGTGTTCCATCTTGGTGTGGAGGAGGAAATTTCTCACTCTTGCTTTTTGCATTTGCATGTGTAATTAATCGCCGCCTCTGAATCAGGATCAGAAAAGGCATTAATATAGTGACCATGGTAAAATCAGTATGGAATCAAGAACCACAGATCCTTGTCAATCAAGGTCAATGCAGATGAGGCTATTGAATCGATTACCTATGGGGCTAGATTAATTGTTCCATGTTATTAATCCTGGCCCTTTAATAATCATGTGAACTTTCCAAAAAGAGCATCTTCAAAGTTGTTTCTCACAGACAGAAGCCAGAAATGAATGTCTCAAATATGTGAATTTATGATGTATATCATACTCAATATCTACACAATATACCGAGAATTATGTCCGTAAGTGCATACACAATTGAAAACGAATCAACATCCTTGATGTTCAACTGTTCCACTTCTCTATCTTTAATTAATATAGTGTGATAAAAAAGAAACTACATAACATTACAAACACAAAGAAGAAACTATGTTTTTCCTTTTGGTAATAATCTGTTTGCAATAAAATTACTTCTCAGATAGTTAGCTTTCTCATGAATGTTCTTTGCATAAGCAAAACAAATGGACATAAAACCAATTCCTACGGACTGGAAGCTAATTATCTAAAGAAATGACATATTCTGACTGACACCTTAACTGGAGCCAAAAATTAGTAACCCAGTATATTTCCATGGACAATGATCAAATTTCAAGAATCCTGTGCCTGTTCACAGATTAACAAATATATAGTAGGTTGAAGTTCAGAAATAATCAGATCAAAAGAATTTGATGAAGCTGCGTTTAGTTTATATCTATTGAGTCTGTTTTATCAATTTTTCCCAAAATTTCAAAATTTTCATTATCCTCCAATGCCAAAGAAGCTTAGCCGGTTTCAAGTCAGAACAACTATAGACTTTGAAAGGTGCTCATGTTAGATAATAAAAGGAGAAAAAGTGAACGCTCTAAAAGAAGGTAGCTCATCTGACATACATCAAGATTAGCTTGAAGTTCAGCATTGGCTTCTGGGGCAGGAATTGCTCTAACAACTCGGCCACGGGAGCGGGTGCTAATCTTTTTCACACCGTCAGCATGGATCTTTCCAGCCGCTCTCAATCTGCAGCAGTCAAGATCATTTCTTTTGAATCAAGGTTGGACATGGAATGAAATTGACTAAGTGGAAAAGCAGAAAGGGGAGGAACAACAGAGAAATGAACAAAAGATATTGAATCTCATGCAAAGTTTTATCTTGCTGTAGAAAAAAATAAAGAGATGGGGAGTAGGGGTAACAAAATATTGAAGACATTCCAACCTTCTAGCTTCTTCATCACGTAACTTGGCATCCATCTCCTTGCTAGGGGGATATTTTGGAAGACTAGAAGGATCACAAGCATAAGGCCTGGTGGTAAAGAACTGCAAAACAATGTAGTCTAAACAAAACTGACCAAATCCACAAGCAACCATAGACAGAAGTGTTCAATATAAATTCAAACACAGAAATGCATGACCTAAGTGCAAAGAATAACTGCCAAACTAACTAAGCAGTTAACCGACTACTGTACTTTTTTCCAAGTATTATCAAGAGAAGTACAAATCCCAAAAATAAATTGTAAAATGTTCATTTCCAAATGAGCTAAAATAATGGTGTACTGCAGTTCAACCATCATCAAGAGATGAACATTTCCAGTCTATACACATCACAACAAATTTAAAGAAACTAATCAACAAAGGATTAAAAAGTAGTGTATTATATTAAGAAGGAAACTAACTTCACTCCTCAATGCATCAGTAGCAGTTTGACGTTCAGAGGGGTCAATTGCAAGTATTGTCTCAATTAGCGGCAACGATGATGGCGGAAAGTCTTTGAAGGTCTCTTGTATACATCGCTTGTATGACTGCTGAGGCTTAAATATGGTTGCATGAGGCAGTTTTGACTTTTTCCAATATTCTTCAGAAGGAGAGCCACAAAGTTTAAAAATCTTATGCAGTTGCTCCACCTATGCAATGATGTTGCTTTCAGCATACAAAATTAACTAGGAAAGAAGGACAACCATTGACTAGTTTGCATTTCATCGCCTAGTCTAATAGCAACGAACACAAAAAACATTCTTCAAAAAAGGTACCAATACTACTTATAGACAAGGAATTAGACTAATATTCTTTGCAAGTTAAAGAACCACAGGAATCTCCTAGTGTGGACAATGGTTGAAAGTTCATATGATAATGAAGAAATCCAGTAGAACTGTCTATGAAATCTATCCTGACAAGAACTGCCACTATGATAATAACAAAGCTTCAATGTCATCGCAATGCAGAAATCATGAATAAACGTGACAATATTATGTCTGCAAGCTAATAAAACATAATACTTAATTTGGCGCATGAGAAATGCCACAGCCAATTATACAGTAAGAGATAGCCAGAAAAGTTATTCCAACAAAGAAATTTAAGGATTGTATCAGTTCTCCAATTCAGATTCAATAAATGGAACATGATTTGAGACTTCATGTTTTTCGTGCATGGATAAAGACCCCACCACGTGTACTTTGCTCGTATGGGACTCCTATATGCCCAGCTAGAAAGATCAATTCAACTAGGCCCCTCCAATCCAAATATAAACCCAACTCAAACTGAATCAGACCCAGGGAGTTGATAAAATTTCAGGAAATCCCAATAAGTGATATAGACCAGAAAGAAATCAAATTATGATAACTACTACTACTTATTCTCTAGATTTCTAACTCTTCTCTGTTTATCACAATTATATTAGCAACTGGAGCACAAAAATTGATGACACTAGGCATGTCATAACAATTGCTTGTGCTTGTCAGTTCCTAAAGATGAGCGTCTCTACCCAGCCTTGCCTGAGGTCATGACAGGATATCCTAGTTCTGTTGGATAACAATCTTGACCATTATAAGCACAAAAGACCACAGTATCCATGTGCCCTAGATAATGCCAGTAAACATCCACCCTTCATCAGTGCATTTTCCCTTAAGCAGTTATTACCCAATTGAACCATTAGCACTACTGATTGAACACAAATAACCGTTCATTACAGGCCTTCAATTAATTTAATACTTCATGCTAATGAGTTACATGGTAGAAAATAGAACACATGAAATAATATATATCCAGGACAAAATAATGGCCCAACTAAGGCATCTATGAGAGGAGAACAAACAAAAAAGGTAGATGAAAGTGAGCAATTGAATAATCAAAACTAAAATTTTACCTCTGTGCGGCCTGGCATGATAGGTTTACCGGCCAATAACTCAGCCAAGATGCAGCCAGCACTCCATAGGTCAACACCAACTCCATAGTCAGTGGCCCCCAGAAGAAGTTCGGGGGCTCGATACCACAAAGTAACCACCCTACTAGTCATGGGCTGCTTGTGATTAGGATCAAAAAATGAAGCCAGCCCGAAATCAGCAATCCTAAGAATTCCATCATTGCCAATAAGAAGATTTGACCCTTTAATGTCACGATGAAGCACATAGCGATTGTGACAGTGTTCAAGGCCAGATAACAGCTGGTGCATATAGCATTTGACCTGCCACACATTCTCAAAATATGAGGAAACACGTACACTCCACTCACTAGCAACAAAAAACTCGAAAGACAACAAATTTAGTACCTGAGACTCTGTGAACTTAATATTTGGACTTGCTGCAAGGCCAGCCAAATCATGCTCCATATACTCAAGAACAAGATATAAACTGCAAGACATCCTCGAAGTAGCCAAACCCTCCAATTTAACAACATTGGGATGGTCTAAGCGGCGCAATATCAAAATCTCCCGGGCCATGAACTTTACACTCTCAGGTTCCAAATTGTCGAACCGAACCTTCTTCAATGCAACAATTTTACCAGTCAAAGTATCCCTAGCTTTATACACATTACTGTATGTACCTTGTCCAATCTGCAAAAAAAAAAGTTAAAAGTATTCTTACTGCAATTTCTTGTCTTGTTGTAGAAATTCTCCACTATTTTCTCACACGTTTTCGAAACCATCAAACAGAAAAGACACCCCTGAAACGAGAAACCCATTAAACAACAAAAAAAAGCAAAAAACTTTACCTTGTCAAGCTTCTCAAAAGTGTCTGCACGGCGAGGGGTCCAACCATTAATAGCCTCACCGGCCACGGCGGAGAGCCAGGAGGGCCAGCCGGCGGCAACCTGCTCGCCGTGAACATGCTTTGGAGGATTACTGTGTCTAGGATTCGGCCTAGACGACCTCCTACTCCTCTCTCCTCTTTGCTTCACATTTTCCTCTTCATTCTGCTTCCGATTCCCTCCATTTCTCACCTCACTCTCCCCTTCCCCCGCCGCCGCCGCCTCCTCAGCAGCAACAACCCTAACTACCTCCCTCTCCTTCTCCCTCTCTCTCTCCCTCTCCCTCTCCCTTCTCTCCACGTCGGCCGAAGCCTTCTTGGGCGCCGTCACCTCTTTGCCAAACACACACCCCATTTCTCATTCCTCATCACTCTCTCCCTCCCTTCTCCTCCACATTATGATCTCTAAATTCCCCCAAACAACAAAACCCTAAAACTAAATTACAATCAAACACAACACAAGACCAAGAAACATCACAGTGAGTAATTGAGATGGAGGGGAAGTTGGAGTGGGGCTCTTTTAAGACAAAAGGAAAGAGGAAGTAATGATTTTGTAGTTGGCCAAAGACAATAGTAAAAAAAAAACAAAATAAATAAATATTTTTTAAGAATATTTTATCTTTATCATCACTATTATAGATTGTGATAGTAATGAATATGATGGGAATGTTTAGAGAAGAAAGGAGAAAGATGAAAGAAAAAAGCTAAGTTAGGCTCTCTTTGCCTCTACCCCAGAGGGAAATGTTCGGGTCGAGTCGGGTCAGGTCGGATTAAATTTGAGCCGCTTTTAATTTGAATCGTTTTAATTTCTTTAACTTACTACTTAAATTTAGAATGAATTAAAATTATTGATTTTATTAAATTAATTTAGTTCAATTTAGACTTTCTTAATTGAGTGGATCAATTTTTTAAAACTTATGATTAAAAAATTAATTGATTTGAGCGGTTTAAATATGAAATTTTTAAACCGATTAGTTTTTTATTCAACTTTTAACTTTTTTTTTCAATCTACTTTAATAATTCTTATTGTTAAAAATTGATTAATTTATTAATTTTTATAAATTAAAATGAACTGATTAATAAAAAAGTCAATCTTTTTTTAAAATTTTCAATTTTTTTAATCTTATAATCGTTTGATATTAATCTAATCTTTTAAATATTAAATTAATAGTTATAATTTAGTGCACATCCAATTGTTTGGATGTGGGAGGTCCTATATTTACCTAAAATCAACCCAGTTATAAATGCCACGTCGAGTCGGCTCCATCAACTCCTCTTGCGTGGAAAAGGCTCATTGGGTCTAGACTCTGAAACACTGTGGTGGGTTCCACGGTATCAGAAACGGGAAGTGGGGATTGCACTCTTACGGTCTTACCTGATGAGCTTATGGCCAATCAGGACCATAATGTGGCGACGAGATCCGGTGTTCAGGTGTGTTGTTGGTAAAATTAAAATATGCTTATTGTAAATAAAATGATTTTTTATTTATTTTCCTAGTCTTAATTTTTTTTACCAACTAGTTTGTTTTTTTTACGGTACCTCTAATCTGACTTTAGTTAGCCGATGATCTTAACAAAATGAATTGTTTATACAGATTTGTCATCTGCTGTCCTTACGTGCTCTTCGGGACCCCTATATAGTATCAAAGTCACTAGATTTTGGCCTAAGTTTGTCCAACGATGCGAGTTCGAATCTTAAAAAAATAACATGGGAACAATTCAACAAGGATACCCAATTTGCTGAGGCAGGCTTGGAGCTAGGGGTATATTTAAGATTTGGTTCACCTTTCCTTATAAAGTCTTATGGAGGGCTCAGAATACAGATGACAAAAGATTAATTAATGTAAAGTTTTACTTTTGAGATCCGTGGTCTACAAAGTCAACAAATTTAATTAATTTATATAAAAAACTTTGGGAAAGTTATATCATAAAATTATAGATTCAAGCCCCAAAAAAAATAGTCTTTTTATAAAAATACAAAGAAAAAACTTCCTACAATCATCTCAAGTAATTATTTATACAAATAGTGGTTGGGTTTTGATGTTGTTATTTTTTAATATTTATATATATGAATAAAATACAGGAAAATTAGGATATAGAGACAATAATGAAGGACACAAAGGTTGTTAAGGTAGGTGAGAATATGTTGACTGAATGTATAAGGATGTCTATCTCTATGATAATAATGTCTAATGGTGAGTAGTAGGTTAGGACTTTGAATGAAACAAAAAGGCAATTGGGATATTTAAGAGTCAAGACTTATTAAATAGTTCAATGTAATGACTTTTGTACTTTATTGTAAAAACATAAAATAAATTTCGTTTTACACGCTCGGAATATGCACGGAAATGAGTCATACCAAATTTAGGTCCGAGTCTGCTTAGGTCGTTTAAAATCATATTCAATTTTATTTTGAAACCTATTGAATTTAAATTTAATATGTTAACTTGTCTTGAAGTTTGTCATTTTTAGGTAAGAGAACCAATTGACCTAACAATCTTGAAGATAATGGTTGATCTTGAGTGAAGAATACATAAAGACATATAAATGTTAATTGAGTCGAATTCGTCACTAAACAAACTATATTATGAATTACTAATAAGTTGCTTAATGAATTAGATTATGGATTATTAGTTCGTCAAGTGATTTAATAGAATTTATAAGGTATTATGTGTATATGAATAACATTGATAATACGTAAAATCGAGTTAAATTTTAACCATATTAAAAATTTTAAATAAACAAAAAAATAAAAATTTATAAAACTTGAGTTATCAAATTTAAACTTAAACCTTATCAAGCGTTAAACTAGTTAAACTTTTCAAATTTTATTAAAATATAACTCGAGATTGATTTGAGTCAGATTCGTAAATCAAATCAAACTTTCAAAATATAATCAATTAAAAAATGTTAATTTTGAGTCATGTCTTAGTCAAAGTTATATATATACCTTAGCGTACAATTTTCATTATAAAAATATATTATAATTTCTATTAATGGGGTAAAATTGAAATTTTAGCTGTTTAATTTAATTAAATATATATTAAATTCGGTATTTTTCTTAAAATTTTATAAATCCACCATTAAAATTGTGAGGTGAGTGGTTCTTATCTTGAATATATTACTTGAAGGATATATTTACTTAGTTTGGTTGCAATTGGATAGCCTAAAAGGTTTAATTTACGTCAAAGTTACTCATATAGAGCACTCAAAACTAGTTTTTAATTTATTTTAAATTTTATATAGATTTTTTAATTTTTTTAAGTTGCAGAAAAAAAAACTTGAAGTGTCGGTTAGGTAAGTCTCCTGAATCTGGACTTTTAGATAATTTAAAAAATATAGATAATCTTTTATAAGTATCAATAAATCATAATAAAGTTTAATATCTATTGATACTTTTAATTTACTTCATTTCCCCACCAACCCCCCGTAAGTTGTGTAGACTTAGAGTGGCAATCATGTTAGTGCTGCTGCCATCTTTACAAGTTGCATCAATTATACATTTTTTAAAACTCTAAAATGTAGGAAATTTAAAAAATTAATTTTAATATTTTATTCAATTAAATTTAATTTGGCCAAATTTAAATTCATCTCAAATTATTGTCAATGTAAATATTTTCTATTAATTAAAAATTAAAGTTTAACTGGGAAATTGTTATTTTTCTTTCCAAAGCTAATTTCAATTATAAATTTAGTCAGCAACTAAGCTAAGGACTGTATTAAGTATTGATTTTTTTTCCCTACGAGTCATTTGAAAACAGTCCCTTTATTAGTTGAGAGTAAGGTTGTGTAATTTTCCAAGCCACACTCTTTTTGTATTTATTAGCAATTTTAGGGTGCAGTGATATTATATTAATTAATGATTAAAAATGAATTTTACATAATTAATTATAATGTAAAAACATCAATTAATAGGAAATTTTAAGTGAGTTTGAGGAGAATTTTAGTAGTCAAAGTTCAGATCTTATAAATTTTTTATGGGTTTAAGATGATGCCCTTATAAATTTTTTTAAAAATATTATTTTAAATGACTTATTTCTTAAAATTGACGTCGTTTTGTAGAGGAGGGATGAGAGATGTTGATCAAATTTGATCTGTTAATTTCAAACCGGATTGGACCGGACTCCGGGCTCATACGATAACTCCGACGAAACGACGTCGTATATATGCTCCTAATCATCCGAATAAAAAACTCCAGGATCAAGGTCCAATCACATTCAAGCATGACTCCACGTGGCGTGATATTACAGGGTAGTGAAAAGTCTTCCAACTGCCAAACCTCGTCGCTCGCGCCTGCTGTCCTCCGAAACCGAAACGAAAACCAAGTCACTTCGCTTTCCGTACACCTCCATTTATGGGCACCATTTCTTGTTGCTACACGATTCTCCGACCACACGCTACTCTCCCGCGCAACCACTTCTCCGACCTCTCTTGTCCCAACTGTCTCTTCTCTTCACCCCATCTGTCCAAAACTTCATACCCCAATTCCCATATTCCGATGGCAACACCTCTCCACTTCTCTGCTTCCTCTACTGTAGGTTGTGATGATGCTCTCTCTTTCACTGCTATTGGGTCCTTTATGACTTTCTCTGAGGTGGGTTGTTGCTTGTTTCTTTGGAGTGATGATGTTGGATGAGTGTTTGTGGTTCGACTTTTGTAGGTGAATTGGATGGTGTGGCAACTGGTGTTGTGGGAGAGAATGATCTGTCGATAATTGGTCCCGGTGTTCTTGGTCGTTTGGTGGCACGAATATGGCGCCAGGTACTTCTTGCGGTCAACTTGTATGGTTAAAGTTCTTAACTTTGTTTTTCAGGGCTCTATATGAAAAGTATCAATCTTTTTTTTGTATAATGCGTTTAATTGGAGTCTATGTTAGTTGTGATTTAGTGGGGTTTGATTGTAATTGATGAGCAGGAACATCCAGATTCTCAAATTTATGGGCATACGATTACAGCAGATCACCACGAGGAGTTGATTAACATGGGAATTAATCCTTCTCTGAAGGGTTCTGAAGCAACTCATAAGTATCCTTATATCATATTCTGTGCTCCTCCCTCTCGAACTCCGGACTACCCTGGTGATGTCAGGTACTTAACATGAGGATGTTGTTTCTGCGATGAAGAATATGAATTAGAAAAGATGGTTAAGTAGGTGTATTTTGTTGCCAATTTGCACTTATGGTGTTGGTTTTCTTTTAGATTCTATGTAATTGGAGCTTTAGCTTGTCATATGCAAACTGGAGTTGCTTTGGTTTAGGTTAACCTTGATTGTGTGAATCAATTTGAGACTCATAATGTTGTGTTTTGCTTTGTAACAGGGAAGCTGTTTTGAAATGGAGTGGAGAAGGTTGTTTCTTATTTACATCGAGCTCCGCACCATACGATTGCACCGACAATGGGCAATGCAACGAGGTGATACTTCTAAAACTGGATTCTTGATTATGCATAAACACAACTAATTCACCTTTCCATGTTTCCAATTTCAAATTTAGATCTGGCTTACTTTTATGGAAGTGTCGTATCTGGGTTATTCACTGTCATGCCTAATAAATTGTCAGCTTTTCATCTTTAACTTGTAAATCATACTGTATATGTTGTAGACTTGTGATATTTTTATATGTAGGATACTCCGGTAGTGCCGATAGGGAAAAGCCCTAGGACCGACGTCCTTTTAAAAGCAGAACAAATAGTGCTCAAGGCTGGTGGTTGTGTTCTTAGATTGGCAGGACTCTACATATCCTTTTCAATAGTTTTGATTATAATCATTTGCTGAATGTTTTGGAGGAAGAAATATAGGCTCTTTGATGTTTAAACTTAACCAGCCATACAAAGCAGATAGAGGAGCACATATTTACTGGTTGGAGAAGGGTACCATTGAAGTTCGTCCGGATCATGTCTTGAATCTTATACATTATGAGGTGAAGGGTTTGTTGTTATGAATTAGTCTTTTGTTTATAAACCAACATAATTTGTTTATCCTCTGATTGTATCTTCCTCTCTAGGTGTCGATCTTCTAATAGTTAACTAGTGCATCAATGAGTGATTTAGTTTAACTGAGAGTCCTTTCTCTTTTGTCTTTTACTTGATATCATGTGGACTGGTCTCTTTTGTACTAACGTGACAGGATGCTGCTTCCCTTTCTGTTACAATCTTGAAGAAGAAACTCCGAGGTCGTATTTTCTTGGGTTGTGATAATCATCCATTATCCAGGTATACTGGTGCTGATGATAAATATTGTAGCTCATGATTATGTTTCCTAACCACTGGTTCCTGTCTTCCTGTTTCCAAATTTTCTCTGTAACTTTCTGTGCAGGCAAGAGGTGATGGATTTGGTTGAAAAAAGTGGGAAATTCAGCAAAAAGTTTGAAGGTTTTACTGGTGAGCACCATTGGGACTTTCATTTGCAATAATACACATGATAATGATGTTCCTTTTCTCCATTAATTTCACCTGTAAGCGTATATTTTACAGTTTGATCCTTTAAAAAATTTCACTTAGTATGTCTTAATGTTGCAGGGACAAGTGATCCTTTGGGGAAGAGATTAAACAATTCGAAAACACGCGAGGAACTAGGATGGGAACCTAAACACCATAGCTTTGCTCAATTTCTGGGAGTCACTGAATAGTTGTTATTTCAAGTTGACAATTATGATTGAAGACTCTGACTATTATGATTCTAACCTACTACTTCATGTGCATAGCATGACCAAATTGTCTAAGAAAAGGGCAGACATTGGGGCATATTAAGTTTGGCTAGAAAGAAACTTGGATTGGACATACATAGATTGTCAAAAACTAGATTCCATGCATACGTACCTGTCTTTGGTCAATAGCTAGAGATTTGAGAATATTCTACCTTTTAAAGATGTGTTTCTCTAAGCAAATAGACATGAAATTCTTGAATTTTAAGATGTGATAAGAGCTTTGAAGTTGGATCATCAGTCATGTCTTAGTTTTGATTAACACAACAAAAGACTAGATTTTGATGTTTAGCTGAGGTTCTATATGGATCAAATTGAGTATTTCAGTCTGCCAAGTATACGGTTTGGATTGTGTTGAGAGGTTGGAACTCACCTCAACCTTGAAAAAGATGATTAGTTAGGAGAAAGAAATGTCGAGTCTTGCATGCACCCACTTGAATCGAGTTCGTTATTCGTAAACTATTACATGCACTCTACAATTCATCAGTGTATATTGGAAATGTAGTGATTAGGAATTTCACTAATACATAAAAAGAAATACAAGGTGACCATAGAACACAATGAAAGGAGCCTGGTCATGTAATGCATAAGCGTGATGATGGTGGCTTTCTTTTAACTTAATCAAATGCAACAAACATTATCATCGTCACAAGCACCAAACTTGTTAACATGTTCAGAGGACACACCTGATGTTTTGAGTAACAAGTAGTTCTTCAAACCCTTGTCTCCCACTCCCCATGAGAACACAATGCATGCGGAGAACTTTTCTCTGGTTGTAATTATCCTGTCACTCACCAAAAATGTAAAAGTTTCTTGCAAGACAGCTAACATTCCATGATACAACACATGGACTTGTTTGGTTCTCACATCGTCTTTTTTCAGGCAGGGTCGACATTGAGAAGATTGTTAAGTCTGAACGAACTCGAATTCAATCAAAGAGACTTTATCCTCTTTTATGATGTTCAAATCTTAAATACTCTTGTCTTATTCTGTGATGTTTCTAAATAAATGAAGCAAAGCAACTTGGAACATAAACATAGATTATGATCTTGAATGTCGAAAACAACATTTAAGGAACAACAAATTCTCTAATCACATGAACGAATGCTAACATACAAACACATTGAACAAGAAGTTTAGGATAGAGTTCCAAACGTACTCACAAACATAATAACAAAACAAATCTGACTCGAACAACATAAATTAGACAGATTTTCAGGACAATATAGAAGCTCCTCTATTGTCGGCAACGGCGGTGGATGGAGAGGACAGAGAGCATGATAAGGAAAATGAGCACAATGGATGCGAACAATGAGAAGAAAACGGAGGTTCCAACATGACGACAGAACTTGTGGTACATGTTGCAAATCTTTACCCATCCTACGTGACTGTTGCCCTTTAGACCAATATATGCGACGCCGGCCGCCGCGCCGGTGGCTGAGGCTACTATTCCCAGCATTATCTATACATAACCAACATTGCTTGACCGTGTTAGCTATATATTCAAGTCTACTTTCTTAAAACTCAATCAAGTTTCAGATTGAACTTGAAGTTCTGAATTGAATTCGAATTCGTGTTGGGGTCTTACGAAGCCTGAATTTAACCTGACTCGTTATGATTCTAACAAGTAAATAATATGGAGTAGCATAAACGAAAAGAAATTACCACATCCCAGAAGGCAAAATGGAGGAGGAACTTGGTTGTATGAGCTGGTTTGGAGATGACACCAAATGAGGCTAAACCAGTAATGATACTGTACAAGCAAGCAACGGACATCGCCACAACAAAGTATCTGCAATTGTTAAAACAGATTAAAAAGAAAAACATATTAGCTTGGCATTCGAATTATGAATTACTATAAACTATATTTTCTGTTTTTATTTTTTATAGTCTGAATTACTATAAACTAAATATGCACTATTTAATTATTTAATATATTAATTTTTAATAAGAATTATGAATAATTAAATTTAATATCATATATTAAATTAATTAAAATCAACTATTAATAAGCATTATAAATAATCTAATTTTACTTAATAATTTTATTAAATTTTGTAATTTAATGTAATAATTATTAATAAATGTAATTAAATTAAAAATATCTTCAAAATATATAAGTTTCCAATAAAATTTGAATTTAATAATTTAAAAAATATAATAGATATTAATTTATAAATGAAAGTTACTTTTTAAATTATTTATTTTAATAAAATAAAATAATTTTATTAATAATTTGTTAATAAATATTATATAAAATATTAAAATAAAATAATTTAATTAAAAAATTATCTTTAAATTTTATCAAATGTGTAATTATTATGAGTGACAAAAATATAACTACATTAACATTAAAAATCAAATTTTGTTTTCATCTAAAAAAACTAAAAATATTAAACAAAAACTGAAGTCACTGCGAAAAAATAAAACTGAAACCAAACAGTCCCTAAAATAACTTTTTTTTTTTTTACGGTTCAATAGGTTCGGGCCATACCTCCACCCATTGCCAAGTTTACATTCTTTTTCTACAAATCTATGGATAAGGTCAATACTTAGTCATAGTCACCCTCTACCTAATCCCCAACTAACTTTGAAATTAAAACCTATTAACTTAAATTTGAGTTAATCATTGATCGGATTTCAAATTAGCTTGTTCGTCAAAACGACATTATTTTGATTAGTTACACCGAAACGACATTATTTTGTTATTAGTCGAATGGAGTCAAACCACACTTCTAACTTGACCTGATTCTGTCCGATGTTCTTACACATTTTTCTACAAATCTATTGATAAAGTCAAATATCTAGTAACTATAGATTATAACTAATCCCCAACAAACTTTGAAATTAAAATATATTAACTTAAGCTTCTATTATGTTTGAAGAAGGTTATTTGTACAGTAAAACTGAATTCTATTGAAGAAGATGAAATCTCAGGGCCGTTTGGTTCTATTTCTGTTTTTCTATCGTACTTTTCAGTTTTCGATTTCAATTTTTTGTTTTTATTTTTCTTTCAAATAAAAACAAAAATCTGTTTAGTTGTTAATGTTAATGTAGTTATATTTTTATCACTGATAATAATTACATGTTAGATAAAACTTAAAGATAATTTATTTTTAATTTAATAAATTTATTTAATCTCTTATATAATATTTATTAACAAATTATTAACAAAATTTTGTTATTTTAATAAAATATATAATTTATTAATTAAAATTTAATTAAAATATTTTTAAGTATTAAATCAAATTTTATTTGAATATTTATAAATTATAAATTTAATTATATTTATTAATAATTATCAAATTTTAATTACATATAATTTAATTATAAAAATTAAATAAAACTAAATTATTCATAATTTTTGATAATTAATTTTAATTTATTAAATATATAATCTTGAGTTAAATTATTCATAATTTTTAGTAATGATCAAATAATATATATTTAAATGATAGTAAATCAAATTATAAAAAAACAAAAACATGAAACAAAATCCACTTTTTATGTTTTTCATAATTTTTGAAAACTGGAAGAAACCAAAGCCAAAAACAGAAACTAAAAACTCAACCAAACAGGTTTTTTTATTGAATTTGAAAACAAAAACAAAAAATAAAAAACAACATTGAAAACAAACACCCCCTTAATTAACTTTAGAAATCGACCCAAAATTAACGGATAAAGTTTGATTTAATTAAATTTTAATTTAAACTCAATTTTGATATAATCTTTTTAAAATTTGACAAAACTTCAAACACAACTTCATTTAAATTTAACTTAAAATTTCATATATTTCCTTTTTAAAAATTACGTCAAAATTTGAGTAAGAATTAAATAGATTAAATTGGGCTCAAAATTATACCGAATAGGTTAAAATTGATCACAAAGCTTAAAATTTCAACTTAGAAACAGCTTTAAGGTTCCAACTTCAAAGGTGATGAATCAAAAAGCCCAAAAAAGAAAAGGAAAGCAGCACTGCTTTGGAGCAGAATACCTCTTTTTTAAGAAAAAGAAGAACTTTAGAAGGTTGGTTTATTAGTATATGTTTGGTGGCATCACCTTAAAGTTATTATACTACATCATATGATTATTTTATTTTCAAGCTACAAGTTTAATCAAGTCCAACAGCAAAAAGTAAATTTTAAATTAATCAAATTTTAGACTGAATTTTGAATTTAAAAAATCAACAATTTGAAAAACGACCTACACGAACTAAATAAATTAAATTGAATTCGAGCTTAGAAGGTCTAAGGCCCAATTTTGGTCGAACCTATTCTTTCTTTCTTTTTTTACATGAAAAGGAAAGAAAACTCGAAACAAATTACATGGCTAGTCGTAGAAAACAAATCTTCAACGTATCCTCTAAGAGGATTGAAAGGCACCGATAGGTGTATTTTCAAAAGAAGTGATCCTTAACTCAAACAGTTCTGCAAAGTTGGCAAGCCAGTCGGCACACCGAATAATCACAAAGCAAGTGACCATAACTCTTGGAGTCATACAAAAGGATCATCACTCAACATTAACTAGTTATCTTTAGAATATATGAAGTTGCACAATAGTCATAAATTAGTCACAAAAAAGCAGTAAATTTCAAACTAATCAAACTTTAGACTAAAATTAAATTAAATTTTTTAAAAAAATCAAGTTTAGTCAAAAAAATTGAAGAAAGTTGTAGTAATTTGCTTACACGAACGCCGGTGAGTGATCGAATTTGGCGTCGACGGGCACTTGAAAGCCTTGCACAAGAAGAACCTTGGTTTGCTTAGAAGTGACCATGACCACAAGAGCAACTAAAGTGGCCGCGAACAAGACCACCCTAAGAGCCACATCGACCACAAAGGTGTTGGTTACGTAAGGAAGTGGCAGCGGAGGAGGAGGCGGCGGTGGTTGTGTTGTTGAGTACTTGACAGCTTCTGGGTCGGGCTTATCGGTGGACGCCATGAGAGCTTCAGGTGTACAAAAGGCAAGTCTTTGGGATGTGGACAAGAACTTGGATGAGCGGTGTATATATAACCAAAATGGTCAAGAGTGGTATATAATATATATTTTAATGTGACAACTGAGAATAAGTTTGATTCCAAGCACGCAAGGAAGATGATGGAATCTTATGTTCTAAGCACATCTAAAAGGAGTTCTATGACTTGTAGTTGGTGTATTCGAAAACGATGAATCGTGGAGTTGAAATTCTTGATGGGTTATATTGATCCCAAACTCAAAAATGCACGGTATTCTGACTAGATTTTAGGATTGAGATGAGTTGCACAATAAGATAAAGATGTTGAATATAAGGTTTGACGAAGTGTTCACGTTGGCAATAATTGGAACGTAGAATTATCTTGCTGTTGTGTAGTTGCACATTAAAGAATTCCACTAATATTTTATGTGGGATCTTGATTTGGCCTTGATTGCAAGGATATGTGACAACTTGTTAACAATTATTGGATGGATTAATTTAAGTTTATTGTAAGTTGTCATTATAATATACATGTATACATATGTGCGTGTGGAAAAAGAGCTAAGTGTTAGACCCCTAAGTTTCGGAGCAATATTGTTTCTTCGAGTATTTGCGAGGTAAACACTTCGAGAGTTCGTTGAGGACTGGATCTTGCTTAAACGGATCTAAGTAAGATTGTCGTGCAAAGGGTGTTAGCGATAGACTTCAGTAAAAGTTCGAGTCCCAAAGGTGACCTTTGTATCACTAAGTTAGAGGTGATAATAAGTCGGGTGGCCCACCCAAATTTAGGTTTAATTTGAGAGCTTTTCAGCTCGAGGCCTGATCGAGACCGAACTTGAGTTCAGTCGAGCTCGGCCAGTTCAAAAAATTTTAAGTTCAAAAAAATAGTCAATTTTACAAAACGATGTCATTTTTTTTATAGCTGTCGTTCGAGTCAACCTGGGTTCAAGCCTGATTGTCAAGCTTTAGTTTGCGGATAAAAATCCTTTCGCCATCTTTTCTATCTTTTTTTTTCCCTGAACAAATTTTAAGTGAAATTAATGTTTTCAAATTCTTGATGAAAAAAAATCAATAAAACCCTAAATTTTGATAAATATTTTTTCGAGTTTCATAATAATAAAATAATGTAAAATTTTTATAAATCAATAATATTAGAGTTATATAAATGCTATTAATTAAAAATATATTAATCAATTAAAAATTAATCTAACCATTAAGTTAAGTTAAGGCACAAATTATTATTTTATTATAAAAAAATTCCTACAACATGATTTGTCATTTTCATATGCTCTATGATAACTTGGATTATTAGGTAAGGAGTTGATAAAGAATAGGCCTAAAGGAGCTTTCTCGATTATTGCATAATACTTTTTTAAGGTGCTAATTATATAGGTTTTGTCCCTATTGCTTTCTCTTTACGAGGGGATCCAAAAGAATCCGAAGCTTTTATAATTTTGTTAAAACATTAAATGGATATATAACATTAAAAGTAGTTCGAATTCGCTATGGAATCTCGTTTAGATTAAAAATTAGGTTGAGTTTGAGTTTTAAAAATAAATTTTTAAGTTTTGAACATGAGCTCCGTGATCTAAGCCGAATGTGAATTAAATGTGACACAAAAAGTTGATAAATAGATATCATTTTTGTTAAATTCAAAGCTCGATTAAGCCTCTGATTAGTTGGGCTTATACTAGTAACGCTTTTGTCATTTGAGTTTTTTTCTGTAGATCTTTTTTTAGAAGAACTTTCTAAGAAGCCAGTTGACTTTTTGGTTGTCATTTAAAAAAGAGCTTTTTTGAAAGAGCTTCATATAGTAGACTGTTTGGCAACATAAAAATATAAAACACTTTTATTTTTAATTATATTTTATTTTGTAATAAAATTATGCATATAAATATTATTTAAAGTATATTAAACAATATGCAAAGTACAATATATTAATTATTATATAAATTTAAACCATATGAATCATAAATGAAAATATATCTAACCAAATCTTTTATATGGGTTATAGCATACGTAAAACTAATATCAAAAATAAATATTAGAACATATAAAAAGCCAAATAATATTATATAAATCTCAAAATAAATATTCAAGTTAAGTAAATAGTTAAATACACAATAAAACAACTGCGTAAGAGATTAGAGAAGATGAATTTGCAAGATAAACGTGAAGATAGTTTTGTGGGTATTGTGAAAATTATGTGTAAAACATAAGGACAAAAGGGACTAAAAATAGACTTATTAATTAATCTGAAAAATTTACTCGAAAAAATCATTTAAGAGGCTTTTTTGAGAAGCTCTAATTTTGAGCTTCTAAAAAAAACTGTATTTTGATTGTTAAAACAACATATATATATATTTTTTTAATTTTACAACTAAACATCTTTTTTTAATGACTTTTGTAGTAGAAAAAAGTACTTATTAACTTCCCAAAAGTCCATCTAAATAGTTACTAAAATTTAAAATTCGATATACTTGCAATTAAAAAAAAGAGAGGATATATCATGACCCCTACCATTCTCATACATGTATGTTATTTAATTTTAGATTTTATCTGTAATTTTTTAAACAAATTATATTAAAAAATCATAACTCCCTAATTAATAAATATTTAAATAATTGATCACTTAATGAACAATGTATTAGTTGGCATACAGATATATACTGATTAAAAAAATATCAGTACAGCCTGTAATGCCGGCCGTAGAGATGCATATCTTTTCCGTAACTTCATATTTACATTATTGCATACATTACTTGCAAGAAAAGAACAACATTAATGTTTATCTTGACGAAGAAATGATCATTTTCGAGACTTTATTGCAGGAGTCAACTGTTTCTCCATCCTGTTCCCATTTTCAAGGAGACGACAAGTCGTAACACCCTGTAATTCTCTGCCGTACCTGCACCAACAATATAGTGACGGAGCCAGAAATTTAATATAAGAGGGTCCAAAGATTAATTTCTTTAAATTTTACGGGACCCAGTACACCACTGATCCTTAAATAACTTCATTCTTTTATATATATATATATATTAAAAATAATTTTTTAAAAAAACCTTAGGGGCCCAATGCACCACTGGGACCCACGTAGCTTCGTCGTTGTATACAATCCTTGAAAAGTTGACAAAACAGCCTGACAATTGGGCTATGTTTGATTGAGCGTAAAGTTTTTAATAGAATGGAATATAATATAATATAATATAACGAAATAATTTATAATAGAATAGAAATGAATATAATATTAAAAAATTATTGTGCGGAAAAGAAGGAAGAGTTTATGATGTAATACAGTGAAAAGTTATTTGAATAAAAGGTTTATAATATAATATAGTATAAATTAATTTATCATTTTACATTTCATTCTAAACTCTTCAAATTGGAGGTTTTTCATTTTTACTGTTTAAAATATAATGAGATGTAAAATAAAACCCTCTTCTTTAATCTCATTCCATTCCATTCCATTTTATTATAAATCTTTATCCCAAATGATGAAATAATATTTCATTATATTAATATATCCCAAACCAAACTAGCGTTAGTCAACTTTCCTATTATTGTCAACATAAGGTTTTAGTTAAGAAAGAATTTTTTAAAAGGGAGTAATAAGCAGAGTTTTAAATTTTCAACCAGTTGAATTGGTTTAACTGTAAAAATTTTGAATTAGTCAACTTTTCAGTTCAGTTTTTAATTTTTGTTTAATTTAGTTTAATAAATTTTATTGTTAAAAATCGATCAATTTATTAATTAACCGATCAATTGTTTTAAAATAATTAATTTTTTTAAACTAAAATAAACCAATTAATTTTTATTTAACAATATCTTTTTTTAGTTAAACTTAAATTATTTAATATTTTTTAGGTTATTATAATAAGGTATCTCAAGAAATGAATTTTGTTAAATTAAATAAATGATTAAAAAACTTAATTGATTTAATCGTAAAAACCTTGAATTTTTCAATTTTTATGTTTGGTTTTCAACTTTTTCGATTGATTTACTTTAATAACTTTTGTTATTAATGATCAATTTATTAACTAATCGGTCAATTTTTGTAAACTAATTAATTTTTGTAAAATAAAATAAAACAATTAATTTTCATTTAATAATATTTTTCAATTAAACTTCAAATTTTTCGATAAATAAAAATAATCTCTTTCAATCATATTTTAAATTGTTTAATTTAATTTAATCCTTAACCAGTTTTATGACGATCTAATTTTGGTTGAATCTTTTAAACCTTAAATCTCCTTTTTTACTAGTTTAACTTTCGATCTAATTTTGAAAACATTGATAGTAGATAGTATAATTTAATTTTTAATAAATTGGAATCTTTTTATAAAATTTAATATCCATTAAATTATACTTACTTTAACTCTTAGCTTATTACATATTAAAGATTGAAGAAAATGATATTTACACTATGTGATGTGAAGGAAAACATGAATAATTAAAAGAATAATACGATTCGAATTAAACTCTTAAATTATATTAATAATTTTTTTGGGTTAAGTTAGATAGTAATATGTGTATTAAATAATTTAATTTGGCTTCAAAATACTTGAAGTAAAATTTGATGCTTTTAAACAGACAATATAATTTAAAATTAGTTCTTATTATAATTTTGTGTATATAATAATTAGTAATTTATCTAAATAAGTCGTACATTTGAATTATAAACATTTAGGGTAGCTTGAGAAATGAATTTTATTGAATCAGATTAAAAAACTCAATCGATTTAATTGTAAACATCTTGAGCCTTTTAATTTTTATGTTCGATTTTTAACTTTATTGTTTGACTTTCTTTAATAATTTATGTTGTTAAAAATTAGTCAATTTATTAATTAATATGTCAATTTTTATAAATTAATAAGTTATTATAAATTAAAATAAATCAATTAATTTTTATTTAATATTTTTAATTAAATTTCAATTTTTTTCGATAGGTAAAAAATATCTTTTAATCGTATTTCAAATTATTTAATTTTATTTAATCTTTAGCCGGTTCTATAGCGGTATAATCTCAGTTGAATCTTTTAAATCTTAAAACTCATGTCTTACCTGTTTAACTTTCAATTCAGGTTTTAAAACATCGAAGAATAAAAATTATTGTAAATTTTAAAAATATTTAAGAATAAAAAATAATTTCACGATCTTCAATATAATATTAATTATAAATTATAATAATCCATTTATCAATTTTGAATGATGTTATTATTTTAATTTGTTTGTACGTTCTTTTATTTTTTATTTTTATTTTTTTTTGACGAAAAGGGATTGATTGTGCCTTTTTGCATTATATTTTTAACCTTTTCATGATATATTTCATCCAATATCCATCTTTTTGTTTTTTTCTCTCTCAATTTCTTTCTTCATGCGTGTCGGAAACGTAGCCTTACGTAACTTTTGGTGGAGCCTAGTGCATATCCATATGCAAATCCACGTCATGAGAGCTTATCTTGACTATTTCCACCTCAATCACATCAACCAGGTTCACAAAAATATGATTAGAGGTCCAAATTTTACCTAATTTTATCCATAAATAGAATTATAAACATAATAAAAATAAAAATTTGAAACTATTTAAAAAAATCAAAATTATAATAAAAAGATAAAAAAATACGCACAATATATACAATCATCATTATCTAATTGAATCCCGCACCAACGCAGGATTTATGAAGGTTTAATAGTACGCAATCTTACCCCAACCTAAATAAAGGGGTTATTTCTGAGCATATAATATATACAATTTGAATCCAATTTTCTGAATTAGTAAAATATAAATTAATTAAATTTTAATTCCAATTAGTTTTATTTAATATAATTGAAAATTCAAAAAATAACTTTTGAAACTAGGTGCATTTTCAATGCTATACTTTACAATTCGTTGTACTTTGACCTAATGGAACTTTAATTCAAAATTGTTAATAAAATTAAGAAATCAGTAGCTAGAAAAAAAATCATTTTCTGTTTCTTTTTTTCAACCATATTGAAAATCACAGCCGATCCACAAACTACAAATTTCAAAGATTTTAATGTTTTAAAAATTGGACTGAAAGTTAAACTGATATTAAATGTTCATAAAATTGGTTAAATATTAAATAAAATTAAAAATTTTAAAAAATAGTTGAAGACGACTATTCTTATCTATCGAAAATTTTAAAATTTATTTGAGAAAGAAATCACTAAATAAAAATTAATTAGTTTATTTTAATTTGTAGAAACTAATTAATTTGCGAAAATTGATTAATTAATTAACAAATTGGTTGGTTTTTAACAACAAAAATTATTAAAATAAATCAAATTAATCTAAAAAATTAGTTGATTCAAGTTTTTTACTTTTAAACCAACCAAACAGTTTCAAATTTTAAATGAATGTGTAATACAGTAGAATGAAATATAATATATATATATATATACACATCAACCTTACTTTGGGGTGACATTTACCAACTCTCTTTTCTTGTTCTTGAATTTTAGGTAAGAATCCTCCTAAGGGTCAAAACTTAATCACCATTCAATCTTTAGCTACCAAAATGATTTACTATCTAAAGAGAATCCAATAATTCTTAGATTTTTAGTAAGTGGAGACCATAAATATAAAATATTAAATATTTAGATCTAATATTTTATTATTTCTAGTTCTCTATATTTATATGGACAATAAAAAAATACTATATTAAAAAATTATTTAAAACTCGAATTCAAATTTTATAATTGTATCTTTTAGTGCCAAAATATTAAAAAAAGTAAATAAGGGGTGATACTCAAATTAAATAGACTGATTGTTCAAGTTTGATTTGATTTTTTTAAAACTAAGTCGGTTTAAGAAGTTATTTTTTTGAATTTAACATAAAGTTTAATTAATTTAGATTATATATATTAAATTCGTATCAGGTCAAATTCAATTGAATTTTATCAAGTTAGTCTCTTTTTTAAAATTTTATTTCAATAATTAGCCATCCACATCAAAAGCTTTGGCTTTTTATTATGTTAAGTTGTTTAATTAGTATCATAAAGCTTAGAGGTTAACTAATCATAATTCAAAGTCCAAACATTACATGAAGTATAATTATAACAAATTGACTTACACCCAAAATTTCAAGTACCAATTAGGTTTTACCAAACTTAACGGCTCCGATCACGAGAATATTCATGGGGTTTGTCTGCTCCGAGCTCCGACAGTGGCTTTAAATGTTTTGTTTGTTTATGATTCTCCATCGTTCCAACACAACGATAGATACAAACCTTAAGTTTCTGTCCACAAATTACGCAAGAATCTGTTTTTTTTAATACTTATTTTATGATTTATTAAGTGCATAAAAATTATTTTAAGATTACAAATTTTCTTTAAAAAAATTCAAAATTTACTCAAATTTTATAATAATAGCTCAAATTAGTATTAAAAATACTCAAATTTTCAAATATTTAAAAAAATAGTATTAGATAATATAAAGAGCCACATCAAATTAATATTTTTGTCACGTGATTATCACAATTTATATTTATCAAAAACCTTAAAATAATTATACAATTTTTTGTATGTTTTACTTTATAATTATTTTAGAGTATTTGATATTTTTAATTTATTAAATAATAAAAATTATACATAACACAAATATAATATTTGATAGTAAAAATATTAATCAAATTTCAATTGAAAATAAGATATTTTAATAATATTTTTAAATTTTAATTTAATATTATAAAAATAAATAAAATGTCATGTTTTAGTTTGTTAGTTGATTGTTGATGGAATTCCAATAGTAAATTAGATTGAGGTTAAGGATAACAATAGGTTGATTAGGTCAAAATTTAGGTATAAATTAGATTGAGATTAAGGATAATAATAGGCTGATTTATGGGTCAAATTTTAGGTATTTTCAATAAGACGATGCATAAGTTAGAAATTTAGAATGTTTTATTTAAAATGATTGCGCCTCGAGTTGACCTGTCTGAGCAGCCGAAGTCCAAGATTTAATTAAAAAAGTTATTTAATTTTGTTTAATTTTTAAAAAAACATTTTTTTTACTATTTATTGGTTTTGAATTGTCACATTCCAATATCATAAATAACAACTTTTTGAAGCAAAAAGTCTGATGTGATACAATTAGAAGTAAATTTTTAATAAAAATAATATCATTTTATTTATTTAATCAAATCAAATCAAATCAAATTTCAATTCAATTTAAACGATTCAAAGTTTTTTCTCTTATATATGTTATAAAATAAATAAATTAATATACTATCACTTTTACATTTTTTTATTCGCTTCCTAATTAATTTTAAGATGAAGAAAAGGGGATTTTCTGTTTAATAAATTTATTATTTGAACAGTCAAAAATCACGGCAGTGCCCTGAGCAAGTCACGCGATAGCTGAATTCCCACAATGTTTGAAGATCATCGGCGTCGGCTCAAATTGCAGCGAAGTGTGAACTTGCCAACGATACTTCCAACTAATAATTAAAATATTGAAATAATTTGACCGTTTAAAGTCAAATTATTTTTATAAATTAATTAAAAATTATAAATTAAAATAAATTAGTTTTTTAAAATTAAACTTCCGAAGATAGTCTTTTTGTTTTCAATCATATTTCATATTTTAAATTTTGTTTAATCTTTATTATAAATCATTTTATAACAGATTAATACGTACTAAACCTTTAAACTACATTTTTTTAACAATAAAACATGTTTCAAAAAATAAGTAAACGATAAGTTAAAACTAATATGTTTAAAACTAAACCGAAAGTTAATCCGATATAAGAATTTTCATCTGGTGTTAGATCGTTATAAAATTAATTAAATATTAAATAAAATGAAAGAATTTAAAAAATTATTAAAAAAGATTGTTTATATTCGTCATAATAATTTTAAATTTAATTTAAAAAGATTGTTAACTAAAAATTAATTAATCATAATTTATAAAAACTGATTAATTTATAAAAATAAGTAAATAATTAATAAGTTAGTCAATTTCTAACAATTATGTTTTTAATTAACTGAAAAATTAATCGGTTTAAAATTTTTACCCATAAATTATTAGAACAAGTTGGATTTTAAAATATCGGTGAATACTGATTTAAGTGTTTTTTTTAATATTTGTTCGACTACATCAAGCTAGAAATTGTGAGGATTTAATGTCCTCTGTCTGCTATCTTGATCGTTACAGGAAAAAGATAACATAGATTCTTGTTAATAGCAATGTGAGTGGCTGTGCCCGAGGCTTCCTCACGTCCACCGGTTTCTGATACCTTCGATGAATTTATAAATTTTTATTGTTTATTTTACGTTTTAAATAGGATAAAATTAATTTTAAGTAAATGATTTTTATTTAAGAATTTTTATTTTTTAAAAAATTTCATAAAAGCATTTATTATTTTTAAATTATATTAAACGTTATTAATATAATTAAATTTAACTCTTAAACTCAACTTGATTTAATTAATTTTAATTTAAAATAAGAGCAACAACAACAACAATCATTCAAAATCTTTCTAAAATTCAAGATTTAGAAAGATCTAATATTACCGAGCTTTATCTTTAACAAATAAAGAAATTGTTTCCAAATAAACTACACGAATTAATAAAAATAAAAAAATAAATAAAAGTTAAATTAAAATTAAATAAAAACAAGTTCAATTATAACTTAGGTTAAATTTAATTAATAATATTAAATTTAAAAATTAAGTTAAATTGGTACATAAATATTATTGAATTAATTCACATATGTATAAATTTATATTTTGATTAATAATAGCGAAATAATTTGTGCACATCAGAGATAGGGTTCACAGCTAACCATCACCTCCTTCTTCGCATTAATGGCTCATAGATATGACACGACCCTGATGTTATGGAATCTGGACAGTATGCAGACTCCTAACAAGGCCAATTCTTTACAGTCCTTTCACATTTTATCCCTGACCAACCAACCATCCAACTTGTTTCTTCGTCTATTTAAACTCAACTCCAGTCATCTTCTCTTATCTCCCCTTATCTCCAAGTCTTTCTCTTTTTACTTTTCTGGGTTTTGTTTCAGACATGGAGAACCAGAACAAAGATGGTGTAGCGAGTGGAGTTGTGGTGGGGAGAGATCATAGGAGTACGGTTGATGTGTTGCTAAGAGTTTTGGCCTTTGCACTGACACTCGCATCTGCTATAGTTCTTGGACTTGATAAGCAGACCAAGGTTATATCAGATAAGCCGGTTGTTGCTAAATGGCATTACTTGTCCGCTTTTGTGTAAGTTCTTCTTCTTAACCCGTCTGTCTACTAACTATGCCTTACCATTTAACCATTTCAGTTTCTCGGAAAACAAACATCTTTAAATCTGATTAGACTAGACAAAGATGGATTGCCAACATTACTCCTAGTCTCCAACACATAGGTTTCAAGATATTTATAATAAGCCATAGCTGTCCAGAACACAAAGGTCAAACAATTCTGTACGTGCATGGGCAACATGTAAGAAAAGTCTAGTTTGATGATGTACTACTGTTTTCAATTGACTGAAGTTCAGACGGTTGACTGAAACTTGGTTGATTAGGTCCTTCAATGCATAAATTTGTATAAGAAATGTATCTTTGTAACAATTCGATTTAACAGTCATTAATTTTTTAGTTTAATTTTTTACTTTTTGTTTCAATTTAATTTAATATAATAATTTTGATGTTAATAAATAAATAATTAGTCATTTTCTAAATTAATCAAAATTTATAAATTATAATAAAATTATTATTCTTATTTAATAGTCTAATTTTAAATTAAATTTTAAATTTTTTGATAAATAAAGATAATTTTTATAATTATTTTTAAAAAATTTAAATTTTATTCAAATTTTATTTAATTTGATGGTTTAATACTACTTTAACGTTATAAAACTTTAGTCTTACAAGTTTAACTTTTAATCCTGTTTTTAAAATATTATAGATTATATGTTTGAACACTTTAAAATATGAAAATTTTAGTCTAAATAAGATTAAGATAGAATTAATTTAAAATTTCGGATGAAAAGTTTAGTTAAATTAATTAAATTGAAGACTCAAGAAAAAGAAACTAACATGCAAAATTGGTACATGGTTAGTTACTTGCTGGTGGCAAATGCAGTAGCGAGTTCATATGCAGCACTTTCCACAATCATCTCCCTGAAGAGAAAGAAAGGGTGGTGGGCACCACTTATTGCCATACTTGACTTGTTGATAGTGGCGGTGCTCTTCTCCGCCGACGGAGCCGCCGCGGCCATAGGTCTTATGGCGTACAAGGGCAATTCGCACGTCGGGTGGACCAAGGTGTGCAACGTCTTTGGCAGATTCTGCGGCCAAGTGGTGGCAGCTGCTGTTCTCTCAGTGCTTGGTACCGTAATGTTCCTCTTGATCGTAGTTCTGACACTCCTTAAGAGATCAAAGTGAAGACAATACATATGTCAGAATGTATTAATTATATCAGCCTGCGTTTCTTCCACTTCTAGCTTTGTTATGTGCTTGAGGAATCAATCATATTTAGTTGTTCACTTTTTCTTTGCTTCCCACTGGTTAGAGGCTCAGTTTAATCGTTTTGTAAAGGACTCATTTGAAAGATAAGTTCCTGCACTACAGAAGATAATAATTTCACAAAGAATCTAAATAAATTTTTATTATTACTTAAATAATATTATAAATTTAAACAAAAAAATTGAGTCAAGCTTAGCCTTGGTAGAACCAACCTGCCTAACTCGTTGCCAAGCCTAACTGTATAAATTAAGTTGACAATTAAATTATTAAGAATTCATAAAAACATTGTTCTAACAAGTTTTAAGTTGTTAATAGAATATTAAAATATAACATAATATCATAAATACCAATAAAAATATAATGAAGCTATTTAAAAAATGTTAGATATTTTTTAGAAATTAATATAATAATTAGCTATGTTTCCATGATATCATTCGCGAGGGCATAAAAAGGAGAATTAGATCTCCTGTTTCGGTTCCGGTTCTTATCATATTTTATTAAATCTTATCTATATATTTATGTGGAGCCGATTACGATGTTCTTATTATATTCTATTAAATCTTATTCACATATTTATGCGTAATCTACGTAAATAAATATATAAATAAGATTTAATTAAAAAAAAAAACAAAAGCAACTGACGTGAAATGTGATAACAAGGGGTTAGAGGTAGCTTTCCTAACGCATCCGAAGTACTTCAAAGGAGTATTACAGGTAACTTTCTGTACAGCCAATTAGATTTTGGGATAGCGACTCAAAAGTTTGTGCCTGAATGCGGAAAAATAATGACGAAAAAGATATATCACATGATTGAAATCATAACAATCGCAACATAAACGATCTTTCAGGTGAGTCCAGATCTTTTGTCTAATATTACTCTATTTTATTCTGTCTCATAAAATCTCAGCCATTTATTTTACGGGGCTTACACGAGCTTTATGCGAGACCTATATAAATAAATAGATAAAATTTATTAAACACAATAAGAAACCATAATATTAGACAGAGAATCTAACCACTTTTTAGGCTCAGTATATAACCAACGAAACTTTTCTGAGTCTGATTATTTATAGAAAATTAGGCCCTAAAAAAGCCGTACAAGTGATTTTATGCTTTACTGTGAAGGGGGCACAGCAACCGAACTAGTGGTCAAAGTACTGTCGATGACCTCCCTCCCAGAACATTGTTAATTCCAAAGGCATTAAGTTTTTAGAGTTGAACAGAAATGATCGAAATCCAAAATTACACAGGAGAAATTTCCAGACTTGTCCACTGCAAAACAACTTGAGCTACATACTGAACTCTGCTCTTTCTAATGACATGGATAAAAATACCCATCATAGGGATGCTATTCTATCCTCCAGTGCCAAGCTATCATGAACATGAAGGTGGAAATCATTGAAGTTATAGGGAAGTCCCCGCAAAAGGGACTTATACTGACCCCGAAATAAGCATGCACAAGATACACACCTGATAAAGAACATGAACGATAGTTGCAGCATCCCCAGGCTTACCTTCTAATATTAAGGCCTGCAAAACAGCACCAAGAATTAAACTTCAAAAAATCTCACTTCTATCTATACACACAACAAGCCATTCTAAAATTATAACAAAACAGATGAACTTCACCAAACCATTCTAAAATTATAACAAAACAGATGAACTTCACCAAGTTATTGCAAAAATCTCATAAATCGAACCAACATTCTTAACAGATTAAACCAAAAAATAGGATGATATTTGACTAACCTTAGCACATGAAAATGCACTCAGAAGACTGTGATGCTTTATTGATTCAGACCTGATCTTCTTGATTTCCCAAAGTGCCTCAACATCTCCTATAAAAAGATAATCTCAGGCAGTATTGCAACAAGAAAATGCATGCATGAAAGTATTCATCTAGTCAAAGGATAAAGCTTCTCAATATCTGTGATTGTATTTTGCCTAAGGTCTAGTACAGAATCCTGGTAATCACTCTGCACTGACCACTAGCACTAAAAGCAATCCACATCCTAATTAGTCAAATTAGACCAAATAATTAATATCCTTTCATTTTTGGCCACTGGAATAATCAAGACATAATGCATCGTGCATAAACAAACCATACAGAAACAAAAAGTTAATTTCAAAGTCAATAGAAATTAAATAACATGTCCCATACAGTTGCGGAGCAAAGGAGTAATGATTACAATGCTCGAAACTGCAGTCCCTTACCAACAAATTGTTTGACTGCAATCAAGATGCCACAGATATAATACAGATTTCAAGCAACATAAAGAAAAACTGAGTACTTGTAGGGACCTCTTTTGGCTGCAAAATCCATCCATAAGTCAAATGCAGTCCCACGTAGCTTTACTCCAGCCTTGAGAAATTTATTTGAACACTTCGAAATCAAATTCCAATCTTTGGAGTTATAACAAATGCTGCCAATTTTAGATACAAATACAGAATCAGTAAACCATACTCAAAATATTGAGATTCTACCATGTCGTCAATATCTTTTCAGTCTTGCCAATAAACAACTTCATATCATTATATGCTACCTCTTAAGTTTGCAACATCAAAGAGACTATAACCGATCCTGTATAATGTTCAATAGAACTATTACCAAACAATTCTACATCTGGTACATCATAAAGGTACTGTATTGAATACATCAGAATGGGTAACTTCAAAAGATGATTTGACGCAATATGAATCATAGAGAATAAAGAACCAGTAAGCATAATAGATATTCATAGGAAAGGTATGCTTGTAACTCGATATACATAAAATCATGACCTAAATACATGAAACTTGCCATTAAAGGTCTAGTGCATTATATATATTTTATTTTAGGGTGTCAAAGAAAAGTTCAACTTTCATTCACCACCCCAACAAACTGGATGAGCTTAAGACTTCCATTTGCAGAACCATTTCTTTTCAAATTTAGTGTTCTGAGAAAGTCAATGGCAGTTTAATAAAGTATATAAAAAGAAATAAGGTTCACAAATACAAACCCATGTACCTGAAAACAAGATCTGCTGTACCAGGTTGTAATGCAACATCATTCAATTTCATATGTTGCAATATATCAACCATGAGTTTGGTATCACTATGGTCTTTAGCATAACCCTGCACTCCAATTGTATCAAATCCATCATATATTTCCCACAAGAATATCACATAACGTCAGTGGAGAATGAAAGAGCTAACTTTACCAGTAAATTGTGCGCGGATCCAATGGTAGGAGATAAACCATACACATTATGCCGCGACAATGTCTTCTTTCCTGAATTTAGTGATAGTTCAAAACTCAAACACCAATGTCTAACACACGGATTTATCAACAAATAAAAGTGCTTTGCACATTACAAACTTCAAATACTAAAATGCTTCAAAAACCATAACACGAATAAGTTAGAGCTCCGCAAACACGCACCATAATCAAGCGCTCCTATTAGTGTGCAAGCTTTAGTAACTTCACGGCAAAGACTGTAATTAAAATTTTTATGGATGTGCTGACTGGACAGCCGCTGAAGCAGAAAGTTTCACTAATTTCAAAGCCTCCTCAATCATTAACACCAAAAAAACAATTCGAAAATAAGAATATTTGAGCACTAACAAAAATTCGAAGATTATGCAAAGTGTCGAATAGAAGCTCAATATCGTTACGGTTTCTACAACTTGTGATCATCGTCCCTATCCAAGCATTTGGGACCGAGGATCGCTTAACAGTCAGTAAATCAATGATTTTCCCGTGCAACTCCTTCACATCATCTACAATGAACACATTTATCACAAATCAGACTCTTAAACAACAATTTGGTATTTAAACAAAACAGAGAAGCTAAAACCGACTAACCTGAGGGAGCAGTTTCTCCACTAGTAGAAAACAAAGCCAACTGCGACACTCTAGCGTAGAGAGGATGAGAAATGGGTGAACACTTTCCTTGAACAGTTAAGAGTATAAAACTCAGTATCTATATCCTACGTATGTGCAATAGATGCATACGAAATCGTTAAGAAAGTCAAGTACCTGTGAGGAAGTGGTGGCGTTGGGAAATGTGAGGAGAAATTAGGCAGTGGAAATCGGAGCCGAGGAACGAGATGCTAGTGAGTCGACGCGCGTTGGAGAGGACTTGCATGGCTGCTAGCGGTGGCGGATAGTGAGTCGGACTTCTCAGTGAACTCAACGAGATGTAGGAACTGATCCGTAGGGCTTTAGGGAAATAAGAGGGGTGAGGGTTTTGTGCGGGTGTAGCGCTGGTCTACTGTTAGCCTGAACTTGAAATTAGACTTGTGTTTTTACAATTTCTGGTAGGGTAGCAGCCCGGTGGCTTCTGTCGACCTCGGGCTCATATAGCAGGCTCGGGTAGCTCAAAGCCTGACTTAACTTAATTGGACGTATTTTTTATTTTTTATTTTTTATTTTTTTTTAAAATTAAAAAATAAAAAATATTATTTTCTGCAAACTAATATCTTTTTTTTTATAGTTATTGAATCTCAGGACTGCTTAGAAAGACCTTTTTATTTTTTGAAAAAATCAAATCTGAAACTCGTTAAATTGGGGCTGATCTGTTGATTTTGGATCAGGCCAAGTTAAAGCCAAACCTAATTATCAAGCTTAATTTTAAGTTTGGAGTCAAATTCAAGTTCTAACTACTTAACTTGGCTTCACCTAAAAACATGAATTTAGAAGAAAAAAATAGCATCGCTTTATATTTTTAAAATTAAAAAGATGTTTAATCTAACTTAGCTTGAACCCGATGAGGCTTTGCCTAAATCCAATTGGACTCGAGCTCAAGATTGGACCGAAAGCCTCAAACTCAATTAAACATCAAACTAAGTCTAAAATTCTAGGCTAAAAGAATGATGGAACAAGAATGAAAACACAATGAATTCATAAATATCAATTAAATTTGATTAACTTATTTGAAATACGTGCCCGAGGACAACGACTACAGATTCTAGCGTTATAAACAAAATTTATAAGATAAGATTAACATGATAATACGAAAACTATAACATGAAAACAATGTTCCAGCGAACGGTCATATACAAAGTAAGTCTGTAACAACCCCGACACAACAGCGGGCTTGAACTCCATATTGTCTGGAGGAAGAATAACCTGATACAAGTTTCTGGGGCACACATTAAACTGCCCAGTTGTGATGTTTTCCACAGAAGATAGATTAAAGAGTATGGTTGCACTATGCAAAGATGAATGCCCCATCTGTTATACAATCAGGAGGAGGATCATAATGCTCCAGCAGATAATCGCCAACATATCATTGAGGAAGAACTGGAGGAGCGATTGTTCGGGTATTATACGAGTTGCAGTGGCCGCATTTCTGGCCGATTATGTGGAAGTAAACTTCGGTAGTGTCGTTGCAGTCATTGCACAGGATCCAAACCTGCAAATTGTACCAGCATCTTTAGATGTCTTACAAGTAAGTAGCTAGTTCAAAACTCCAATGAGACAGATCTAGATAAGCAGGTTTTCTAGGTTCATTTGCGTGGAAGAGACGGAAGCATGCTAAATACAAAGAGCTTTCATCTCAAAGATCAAACAAGCTTCTGGGAATGATAACAGCTAACAAGAATGGAACATCGTAGTCCGATAGCAGATATTGAGATGACTACTGTGGTGAATTCTAAGGCAGAACATCAGAACAAACTAACTTAATGAGACATGTAAAACCAAGTCAACAAGGTTACAGGTCAGGCACCTTCTTGAACCGATAATCCTCAGGCATGATGGTTGCTTCTATCTGACAACAAACAGTTATTAACAAATCAGCATATAGAACCAATGTTAACAAGAAGCATACAACTCAACAGTGTGCGAGATAGACTTCAAACGATATGGTTAAAATTTAGAAAGCCCTACCTCCTCATCTATCCTCTTCCAGGTCTTAGACATATCAATCACTGACTTTGAGCATATGGGACAGCAATAACTAGAGGTAACAATCAAACTTAGAAACCAATCTGGTATGTCAATCACTATACATAAACTTTATTCAGAAACTCATGGTGCTTACTTGCCATGCATCACCATTTCATTGTAGCATTCACAATGCATAGTGTGCCCACATTTCATGACAGTGGTGTCCTTTAATGAGTCAAATAGATACTGAAGAAACAGAACGCGGAGATTACGTTAAAATAGGAGTAATTAATATCCACGAAAAGATCAGGATAGCTTACAACACGAACCTCATAACAGATGGGGCAATGGTGACGCATAGAGTTCTCCACGCATGAATGATTATTATGCAGGCTAATAGAATAGCAAGAGCCTATTCACATAAGAAGTTGTTAGCAGATAGAGAGTCTGCCATCAGGAGATAAAAGGAAAACCTTGCAATTTATAGTGACAAAGTAGTAACTGCTACCGAACACAAACTTTCCATTAGTACAGAGGGAAAGAAGGGAAGAGATGGAGAGATATGTATCCACCAACACCTTTAGAAGCTTTAAGACTAAATGACACTGAAACTGATCACAATAAGAAGCACAACTCTTATAGATAACGAATGCATACCACAGTTCCTGCAGTGGAAGTAATTCTCACGACCACCAACTCTGTTTTAGACCACAAAAGACACAGAGACTTTAAATTCTCAATAATATTCGCGGGATCAGAAACAGCACAGCTAAGTCAAGATTTCACTAACCTACAAATTCCACAATCATCACAATGGAACTGCCCTTTTTCAGTCTGCAGCAAGTTATACAGGCAATAACTTCAGTTACTAATATTAATCAAGGATGAAATACTGCATGAAAAGCCAAATCCTGACACTCTTGCACAAAAAGAAAAGGAAGCAAACCACAGAAACAGCTAAGGAGGAACTTTTGAATACACCAATAAGAAGCATTTCAACTAAAGAAAGTGAAATTACATCGTCATCATAGAATTTGCATACTTCACAAAAATACTCCCCCATATTGATCCCACAGTTTGTACAAACTTTAGCAACCTGGAAACAACCAAATTCATCAAGATATTAGAAAACAAGAAGAGTTATAAAACAGATGTAGATAGAATTGTATTGCAAATCTAGAATGGTAAGTACCGGCTGCTCTGTGTCACAAACTGAACATACAACCTGAAAGATACAAATCCCAGGTGCTTCATTACTATAATTTTTAGAGCATGTTAACCTTAAGGAAGACTCGAATAACAAAAATGGAGGGAGGAGCTGAACATAACGTACTTGTGTAACATCACATCGATTGAGTTCGTGTCGATCATAGGGGTTTTTCAGCATGCTCTGATCAATGAAAACAAAAGTAAGATAACAAGATAGCACATCAAATCAGGATCAACATAACGAGATCCTCTTGATAGTAGTTCATAGAGACAAAATCAAGGACACGAAATGTTCCCCAACAGGCACCATTGAGTATCAATTCAAAACAGAAAGTAAATGCCACCCAGACCAGAAAATGCCCGTAAAAGATTAAATCTTTTTGCGGCTAAACAAATAGATCAGACAAAGTTGACATGAAAGAAGGAACCATTACCGCAGCTTCATTGTGACAATGGCGACAAGAGAAGATCTCGTTGCAGCACGGAGTTCGGATTTTGCATCTTCTTCTGTAATGCTTGCATCTTTACAAACACGAAAAACCCCCCCAAAAAAAACCAACAAAACACGGGTCAAATTCCACTCTCAAATCCATCAACCATGAACAAAAGAAGAAATGAAGAGGAAAATGAAAAAGTACCCATATCCCATCTTCCCAAAACCAAGTCGTTCGTTGGATGCTGCGGCGGTTTCCATGAGTTTTGGGGGCAGGGAGATAGATTAAAGACAGATAATGGAGAGAAGAGAACCCAAAAAAGGAAAGCCAAAGATATGCGTAATAGAATGGGTTTCCAGATTTGGGAAGGATGAGATGGATTTGTCTTTGACTCACAAATTTGCCAAAGCTAAGTCTTGGATTCAAAAGGTGGAACGTCCACCCTAGGCGCTCCTATATTTCGGCCCGATATTTAAAAATAATGTTCATATATTAAAAGGTGGAACGCTCACCTTAGGCGCCCCTACATTCCGGCCCGACATTACCAACTTTATAAATCATGCAATAAATTTTCTGACGGTACCTCAATATTGTCTAACTCACAAATTTGCCAAAGCAAGTCTTGGATTCAAAAGGTAGAACGCCCACTCTAAGCACCCCTACACTCCGGCCGACATTACCAACTTCACAAATCATGCAATGTTGTCTGACTCACAAATTTGCCAAAGCAAGTCTTGGATTCAAAAGGTGGAACACCCACTCTAGGCGCCCCTACACTCCGGCCGACATTACCAACTTCACAAATCATGCAATGAATTTTTTGACAGTACCTCAATATTCTAATGCAAAATTCATTGAAACCAAGCAGTGGTTTGAGCTTGAGCTGGAATATAAGCCCGCGCGAGTAGCCCAATTGATTATTAGGAAAGAAAGTGAGTCCAAAGTTTCGGGTTCGAGTCTTGACAGTAGCAATGTAGGAGTTCATCCAATATAGTGACTCCTGTGTGCACCGAATATTGAGCCGCCTTTCCTTTTTCTGTCTTTCCAACTTGGAATGACCCAACGATGCCCAAGAAAACTTCTAGAGATGATCAGAGTTTGGATCTGAGTTGTATTTTTGTACTTCTTCAAAATTCTGTGTATTTGGTGGACTCTGTTCGATTATTCGGATTGGAGTACATCTACGCTTAAATAGAAAATGTGTATGGACCTAAACCTGAGGGTATAGCCTAAACTCAAGTCTGATTAAAAATGAGCAGTATAAAGTCTGATTGAATATGATTTGTTTTTTAAAATTAAAAATTACATTATTTAAGATAAGACTCTAACTATTTTCAAACCTTAACGCTTACGAATGAATATAGAACAAACTTTAACATTTCCAAACATTTAAATTAAATCCTGATGTTTTTTAAAACAGATCATAAGTAGATGAAAAATTTAACGAGATTAACTCCCGTCAATTAAACACTAAGTTAATACGGACGTGACATTTTTTATTTTATAAATAAAAGTAGACCCTACTGCTACATAACAAATGAGACCAGTGTTACGAATACTGGTTTGTACCGGTCGATACTGGTCGATATCGGACCAAAATTGGTATGAAATAAAGGGTCAGTTATTGGATTTAAATACCAATTGGCACCGACCATTTCGGATGGTACCGGCCGGTATCAAAAATTTAAAAAAATAAGGAAACTTTTTTGCAAAATTTTCAAAAAAAATGAAAATCTCCCACCCTCCCTCCTACCTTTCCTCCCCCTTTTTATAAAAGTTTTTTTAATTAGTTATTTTATTTATTCTAACTTTTATAATTATTGTGAATTTTTAATTTTTGTTTTTAAAATAATAATAATAATTTTTATTACTAATAATAATTATAAATTAAATAAAACATAAAATAAATTATTTTTATTTAAATTTATTTAAATATTTTATATAATATTTATTAATAAGTATTGATAAAAATATTTTTTAAAATAAATAATTTATTATTTATTATTTATAAACTAATATTTATTTTATAAAATTTTAATTATTAAATCAAATTTTACTTTAAATTTATATAATTAAAAATATATTTAAAATTTAATTATATTATTAATAATTATTAAATTAATTTTATAAATTAAATTAAAATTGTTATTATTATTTATTATTATGATTTTTGCAGACAGGTTTTAAAAAATTTAGGTATTATTTCATAAATTTTAAAAAATACCCGAAACGATACCCGATATTAACTAGTACCGGTATAGTACCGTACCAAAACTCAATTCGGTACGGTATTCGTAACATTGAATGAGACAATTGTCTAAAATATATAAATGTGTATCACATTGCCACATGACAAGTGGGACCTACTGTCTGAAATGTATAAACAGTGCCCCCTTTGTCACCTGACCGTAAGATCCACTTTTTGATAAATTAAAAAAAATACTTGTGTGATAATATGACCCATTTTTATTTTTTTTAAAATGACATTTAACTGATAAAGAATTAACTTGTCAATTTTTTGTCTATTTAAGGTCTGTTTTGAACATTTTGAAAACTTTATGATTCAATTTAAACGCTTCAACGCGTTAAAGTTCAAGTTGTATTGTACTGTAAACATTGAGGTTTAAAATACACTTTTGATTTTGAACTGGAATAGGTTGGATAATATGAGTCCAAACCTAACATAAGATCTTAAATTTGGAGGACAAAATTAAACTCCGACCTAGAACTTGGTCTAGTCATGTCATATATGTTAACTTCGGATTGGGTTAATTTTTCTAAGTCAGTTATTCACAAATTGAATTCAATTTAAAAGTTGATTAAATTCGAGATACTACCAAATCGAATTGTTACAAAATAAGAACTTTATAAAACAAAATAATGCTATTTTGTAACCGAGTCTTTTAGGTTGAGTTTTAAAATAGGTTAAATTTTAATTAATTTAAATTTAATATATGAATTTCATTTGGATTGATATAATTTATAATTGAATTTTGTAAACTTCTTGGAATTTTTAAATCTTTTAAATGTAATTCTTCAATAGAGATACAAATTTATAAATTGTTGATTTCAAATCGTTTTGATATGATTTTTAATTTGATTTTTGTTTCAGAAAAATGTATTAAACCTAAATTTAAATTCAAATAGATTTAAATTATTAAATCTAATTTTACTTAAATTGAATTTTATCTATTAATTTTGAACTATTTGTATTGAGTTTTAAATTCCGAAAATCATGTTTACTTATATCAAATACTTATTTTTAAACTATTAACTTATTGGGTAGTGTCAATGTTACGAACACCGTACTGGATTTGATACCGAATTGAGTTCTGGTACGGTACTATACTGGTACTGGTTAATATCATTTCAGGTGATTTTTTAAATTTATGAAACAGTCCCTGGATTTTTTAAAAAATTAAAAAGAAATTCCATTATCATATTGTACAGTTGTACTGTATATCTTTAACTATGTCTCCAAAAATTATAATAGTAAATTATAATCAAAATTTTAATTTAATTTATAAAATTAATTCAATAATTATTAATAAATATAATTAAATTTAAAATATATTTTTAAAATATATAAATTCAAATAAATTTTGTTATCATTGGGGATGCTCCGATGCTTGATTTTGTTGATTCACTGTTGGGAAATCTTATGGAATTAAGTGATGTAGATGAAGCCTGTATTACTAATTTTTGGCTAGATTTGTATTGATTTTACATGTTGTCTTCATCAAAATGTCCATATTTTTGTTCATTTCTGAATTAACTTTGGTTACTTTTGTTCTTTTTGATCTATCCATGAGGTTCCTTCGCTGATTAACTAGTCTCAATTGCTTGCTCTTTGTATCGAGTTGCTACTGTTTTTATGCAGTGGGCCAAAACATTTGTCATTGTCATCAATTACTCATTAAGTATATATATAAAGGATGAGTTGGAATGGACGACCACGCAATCCATCCCAACAGTCCATTTGATCTTACGGTTGCCTGCTTCTTCGTTAAATCCCGTCTTCAATCTCGAAGTTTCTACTCTCTTTCTCCTTCGGCTTCCTATCCTCCACGGTTGGTCCTCTTCTTGCTTCACTCTCCAATCTCTCTTATCGTCTCTTCGGCTTATATTTTCTTCTCTCTTTTGTTTGCGTTTTTTTACTCTGTACTTGTTTCTCTTCTCGAAGGTTCGACGTTAAAACCCTTTCACAGAGCCCGGTGACACAAGTACTCTCAGTGGAAAGCTCTTGTTCCTGTTCTCTATGACTGGCTCGCTACCATCATATGTCATGGTTATGGCGAAAACCCACATCGTGTGATCGTCAATCATCGCTTTTTGCATGAGGGCTCGGTGACAAATACGTCGCGAATAAAGAGAAATCGATCGACGATGAAGAGGAGGATTTGTTGGACTACCGGCGACTTACTGCTCAAGCTCAGGTCTTTTCGTTGCTCTTAAGCTATTTCGGTGATTCTTATCTCGGTTGGTTGGTTTTTTTATTTTCTCTCATTGCGTCTTCTCTTCTATGTTTTTTCTTACATCTTCTTCCATATTGCATCCTTTTTCATGTTCTCCTTTATGGGCCACTTTGAGGTCTGAATCTCCATTCTGACAGTTCAAGAACGTGAAATACCCAAATCCCAGAAAACTACCCCATTGGCGAATCCGTGAAACTTATTAGAAACCCCAACTTACATTTCCTGTTCTTTTGTTATTATTTCTCAGTAACCCATCACAGAAACCCTAGAAGAAACAAAAATTATTGTAATTACAGAAGCAAATCGATTGATTGATGTGCAAAGTTGCGATTTTTGTTAATCATGTATACTGGGGTTTCATGGGTTTTGTGGGTGCTTGCTCCATTTTTTTAGTTCATTTATTTCTTTGCCATGTTTGATAATCTGTGTGGTGATGAGGGTCAGATGATATCGGTTGAGATTATCCTCGTACTGTGTTGGTGAGAATCTTGTAAACAAATGGCGACCCTCAAACCTCGTCAGTTGGAAGGCCTCTCATGGCTTATCCGCAGATACCTTATTAGAGTCAATGTTGTTATCGATGGATTTCGTGTACTCTAGTGTCTTTTGTTTTTGGTGTGGAAGTTGAAGGTTTATGGTTTTTAATCCTCTAACTCGATGTGGTGATATGTATATATATATATATATAAATATTTGGGAGTGTGTGTGTGTTCTGTTGCTGCTTCTCACAAAACTGTTCACTGTATCATCGTCAGGTAAGTTTTATTTGATATGTGACAGTCGAAAAAATCTGTAATAAACTACTACTACTTATTTTGTTATGTCTGGCATTCTAGATTTTTTTTGGTATGTGATTTGATCCTGAAGTCTGAAAGGAACTTTGGGGTCACCTGAAGAAACAGGTTTTTGGTAGGAATCACGCACCGGAGTTCAGGAACATGAAGTGACTTTGTCTGAAGAAACCTGAAGTTGGAAAGATGGAAGAACCCTGTTCTTTAATTTTCTTAAGGAATAACTCAAATTTATATTTCTTATGTAGTGGTATTATTTTTTGTGGAAAGATATGCTGTTTGTCTTTGGTTTTATAGGTGTAATCAGGTAAGGAGTCCAGAAGAGAATCCATTCCTGAATAGCCAAAAGCAGAAGATAAACTGAACAAGTCTAATAAACGAAACAATAATGTGGGTAACCATTTTTATTCTGCAGTCATTTTCTAGTACCTCTTATCTATTTAATCTTAGTTTTGTATGTTACTCATTGAATATGCCCTATTTATTCCGTGAGATAAACTTTTGTGGCTACTGCCTATCCAGGTCTTATCTGCTTCCAATATTGCTAAAAAGATGAAATTAAAGTTTATAAAAGCTTGGAATACGTTTCTAAAGTTGCCACTTCCCCTTGATGTGTATAAGGAGGTAAGCTTCTAAATTCATGAACATTTAGTTATGAGAGTGCTTATCTTCGATAACATGGTAAGGGATAAAATTAATCTCCTGTGGGTTGTAGGATATGTTTATGCAACAATAGTTTGTTTGGGCATTTTTATCTGCTTAATCTTTCTTTCTTTAACTCGTTTTCTGTGAGATTTGTTTCTTTCTAAGCTTATCATTCTTTGAGCTTTTTGCCTTTGATGCTTAGGTTCTTAGCACTCTTCATGAGGCAGTGATTCCACATCTGTCAAATCCAATAATGTTATGGTAAACTATTGTTCTTGTTTTCGTCTACATAGATGTGATTTCCTTCTTACTTTAGGACTAAGTCCAAGTGGTTCTTGGAGAATTTGCAGTGACTTCTTAACAAGATCATACGATATTGGTGGTGTTGTCAGTGTCATAGCCCTTAATAGTCTCTTCATTTTCATGACTCAGCATGGCTTGGAGTATCCAAACTTCCACGAGAAATTGTATGCTCTATTGCTACCATCAATCTTCATGGCAAAACATAGAGCAAAGTTTTTTCAGGTAAAGCTAGCTATGAACCTGTTCTACATCTTGTCTCTTTACTACTAATCGAGTTTTTGTTTCATGAAGCTTGTCAAATGAATGTTCAATGGCCACTAAAGATCTTAGAGAGAGAAAGCTAAAGGAGACAGTAAAGTGAGTCACTTGATAGTGCATTGTATCAATAAATTTTTTTTCTTTTTTTGCTTTTTCTTTGGATGGGTGATTGATAAAGTTTCAAATTTTTGCAATTATAAGCTTTTTTTCCTTGGGGTTGGGTGGGTTTTTTTTCAATTATTGCAGTAAAGTTTGAGGCTTATGGGTCGGTTTTGATTTGGTTGGATTTGATATGGATGGGTGCTTTCCTTGTTTTGGATCATCAAACAAGGAGGGTGGTGGTAGTGGTGGAGTTGTTAAAGAGGTGCCTAAGAAGGATCCGGTGAAAGAAGGTTCTGTTGGTCAGTCACACCATGTTGGGAGAGTTAACTCTAGTATGTTTCCTTTTTCTTTTTTTTTCTCGTAACAATTCTTGGTACAGGATTGCTGGTATGTTTTGTTTTCTCTGCCTCTTTGATCTGGGTTCATTATGAAGTTTGAGGGTTTAGCTTACCTTTTAGTTTTTATTTGATGGCTCACTTTAGAATGCAGAGAAACATATAATGACTCAGTGACGATTGCAGAATGTATAATGACTCAGTGACGATTTCAGAATGTATAATGACTCAGTGACGATTGTAGTCCATCCTAGTGGAGATGAATTTGTTTGTGCTACGACCAAAGGTGCCATCAAGTAAGGCTCTAATGATCAATTTAAAATTTATGACCTTTATGTCACCTTTTTCGATTTAAATGCATCCAATCATAGCATTTAGTATTCAATGTTCACATGTTCTCTAACAATAATAGTTCCTGTATCAAGTTTCGTGGTAAAGTAATTATTAGTCTTCGCTAGGCTAGGTAACATTTGTCATGATATCCTTGTTCTATAGTTTTTTCTTGAACAATCCTGTTGAACAACCAACTGTTGGCTTCATTCATTGCTAAATTCCGGGTTTATGGTTTTTGTAAAGGATTACTGTTCGAGAATGTTCAAGTTGTTAAATGGATTATAAAGTTTGCGTTCTTCTTTCTATTGTGCTTAAATTTTGCAAACTGTTCACTTCAATTGGGGGTAAGGACTAATGATCACAGTTTTATAGATAAAATCTTGGGGCATCGTTTTAGTTTGCTTTGTTTATCTCTGACTAATAATATCTACTTCTCGAGAAAAAACTTCTATATATGATAGTCCATTTTCATTAGAATAGTTGCTTCAGATGCATGGATGAACTTTCAATTCCACAAGGGAATCCAGATCCTTCTTTGTTTCGTGAATTTCAGGATGATAGTAACTACTATAACAATTTTTTCTCTTTCCATACTTTGTGGTTGTTGTACATTTACCTAAAATGGGCCTGGTTTGATTGTACAGATTATTTGAGTTGTCCGATCAAGAAACAAATGTGAAGGTTGTGGCCAAAGACCTACATTCCCTCCAAGATGTTGGGCCACAGAAATGCCTAGCATTTAGTGTTGATAGATCAAAATTTGCAGCCGGTGGAGTGGTAAGTTATAGCATGTGATTCAAGCATGACTGTTACTGGCTTTCTATTGTTTGTGTTTCCGAAGCCTA
>JAOTBA010000205.1:43751572-43769400 GCA_025629845.1 Erythroxylum squamatum
CAAAGGTCCACGTTGAAGTCCTCCTTTTCTAAAAGAATCTAACCCTCTGACTCACTGCTTTAGACTACTACATAGTTACCAACTTACTGACTCACGCAACTCATTTATAGGCCAATTTCAAAAGCTTTATCCAAAGACATATACACATTTTCGAAACTATCAAGTTATCAATTAAGCACACAAATGCACGATATTCACATGCATGCTGAGATAAAAAGGAACCATGTTAATGAGCACAAAGTCAAGCTTTAATCACTTAGCCATGCCTATACTTTTTCTTCAAAAATATATGAATAGAACATATAATTATGCAGACTTTACCAAAAGTAGATAACTTGTCAGTAAGAGAAGAATCATAAGCCTTTATATAAGTTCATAACAAAGTGACACTCCAGAGTGATGCATTATGACATCATTTTGAACCTTGTAGCACTAAGGTCTAGTATTTAGCATGCACAATAGTAAAAGAGGCAGCAAAAGCTAACCATGTAAATGATCCTCCAATGACCCCAATGGCATAAACTCATAGACAAGAAGGCGTTGATCTCCATCGGCACAATATCCAATCAAGTTAACAAGGTTTGGATGGTGTAGCAGGCTGAGCATTAGAACCTCTACAAGAAATTCTCTATTTCCTTGTAGGCCATTCCGGTCAAGCTGTTTTACAGCAACTACCTGCAAACACAGTCTCATCCATAGCAAACTATCATTAAAAAGGAATTTCAACTCAGAAGGTGCATGGTTTAGTTTTGATACAGTTGATAAACATGTAAAAGTACCAAGTGATTAATCTTGAAACTTAGTTTCAGATTCATGGATGAATGCACACAATAGGAAATTCATTCAGTTAGAACTTACCTGTCCGGTACTCTCCAAGCGACCTTTGTAAACACGTCCAAACCCCCCTTCACCTAACTGGCAATCTTGTCTAAAGTTCTTTGTCGCTGCAGCTAGCTCCCGAAATGTAAATGTTTGTGCTGCAATATTAGCTGTTGATCCATCTTTAGGTATTGATGGCTCCTTCTTGGGATCAGAAACACTTCGAGATTTCGATTTGTCTGAATAAGTAAAAGAGTTTGATGATATAGACATGGGAAAAAGAACTAATGATGTATTCCTAAAGATTACAAAATTATCACCACCCAAAATTTTCTAAAAAAATGCATAGAAGCAGCAGAACGTAAACATTTTTCAGAACTATTACACCTTTCATTGATCATAGCAGATGATACTACATCACTGAGTCATTATACATTTCTCTGCATTCTAAAGTGAGCCATTTCAGAAAACAATACAATTTTGACTGGAAAGAATCTCCACTTCACACTGTTCATAGAAAACTGAAACCCCATCGAGAAAATTTTAAGGTGGCCATATGAAATGTAATAATCAGCAAACTAGTGCACCTAAAAACGATGAGCAGATCTCCAAACTGATACTTGGCAAGAGACCAATCAGCAAAAGAACACAAACAATAACGAAATCAACAACTAGCAACCCATCAAATAAGAACTAAAAGGTCAGCTAAAACCCTCAAACTTCATAATGAACCCAGATCAAAGAGGCGGAAAGAACAGAACATACCAGCAATCCTGTACTGATATACTCACAAAAAAACCCATAATTCAACACAAAGAGCGATCAATCACACAATCAAAAAGAGGAGAAACATAAAAAGATCCCCAAAAATCATTCACCAAGAATTGTTATGAGAAAAAAAGAAAAAGGAAACTTACCACCGTTAACTCTCCCAACATGGTGTGACTGAGGAACAGAACCTTCTTTCACCGAATCCTTCTTGGCCACCTCTTTAACAACTCCACCACTACCACTACCCTCCTTGTTTGATGATCCAAAACAAGGAAAGCACCCATCCATATCAAATCCAACCAAATCAAAGCCGACCCACAAGCCTCAAACTTTACTGCAACAATCGAAAAAAAAAAACCCCCACCCAACCCAGGAAAAAAAATAAGCTTATAATTGCAAAAGTTTGAAACTTTATCAATCACCCATCCAAAGAAAAAGCAAAAAAAAGAAGAAAAATTTACTGATACAATTCACTATCGAGTGACTCACTTTACTTTCTCCTTTAGCTTTCTCTCTCCACACTTTCTCTCTCTAGGATCTTTAGTGGCCATTGAAGGGAAAGATCCAGAGACTGACCAACAAAGATTAGATCAACAAATCAAAGAAACTGATGTGGGTGGAAGCAAAGCAACAAAGAGAAGCTAAAGGAAAATTTAATTATACAAGGAGAGAAGAAAAGTGTTCAACACATAAGAACTTTTAATCAAATAAACATAATAAAATTACAAGTAAATCGAATCAAGATAAAATTTTGTGTTCAAATCTCAAACCCAAAATAATTAAATTTACACAAAATCCTTTCTTTCAAACGAAATCTAATACAATCTACGTATGTATATATACCAAATCCCCACAAATTAATTAAGACAAAAAGACTATTAAAGAACAAACCTTTGAAAAAACACACTCACTTATTCACCCCTCAAAGAGTAAAAAATTACGGTCTTACGGTAACTATCATCATCACGGTCGGAAGTGGGACCCACCCCCTCTAAGAGATGTGCTTCCACACACTAGCGAAGGACATTCTCAACACATGTTTAAATATTTCGTAATGTTTTGAAAATCATAGGATTAATTATTATAAAAAGTTTAAAATATTGTCAACTTTTTAATTATAACTCGAAACTTTAAAAAATAATAATAAATTTTTTAATTTTTTAATTTTTTTCAATTTCTAACCTGAACTTTAAAAATAGCAATAAAATTTTTTATTTTTTCAAAATTTTCAATTTTAACCCGATGTTAATGTTTCCGTTAAGTTTGCTAACTTGTCCTACCACGTGCTTCAGAAACCTTAACTATTAATACATGTAAACCCAAACTAACACAATAAATAAATATTAATGAAACGACGTCATTGTTTAAAAATGACCTAAATCAGATTATGCAATCCCAATGGCCTTACTCTTTGATTTTAATTTTTCTCTTTGTTTTCAGTTTGCTCTCTCGACACCCTCACACTAAACGCATAAAGAAAACGAATTAAAAACGAAGAGTTTACTAGTGCATCATGCTGTAATGCAAGAGTAATTGGAGACGTCAAAAGAACAAACAGAAAACAAATAACTCAAGACATCAAGAGAACAATAGATAACGTCGAGCTATAATTGAAGAAAATTGAAAATTTAAGCATTTTACTGCCACTTTTTTAAGTTTAAGCTAAAGTTGAAAAAATTTAAAGTTTAAACATTTTATTGTACTTTTTAAAATTCGAGTTATAATTAAAAATTTGATAAAAAATTAAGTTTTTTTTAATAATTGACCCAAAATCATATATAATAAGATACGAGATTTAAAATTTGAAAGATTTAATTGATATTATATTGTTGGAAAATTAGTTAAAGATTGAGTAAAGTTGAAGAGTTATAAATATAATTAAATAAGATTGTTTTAAATTTAAATTTTATTAAAAATTATTAAATAAAAATTTATTTATTTAATTTTATTTATATAAATGAATTAGCTTATAAAATTTACCAACTAATTAATTTTTAATAAATATTAAAATAAATAAAATTAAAAATTAAAAAACGAACTGAAAAGTTAATTAATTTAAGTTTTTACCCTGATTGGATTTTAATCGTAGATATTTGTATGAAAAGGGAGGTTTGAACCACTCAGGTGGCTTATTATTTGTCCCTTGGATTCTATACATGACGTCACGGTGATTGATCCAACGTCTGAGAAATGTTTTCATTTCCCTTTTTTTTCCTGAAAAAATTGTTCCCATTTAGGTATATTATAAAATAAATAAAAGTATAACGAATTAAAATTTAGTAATTTTTATCTTAATGCTCAAAATTTAAACAAATTTTAATTATAAGCAAATTTTAAAAAATTATACAATTAATCTCTTTTAATTTTTAAATTGATTGTGCAATTTTTATTTATTAATATGATTTTAAAATTTTATATAATATTGATAAATATCATAATTCACGTAATTCGTCAATTATGTCAATAAAATATTAATACTGGCATTGTTGTCGTTGTCGCGCACATGAATTTTTACTAAGACGTTGAGTCTGAGAAAGTTCGACAGTGCAGAGTCTAATCTTATGTAAAGTGTCATGAAAATAATACAAAATTAAAAATGAATGCAGATTTACATGCAAAACAAAATTAACTAAGTAAGATAATAAAATAAAATATCAACGCAGATATAACTTTAAATTAAATACTAAAATATAAAAATATGTTTAGAAAAAGTGATGGCTATAGTTCATCGTCTCGTAAATAAATGAAAATGACTACATGAAAATTTGACTTTGTGGATAGTTCTAATCTGGCGACCAAAAGACAAGGATTTCCATTATATTAATTAAAAAAACCATTTAGTTGCTTTCCGTAACTTAGGAAATAATTAATAAATAAATTGTTTTTAAGTCAATGATGAATAAAGATATTAAAATTAGTAAAGTTTACGAGGTTTGAATTTTTTGTGCATATGTAAATTCATTTAATTCTGTAATAAAATAAATTAAAGCATTGAGTTACTTTTCATCGATGTTTTAAAAACTCGGATAGTCGGGCACCGACGGACATTTTGATCACGATCAGGGAGGTGTTCGGTTGCTTAGCTAGTTCGAAGGTGGAGCGACATTTTGGCAACTTAAGATACGGTGTGGTGCTATGTGAACTTTGGGCTTTGTCACTGATATTATTTGAGTTGGGATCAAGTATGTGGTTAATTGAAAATTGTCAGTGTGTGATTCCTGCTTTTGGTTAAGTTAAATCGGTAGGATAACAAGTTTAAAAGATTCAACCAGTATTAAACTCTTCATTATTCTTACTGTCGAAGAATTTGAAACTTAATTGAAAAAAGTGATTATTAAATAAAAATTAATTGTTTTATTTTAATTTATAAGAAATTATTGATTGATAAAAAATAAATAAATAAATAAATAATTATTAATAACAATAATTATTAAAATAGATCGAACTGAAAAGTTGAAGATTGAACTAAAAAGTTAGACGATTCAAGATTTTTGCGGTTGAATTGGTCGAACGATTTTTCAATGGTTGTTTGTCATTAATGTCATGAAGATATTGGAATGAGTCAAACAATTTGAATACAATGAAGAGGGAAAATTTGAATTTATATGAATGTTTGACCAAATGAGGCAATATAATTAAAAAAATAAGATAGTTATAATTATAATATAATTAAAAAGAAAAAATGTTAGATTTGGTTGACTTTGATCACTAATATTAAATTATTAATGTTAAAATTAAAAAAAAACAATTAAATTTTGATCATATCCCAAATCTAGAATTGGCAAGACCTCATCTTACTATTATTAAAAGCACATATTCACTTTTTAATGATACACCTTTTAACAATATAGGCTAATAGTATTTGAACCTTTCTTTACCACTTCCAATTGGTCTGGTTGAGATTAGAAAAAAATAAATAAATAAAATTATATTATATTTGTTGGTGGAATTGTTTAAATTACTATACAAAAATTAATATTACGTGCAACAACAATAATTTAGTAAAAATTTTACTGAAACGCGGAATCTACGAAAGTTCGATAATGTGAAACTTTATCCCTAATTAATAGAGAGGCTATTTCTGAATGACCGACATGAAAAGAATAATAATTTAAAAAATAACATAGTATCATATATTTTAAATATATATTATTATCAATGTAAACGAAAGCAATATCTAAGAAGAAGTCCAAAATTTCTTAACATCAAGATTTCAATAATAAAACTAAATTTAGATTGAGGGGGAAATTTAAATATTTTAATTTAAAAGATAGTCATTATTTTATATTATTGCATCAATTACTGGAATTATAAAGGTTAATCACATAATCAAACTTCAAATAAATGGTTAAATTGAGTGTTCACATTGTTGAAGAGTAGTGAAAAAATGGAGGATGATGAAGAATAGTGAACCAATTGAGAGCGAGTCATAAAAAAGCACTTGATAATTGAAAAGTGAGTATTTTAATATTCACTTGAAATATATTTAAAATATAAAACATACTATGTAATGGGAATTCACTTAAAATAAAAAAAAGAATATAATTAATGTTTTAAAAATTACGTGAGAAGTTAAACCAATAAAACAAGAGAGTTTAAGGTTTAAAAGGTCCAATTGTTATTAGGTTATCATAAAATCGGTTAAAAGTTTAATAAGATTAAAGAATTTGAAGTATGATCGAAAGAGATTATTCTTATTCGTCGAAAATTTTGAAATTTAATTAAAAAACAAAGTGTTAAATAAAAATTAACTGATATAATTTGATTTATAAGAACTTATTAATTTACAAAAATTGATCGATGAATTTATACATTAATCGATTTTTAACAATAAAAGTTACTCCTTTGTGACCAAAAGGGTCACAGATTCAAGTCACAGAAATAATCTCTTTGTAAAATACGAAGGGAATGCTGTGTACAATTGATGTCCCTCCTTCAACCTTCGCAAATCGGAGAGTCTTGTGCAATAAGATTATTGTTAATATTGTTGTTGAACTGAAATGTTAAAAATAAAACTTAAAAGTTGGACGATTCAAAATTTTTAAGGTCAAAATGGTTAAATTTTTTACCCAAAATTTTATAAAAAATAATTTTAAAAATTGATCTATTGATTATAAAATTAAAAAATCATACACTAATTTTCAAAGAATCTTTTGATTGGACCTCCATGTGCATGCAGCATGCTTCCTAACCTCCTACCTTAGAATTTTTTCAACACCTACCATCTATTGTAACACGTGTTAAATTGCCATGAAGAAGAAGTCAAATAAATAAATAATTTGTATTAGGTTTAATTGGTGTGGAAATTAGTATCCAACTAATCTAATTTAAAAATTATAATTATTATGTTAATGTATACCACGTGATTCATGTGGAGCCAAAATCAAATTGGTGGTACAAAGTTGTACTATTATATGCTTCATGACAAAAGTTGGTAAAGGACATACATTCAGCTTTTCTCTTCTGTCACACACATATATATTTTTTTTTTGAAAAGATGTCACACATATATTTATAATTCATTTTTATATTTGCAAAAATATAAATAATAATTTGTATCGCACTTTTTATCTTTTTTATTCTTTCAATAACACTATATAAAATAAGAAAATGTCAAAATCTCGAAAACTGTAATTTCTTTCCCTTTTTCAATTTGTCAAAAAGCCTAAAAGATGACATTAAAATTTTAATTATTTATAGATCAAATCTTGAAATATTTTAACTTATTCACAGTTTTCGCTCGGAAACCCTAGTTGGAGGATTATCGGGATAGTAGGAAATTACCGACAATATGATAGAGCAAACGTCTATAAGAACTGTAAGATAAATAAAAATCTTTCGTACCCTTAAAAATTTTGATTGAGAAAAAATTACGAAAAATAATAATGTAATTATAGATAACAAGTAAATTATAATATTCATATTTTTAGCCATATATTACACAATATTTCACACTTATTTTATTGTTTTTTTACCTAATCTACATTTTTTAATTATTTGATGTTTTCGAAAAACCAACTTGCCCTCCTAAAACGTGGAAAATTGTGAACCTAGAAAATCCTAAAAGTTGACTAACAACCCATAACTACGGTCAACCATTTCATCCCCAATTTTTTGGAATCAGATCACTTGTTTCACTTTTGTTGTTCCTACTCTGTTCTAACTTATCTCATCCACATTTTTATGTGAGAAATTATCCTTGAAATCACCTTTTTTACATTTGTTGTTCCTACTTATCTCATTCACACATTAATGTAAAAATCCTAATTTAACTCAACCATCTATATTATTTTTTTACTAATAATTAGTCAAATATAAAGTTTTAAAATGGATGTAATACATTTAAGTAAAGCTATGTATTGCCGAACTTTCTTAGACTTTTACGCTTTAGCGGGACTCTTATTGGGTATTGTTGTTATTATAAAAGGGAAAAGTAAGCAATTATGTTTTCAAATTAGTGACCAAATACTTTTAGAATTTTTAATAATTTCGAATTATTTTTTTATAATAAGGAACTTTTATAATTTTATTATATATTTAATGAATAATTAAAAAATTAATTTCTGTTATTACTTGTTGGAGCATCTAACAATCTCATAAATATATTTAAAAATAATAAAACAAATAAATAATTATGGTTTAGTTTTTTTCATTAGGGTTCTTGCATAAATAATTAAAATATCTTCCTCCATATTCATTACCTGCATATATGATTTTTTAAATATTATTGCTATTTTTTTTTTTGAGAATATTATTATTGCTATTGTTTGTTTGCATTAAATGTAGATAATGGTGTTAATTAGTTGAAGAGGGAATAGGCAAGAATTACGTGATGAGGAGGGTTCTTCACCGTCCATCATTTTCAAGATAAACACGTGGCAAACAGACAGTGGTCAATGATGGTTGACCTAATCGATCTACAATTGTCCCTTAAATCAAGCCGTCCCAGGAAGATGATTGGTCTCAAATATACCTCACACCGACCGTTCTATCTAAATTATATACATATAATATATTAAGGATGACAAGTGTATGGTTTCGGTTTAACACATACATAAAGTTGAGAGAAAATAACATTAACCTATTACAAAAATGATATCTTTTTGCAAGCAACTGACATCATTTTTTATTTTTAATTAAAAAAATAAAAATAGCTCGAGCTAGGCCGCATCAGTCTCGAATCTACTATCTTGAGTCCCGAGCTGAGTTGAATCAGACTTAGGTTTTCGATGGAGCTCGGGTCTGATTAGGACTTGTCTATTATCATCCATAATAAGAGAATTTTGGAGTATATAAGAGGACTTCTAACTTAAGTTTATAATTTTTCGAAAATGTACTTAAGATTATGATTAAAATTAAAGAGTTAAAACTTGAAATAATAATTGATTGAGAGTAAAAATTTATTATAATGTGTGAGTTTATAATTTTGTTGGAAAGGGTGTTTAAGTTTAAAATTGAAATTAAAGAGTTAAAACTTAAAAATAATAACTAATTAAGAATAAAAAATGTTAATTTTTACGCAAATTAATTATATTGAAAATTTCACTTAACCGTTAAATGTTTGAACCATCCAACTTTCTGGTTCGGTCTTTTAACTTTCCAGTTCGATTTACTTGAATAATTCTTGTTGCTAAAAACGTTCAATTTATTAATTAATCAGTTAATTTTTATAAATTAATAAATTTTATAAGTTAAAATAAATAAATTAATTTTTATTTAATATTTTTTAATTAAGCTTCAAATTCTTAAATAGATAACGACAATATTTTTCCATCATATTTTAAAATTTTTAATTTTATTTAATCTTTAACATATGGTTTAACTCTCATTTTGGTTTTAAAAACATTAATTTATTTCCAATTTTTCATATTTACAGTGTGGAAAATTAATAAAAAAAGACAAATTCTTTATAAATATCTAATAGTTAAATTTAGTAATTATGCCTCTTTATATAACAAATTGTAGATTTAGCTAACCTACCTACCAGTTGCTTTTTTTTTTTCCAAACTTATAATTATCTAGTTTTGTAATACGTAGTACAGATCTTATTACGTACTCATGATCAATATGAAAAGATTAAAAACGAAGATAAAGTGAAATACCTGATTTCTGTTTTATCTCTGATTTCGATGCCGATTCTAAGCTCCAAACGATCACAAAACCTTCGAGATCTTTATGGAAAGTGTTTCTCGACACGTAGTTTAGGTCTTTCTACAATTTTTTCAATACGTAAGCTCTCCTAACGAGTCAGAGATTCCTTATGCTTACGATTGATATGAGCAACTGCAGGAAACCTTAACCTATATATAGCTTCCGTATTTGGCTTCCCCATCACAAGGCCGATATGAGTCTAGTCCATATTAATTGGGATTCATTTTCTACCCGGACTTTACCTCATTAATCAAGATTATTTATTGGGTCACTTTATTATATTTATCTGGATCAAATTATATAACTTAATCGATAATTTATTTAAAAATAAAAAATGCAATTAATAGTTGTTTAATTTTATGGGAAAGGACAAAATTGTTCAACGAGTTAGGGATCTTTTTTTCCATATCATAAGCATATTATTAATTAATTGCACTTTATGAACATTAATTACTACCAAATTCGAAATGTCAATGGGAGAAAAAAGTTGGTCGAGAAAAGTAAATTGTTGACCCTACAAAGCAATGCAATTTGTTGATTATGAATTAAACATATGATTCGTCTCTTCACCAAACTTAATCTAACTTAGACATAATTTTATTATCTTCCTAAAATTTATATTTTATCGAACTTTTTTTGTTTTTGCTCACGAGGTGTTTAAGAGGGTTGTAATTATAGGAAGGTACTTTTAAGTCATCCACATTCAGACTAATCTTTGCTTGAGCCGGATAGGTCCATGGCAGAAAGCAAAGCTCTAATCCCAAATTTTAAACGGCTGCATACATAAAGACGATTCGAACTCGCAACCTCACTTAACTGAAAGAACCGCTCGCTGGCTCACTTTTTGGATTTATCAAACATTAATTTTTAGACAAGACTACTTGTCGTGTATACAACCTAGGATCCCAAACTCAGTCATGCTCATGTCCCCAAATCGTCTATCTTTTTGCTTATCCGTACCCTTAGAAACTGTAAGTGATACGATTGTATTCCAAATCGTGTGTTTCACATGAACAACTCGACATCACTGATGAGCTCGCGTACTGTGCCACTCCTACATCCTAGATTTCAACTCAAAACTCAACATCTCCATTTGCAGTTGCAGGCTAAAATAGTATCTCCCAAAAAATGGAAACAGGTTAGGCCCATTGATATGGACATTTAGAGTGCATATTCCAATAGCTTTTTTTATGCACCACACACTAAAAAAGAAAATTCTTTACCATCTTTACATTTTAATTCCACGATCATGACATGTTAGAGAGATTGTCTAATCTTATTCTAGTTGAATAGTCTAAGTCTATTCAACTCCATAAAAAGACTTAATGATTTGAAAAGAGCTTACCTTTAGAATGACACATCAAGATATCCAGATGGATTAGCAGAAATTTTCCTAAGGTATAATTAATTAATTCCCAAATGCAAAAAAAATAAAATAAAAAACCTTTGTAATTTGATTAAAATTACAAGATAATAACAAATCAGTGAAAAAAAATAGTATGCTTAACCCTTAGTTTCTAATTTATCCGAATCACATTAATGTCTTATTTTGTTTTTTATTTAAAGAATTGGGTCGAATCCAAAAATTTTATCATTTTTGGTTTGGTTTAAAATAATGTCATTTTATTATAACAAATAATCTATTATTTTAATTTTTTAGGTTTTAAAATTTGCAAATAAAAATGCTATTATTTTAACTAATTATATTTAACAAATTATGTTGATTTGTCTCCTTAAACTTGAGTTCGGTCCAAAAATTGATCAATTTTGAATTGGGCTAAAAATGTTGATCTTAATCTCTAAAGTTTTGTATAATATGTGTAAATAGGGATGATAAAAGGATCTAAGTTGGACTCAACTCAAAATTAATGGGTACGATTCGAATTAGCTAAATTTGATACCAGACTTAGATCTTTTTTATTAGTTTCAAGTTAGGTTCAAATTTGGGTCCTCAAAGCTAGAGATCAATGAGAAATCTAAACTTCTTCCATGTACCAAATAAAATAATTTTTGTATTTGATGAACAACTATTTTCGAGTAATAGTATGTTAAAATTCAATTGAGATTGAGTTTAGATTTAATACTTTGGGTCCAATTGAGTTTGAAACGGTCTAAAGTTTAATTGGGCTCAAATTTAGATCAAATATTTTAGGCCTAATCGAACTTTAAGGTGAGTGAAATATTTTTGAGTATAGTTCCAGCTAGGTCTGACCTGATACATCTCCGATGTTGAATAAATTATTAAGTATAAGTAGTAAGATAACAAAAGTAGCGTTATAAACAAAATAAAGTGATAATTAATTTTCAACAAATAAGAAAAAGGAAACAACTACTACGTGGAGAAAGTTTTCCTCTTTGTCGAATAGCAGTTGACATTCCAAAATCTCCACAAGACAACTTATAAAGTTCCACTTGTGAGCCTAAAAGATCTTGCATTACGTCAATGTCAACAATTATTGTAATAGTTAAAAGCATTCTTCTATTAACTTCAGCTTGTTTAGTAAGATCCAGTATAAAATAGACACTAGGATTTAAAAACGCCCCAGCTATAAACAATGGAGAAAAAAGTTGTCTTTCCCTTCTCTCATTAATGATTGAAAGATATGGTGTGTACATAGAAGATCTATGTTTTAAATTAGTCTTGATTGCTTTCGTCGCTCTCTTCATGGTATCAAAAAAATAACTCATTGTTGGCTTTTCTTCACTATTAGCTAAGCGAAACACTCTCACTAAAGGCTCATAAACTCGGATAATAAATTGGCATTGAGACCAAAATTCTCTATCTTCCAGTATAATTTTATAAACCTCCACTCCAGCATTAGACCTAGCATTCTGAGATGCAATCCACTTATTACTTGTAAACATTTACCATAACTCTTTTTTCATCGTAACAAAAGATTAAATTTGTTGCAAATCTTGTCACAGTAGGACAACATAAATTTCTACTATTAGTAAATTCCTTTCTCTTTAAATTCAATACCCATGCACGATTTTAAATGAACTTGGTTATCTTTTTAACTTTCTGCATAGTCTCAGCAATAATAGGAAAATACTTAGGATCCCCTATATTCTCCAGAATTAGGTCAATACAATGTGCAATACAAGGAGTCCAAAAAAAAGAATTATATTTATTCTGCAACCTTTTTCCTGTTGCTTTATAAGCGAAATCATTGTCAGTAATAGACTGAACAATATTTTCTGACCCTACTTCATTAAAAAAAACATCAAATATCGCAAACAAAGTCTTAGTATTCCTAATAAGGTCAGATGCATCAATAGATTTAAAAAACATAGAGTCATTTGTAGAATAAACTAAAAAATTAATAATAGGCTTTTATCTTCTATTTGTCCAATCATCACACATGATTGAACATCCATAAGTACCCCAATTCACTCTTTTTTTCTGCTAAATAACTTCTAATTTCAGAAACAGAACAACTCAAAAGCTTACCTCTTAGGTTATCAATCGAAGGACTTTTGTATCCTGGACCATAAGAAGCAATTGCATCTATCATAGGTTGATAATAATAAGACTAAGAAGCATTGAATGATAAACCTGTATCTTACCACCATCTAGCTAATGCCATATCACATTATGAGATACATCTTTTGATTGCATTGTACTACGAATTGAAGGTTGGGCTCAAGGAGTTGTTCGTGGTACAACCAAACTAGTATGCCTTCTTCTTTTCCTCACATCAAGTCCAAGTACTTCTTCAAGGGCCTGGGATAGAACACTATCAGTACCATTACCACCACTACCACTAGCACTACCATCTTCAACATTTCCACAATCACTACGGAAGCCAGAAAAAAAACTTCCACTACCAATTTCAAAATTCAACCTTTCCCTTCTATCTTTCTCATGTTGATAATCTTCAAGCAATATTTTCATTTGTCACTTCAATCATGGTTTACTTTTTTACAAGGTTCTACATCTTCTTTAACCTCAGCTAAATGCATATTCAATCGGGTAGTTCACCCACCTTTCAAATGCTTGTTACAAAGCAAGCAAATTATATGATTCTTCATACCTGGGATCAATGCAGCATGAGCCCAAACTGGATCATTACACTTCCTGAAGCAGTTTGATCAGGAGTAGTTGAACTTCCTTCCACTTATCTGTAATAAAAAATGAAGATATTAGTTTTGTAAGAAATTAATCCTTTAGTAGTTTCATCAAAAATATTAGCAGTGTTAACGCTAAGTCCTTCAAGAGGCAATGCAACATAAATAATGTCTTTAACTCTTTATATTAAGCCTAAATAATTAAAGATTTATGAAACTAAAGTAAAATTCAGAAATAGATAGACTTTCCTGTTGGAGAATAGTAAATTCATGCTAAATATAAAATCGAAGTAACGTTCAAAGATTTAAGATGATGGTTCAAAGAATCCAAAAATTCAAGTTATTACTTAAACATCCTTAACTTCACTTTCATCTTTATTCTTGTTTATTCAGGAATATGGTTATCACCATTGACATATCTTTATAAATCCTTGCCTTAATAAATATCTTGAAATAGAATGCACAAGCTGAGTAATTTTTTTCATTAAGATGAACTTAAAAACTTTCACTTATTCGAAGAGTTAATGCCAAAGTACTATAAATGAGATTAAAATGGAATAATAAGAACATTAGATTTTGAATATGCAAAAACTATGGGATGGACTAATTTTAGGATAAATAAAGGTTGATATGCAAGAGACTTGAATCCTTAAGGAGATTGACTAATTTTGGGATAAAAATTAAAGAAAACTTAGAGATATAAAATAATTACAATTACAAAAGCTCCTATTCAGCTTTTCCACAAGACCACAACCAAATTATTAATATATTCAATTAATTATTTAACCAAATATCCAAATGCCATTTTAATAATTTTAAGATTATGTCAATTAATTATTTACTTTGATTTGTTTCCAATTTACATTCTCGGTTTGTTAGTTTTAAGTTAAGTTGAAACTTGAAAGCCTTTCTAACTTTTAAATCATGTATTATAAAGTTAAGTTGAAACTTAAATTGAAAGTCTTTCTAACTTTTAATGCATGCCATGAAAGACCAAAAAATTTAACATAAATCAAGTTATCAATTACCAATCAACTGAACCACAAATGAACCAAAATCATACTCATTTCATTCAATTCAACTCCAAATCCAATCCATTATCTAATTCCAACCAACAGCAAATCACAAACGCTTCGCAATTTCATTCCAACTTCCCATTCACAGTCACAACACAAATGCAATTAACTAGAAAAAAATTCAACAGAAAGTGAAAACACACTCAAACAGAAATTCACAATTAGTATTATTCCAAATTGGGTCGGGTCAAGTTTAGATTTGGGTATTATTCCAAGATCTGACAGCTGCAGATGCATAGGCGACAGAGGAGAGTAGCCGATGGTGGTGTAGTGCGTTGGTGGTCCTCGTAGAGGACAACTAAAGGTTATGGAGGTCTAGATGAGGCTCGCGTGGTGCACTGCCGAAGGGGGTTCGCGTGGTGCATCGCCAGAGAGGTAGGACGTAGGAGCACATCTTGAGATGGAGAGGAGAACGAGAGAGAGAGAGTGGAGAGGACGAGAGCGTGAGATAGAGAGAGGATGAGGTGAGTTTGAGAGAGAGAAAAAAAATGAAAAAGCAGAGGTAGGTAGGCTTGGGGGGCATAGGGTTAATTATTTTTGGTTTTTGCAAAAAGGTTCTCAATTTTATTAAAATTACAATATTTTGAGTACCGCCAAGTACCGGCTAGTACTTGGCGAAAACTCCCAGCATCGGCCGATACCGAACATGATGATACCGTTCTGTTTTCCGGTCAGAACGGTATTCGATACCTTGCTTTATATTACTCAGTGAATTATTTCAACAAATTACATTATTTTTAATTTATTATATTTTTATTAGAAAAATAAATAATTAAAACTTAAAAGTGTTAAATTTTTTAATTTTTTAATTAAGTATTTAGAATTTTAAATTCAGATAACTTAATCCAAAAAATTGTTTTTGTTAAGAATAACAAAAACTTATATCCGAAGGTGTTACATGATTATTCATCTCTGTCAAATTAATTTTTTATTTTTATTACAAACTTATTGATAGTTACTCAAAAATTATAAAAAAAATGCTACATAAATCTTTAAAATATTAATCTTTATATTAACAAAACTAATTTTTAAATTAAGTTATTCGATTTTTACATATCTAAATATTTAATTAAAAAATGAAACATTACATACAAAAATAAAATGTTTTAATTAATAGTTAATTAAAAATGTGAAACATTACGTGCTGAAATAAAAAAAAAAGTAGCACTTGATAATTTATTATCCTCGCAAAAAGAACAATTAAAAATACACAGTAAAAGATGATTCGATGCAAATGGTGTTAATGATGATGGACATGACATGTTTCTCAAATTCATATGATCGAATCCAACAAAATAAGATCAAAGTTGAGTTCGTACTTCATATATATAAGCATCATCGATAAGAAGTATAATATATCCAGTTCTTGAAATGACACATCAATAACAATTCCAGATATATGCATTATTGATTAGGGAATTTCAAAGAGTTTCTGATAAGGAATCCATTGACATTCATCAGCGTCTTTGCACTCCGAGAATCTTCAAAGCTTTTTTAATTCCCTTTTGTTGAAAGGGAACAGTTATAGATTGATTAGATAGTCAAAAGAGATGGCTCCAATGAGATGATGAATTGCTAAAGCCATATAGCTCCAGCATCTTTGAGCAACTTCTTTAAGGACCCATTAAGTTGAAGGGTCATGATGGTGTTTGCGGAGTCCACAAATTTTCCTCCGATGAATACCGCGGGCACGGCGGGGTTGCAGCCGAGCCTCATCAGAGCGAACTCCATTTCTTTGCCTCTCGAGTCCTCCTTGTCCAGCTCGTGAATTGCAGGGCTTACTCCTTTCTCGTAGAACAGTCTCTTAATTGCATGGCACATGCAGCACGAGCTCTTGCTGAAGATCACCACCGCTTTCATGGAAGCCAACTTCGCCACCCGATCCATATTCCACACAAAAAAAAAGAAGAAAAAGAGCTCCGTGTTCCTTCTTGTTGGTATCTGCAATGGTGGAAGTAAAGATTCGTTAAGGAAAAGGCTTAAGTGTAACTTCGTAGATGGTGGGAACGTATAGAAGAAGAGAAGCTTGTTATTGTAAACCACACTTGAGCTGTGAACGTAACGATGGAGGTAATAAGAGCTTATATACATATATATATAGAGAGAGAGACAGAGAGACAGAGAGAGAGAGGTGCATGGCCATGGAGGTACGATCTGCGGATGCGTGCATTGAACAGTTGAGTAAGCAAAAAGATGATGAAAAGGTGAAGGTTCCTTGTGACATTTGGAGAAATTGAATCCCTTGATTTGAAAGCAACCTTTTGTAGATTATGATACATTTCCTTTCTTTTTAAAGGAGAATCTGATTCGAGTTCAATAAATAAAATTTATATTCAAAATTTAAAAATATTTTTTAAATTTTAAATCAAACTCAAATTATCTGTTCCAACTTAAAATCGACTCGGTTCCTGTTTGAATGAGTTTTTGGGAGAACAATAAGTTCCTTTTTTCACCACAAAAGCTTTTTTTTTTTAAATGAATGTCCGACTGTAAAATAAAAAAGCAGTTCTTTAATAAATATGACTTTTTAGCAGCCAAAATATAGTTTTTTAAGATACTCAATTTTAGAGGTTCTCATAAAAGCTTCTCAAATGGCTTTTTCGGGTAAAATTTTTATATAAATTAATGAGTCTATTTTTTAGTCTTTTTTGCCCTTATGTTTTACACATAATTTTCACAATACCCCACAAACTCATCTTTACGTTTATCTTACAAAGTCATCTCTTCTATTATAATAAAATGTATAATTTATTATGTATTTAACTATTTACTCAACTTGAATATTTATTTTGAGATTTATATAATATTATTTGGTTTTTTTATATGTTTTAATATTTTTTATATTAGTTTTACTTATGTTATAATGCATATAAAAGATTTGGTTAGATATATTTTCATTTATGTTTCATATGGTTTAAAATTATATAATAATTAATATATTGT
>JAOTBA010000205.1:43780674-43792342 GCA_025629845.1 Erythroxylum squamatum
GGCGGTAGGACAAAATGTTAAATTTTAAATAGCCTTATGCGACGTTTTGTTTAATAAAACATTACAGTTGCTATTTCATGACGTTTTCTCGATAAAACGTCCCAGAAAGTGTTACAATTTTGTGACGTTTTCCAAAACGTCGCAAAAAATTAAACTTTGTCTAAACATTTTGTGACGTTTTATCAAAAAAAACGTCACAAATGGTATGTAATTCTTGTAGTGATATTTTTATTTTATTATTTTGATACATATATATTTTTCTACATTCGGATTTACCAGAAATAATTTACCTACTAATTAGAGGTAAGATCGGGTCCTTAATTAGATAATTTTTTAGTTATCTAATAATTAGACGACTTTGTAAAATTATAATTATACCATTGAGGATTTGATCCTATAAAACTTCAAATATTTGGTGATAAAGCCTTAAAATTATATTTTGTTGCTATTCTGGCCATTTAATTTCCTAACATTTTTCTTTTAAATTGGTCACAAAAGTCGTAGCTATCCACATTATAGAAGTAGATGCGAATCTTGTTACAATCAAAGAAGGTCCCAATTGGATAAATCCCAAGTTGTGTTTCCAACTAAGTTTATGTCTCAATCTATACTAAAGTGAAATCACTCAATAGAAAAAGAAAAAAAAAGTTGCACCCATATAACAAAAAAAAAGCATCTCATAATTAAAACATGTAAAACTAAACCGTACATTATATATGTGTGTGTGCGCGCGCGTGGTAAAAATATATAGACTTTTAATGTGGTTTAAAATTTTTAAAAATATTCTCTTAATTTTTTAAGAATTATTTTGTAAATCTTGATTAAAAATAATAACAAAATATCAAATATCATCAATATAATATCTCGATTTAACTTTTAAGTTCAACCCAAACTAATTAAACTCAACTTAAGTTAATAATTTAAGATAATTATAATAAAATATTAATTTAGACAGAGTTTAATTTAGTTTGGTTCGAATTTAAAAATTGAATTATATCGTCGTATAAGTAAGTCTATGTGAGATACTAATATTTATGTTGCATATATTTTATAATTATTTTTAATTTAAAGTTAAGAAAAAAAATAGTTTTTTTTAAAAATTAAAACTATACAATTTTTTTAAAAATAAAATTAAAGAAATCATCTATGGAGGAACTCCATATATATCATCTTCGTATATGAGACATACAATGTTCGTCTTGGTACATTGGAAATTAGGTGTTTTGTATGATATTTGTGTGCAATATTCGATCCTTAATTTACTTTTTTTCTATGGAGCGACGAATCAAAAACTCTTCAAGTAATTATCAGAAAGTGATCTCGAAGCCGACACCAAACATCACATGGAACATTTCTCATTTGGCTTCACTATTATGGAACCTGTTCTTTTCTAGATTTTCTTTATGGATAAACCCAACTTTACAGTCTCCAAGAAAACGCTATAAATGGCCGCGTAACCCTCGTCCATGCTCAACCACTCCGGATCCACACCAAAAGCCTCAGGTGTCTTCCACTAGCTGTATACTTGTTTCACTGTTCCATTTTCTCGTCAACTTTCTCAGCAAACAAACACTAGAAAATATCATTATTAGCATTGCATACCCCAGTTGCTGGTTTTCGATTTATCAGCTTCATCTTCACAAATATGGATAGAATTGAGCGAATGGTAGAAGACAGGCCAGTCGTGATATTCAGCAGGAGCACATGCTGCATGTGTCATACCATCAAAACCCTACTTAATGACTTTGGGGTTAACCCGATGGTCTATGAGCTCGACGAGATGGCCGGTGGTCGAGAACTTGAGCAGGCGCTGTCGAGGATCGGGTATCGTGCAATGCCAGTGGTGTTCATCGGCGGTCAACTTGTGGGTGGAGCAAATGAGGTGATGAGCCTTCACCTTAAGAGGACCTTAATCCCTATGCTTAGAAGGGTTGGAGCATTATGGCTTTGATCATTAGAGATGCTAATTACTTAATTGGATCATCAGGCACAAATAATGATAGTTAATAATCTTAATCAATGCTGTATCTGGTATGAGATTAGAGGCGTCTGATGGATACTTGCGTACTAATCCACGAGTCCATCATCATATGTAAGAGAAGCCACATTTGGTAACTTAGACCACTTTCCGCCCTTTTTGTAATGCAATGATATGCTACCTTTTTACTAATAAAAGTGTTATCATTTTGAGTTTAGAGTTGGTAAAATAGGTAAAATAGGTCGACTCAATTTAAAGTTATAATAAAATTTTTCAAATTTTGATTGAGTTCGAAATCGAATTTTATGACCAATTCAATTCGATGTTAAAATAAATTCGAGATCAATTTTAAATTTTATAATTCGTTCAATGCCAAAGCACTCTGATCAATTGAAATTAAAATGATATTATTTTATTAAGTTCGTCTTATTTAATCAAAATTTCATACCAACCCATTTTCATATATAACATAGTCAATATTTTAACAATTTTTTTTCTTTTTCATTTCTTATTTTGGTCAATCTTGCTTAACCTAAATTTAGAAAACTAAATCAATGTTATATTCATGATTTTCTAGTTATTGCCAAAAAATATTTTGTATAATCATGACTTGGATACATAAGGGATGACAATTGGCTGATCTATAGGTTCAGACTTGGGTGTTTTTAATGGGTTGACCTATAGATCAGGCTCAACTATTTTACGTAAAATAATATCGTTTTGTCTAGAATAGTTAAACATCTAGTCGATATGGATCGGAGCAATTGAGGCTGTTACTCAATCAGTTAGAATTAGACTACGTATTATTGGATCTCTCCAATTTCCGTGTCTCAAGCAAAATTTCTACGTAATAGATGCTGTTGTATTTCTAATAAAACCAATGATATGAGAGTGATTGGAAGTTAGAAGTTTGATAAGGTAAATTTATTAACCGTAATTCAATATTTTTATTAAAATATTTAAGTAAGTTTATAATTATATGTTGTATATTAATATTTTAAAAACAGTACTAATAACATCTTAAATTTTAACGGAAGTAAAATTTTATCAATTCTTAATAATTAGATCATCAATTTAATTTATAATATAAACTTATTAAATATTAGCATAATTTTAAAATATTTATTTCAAATATTAATTAAAATTTAAAGTGTAATAAATATTATTAAAATATAAGGTATTAAAAATAATTTGTATCAAATAATTAATATTTTTTTATTTCATAGAGTTTATAATTTTTATTAAGTATATATTAATTGTTTCTTAATAATGTGTAATAATTTATAAATAATATGTAATATTGTGGTCATTTAAGCCTGAAATTAAATAAAATCCGATTAAACCAATAAAACCCTTTTGTAAGAAAAAAAAGGGCACCAAAAAAATCCAAAACATGCTTTTAAGGAGGTGATGATTATAGAAAAAAGCTGTTGTGATTATATATATATATTAAAATTATATAAATATATATTATTTCTCAATAACACGTGGGTGGGCCAGATTGGAACTCCATCCCCAAGTCCCGAGACATCTTGCAGACGATCGGGGCCCACTGCAATAAATGTGTCAGCGACCACCTCCCTTTCTTTAAGACAACGGACACTTCTATTGTAAGATATTCTTAATTTTATATTAAAAATTCACATTTTATCTTTTAAATATATATATTATCTTTTAAATATATATATTAAATTAATATAAATATTTAAAATATTGAAATTTTCCAATTAAAACCAATATATTTATTTTTTAAACTCTTAAAATTTTATCTAATAATTAATTGCTTGAATCTCTTTTTAAAAATAAATAAATAAAGTTTTAATATAAAAATAAATTTAATTTGTCCTTTTAAAATTTCTATTTTAAGAGTACGTAATACTAAATTTTTTAAAATTTACATATAAGTAAAACTATAAAATTAATAAGCAACTTTTTATTATAGCCCCCTAAGAATGGCCGCGTTGGTGGAGGGGTCATGAGATCAAAAGGTTTTGTGTTTAAATTCTCTTACTTATGCTCTTTCGATTAAGCCTGACGTACAGGATTTGTCTAATGTGAAGTATCCGGTTGACGTGATTTACAGGCTATTGTGTCAATCCAGAGATTTATCCAGTACATATTACCCGGTACATATTTAAAAGATAACGGTTGTTCCTCTGTTTCTAAAAAAAGTTGTTATTATAGATAATAAATTATCAAGTATACTTAAAATTGTTAAATATACACTTGAAAAAATTAGTTTTCTACTTTGGATCCCATTCCTAAATTTATCAAATTTCATTTATATTCTTAAAATTTTAGGGTTGACACGAGCAAAGTATGTGTGTCTAAGTATTGTCTAAACATGTGCAAATTTGGACCAGAGTCACAAAAGTAGGAGACAGAGACAAAAAGTGTCACAAATCACTTTCCTTCTTAACCTACGCACCCCCTTCTTTGTCTCTAGTCTCTGCTATTAACTTACAGCTCATGTGTTATAGGGACAGTCCTTAACTCTATCAGCTCGCCTCCTCAGTACTATCATTATCACTTTCACCAACCAATCTTCTCCTCTCCTCCTCACATCAGTCGCTGCATTGTTGTTTCTTATCAAGCAACTTACTTTTTCTGATTTTGATTCTGAGCCAATCCGAAGAAGTGTCCTTTTTATCATATTTACACAGTTTTCTTGGCTTCCAAACAGTATTTTTTCTATATCATTTGTTGGATGTTTCCCTTTTTGTTTCCTTTTTCCTTTTTCTGATTTTGTGTCAACTTTTTCTTGCTAGGTGAAATTCATGACCTTTCACAACATGTCTTTTCTTGTGTTGTTTAGTTCTTGGAACGTTCGTTGACTGTAGCTTCTTCGTAATTTGTTCTTTCTTTCATTTTTCTCTTTGTTGTTGTTGTTGTTCTGGGTAGTGGGTGCTTTCAGGTTTCTTTGTTTCTGGGTTGTGCTTGATGATAAGAATGGGTGCAGCATTTTGATAAATCCTAGGGTTTTATTGACTAAGAGTTGGTTAGTGTAGAGAGGAAGGTCTTGAATTGAGTATATACAAGATGTTTGGTCTATCTCGTAGACGCACCAAGCTTGGAAGGTCAGTTAATGCAAGTCATTTGTTGACTTTGAAATGGCTCTATAGTTTCTTAGCAGTAAGAGATGTTTCTGGTTGCAGAATGTTGTTGTTGTGTCTCTTACATGAAAATGTCTGTGGTCTTCTAGGGTGAAGAAGGTACAAATCTTAGACTCCGCACCAGGAGGTAGAAGTCCTTTTCGACCGCAGAAAAGGGTTAACAATAACAATGTAAGGATTATAAGTTGTTGGTATTTTAGAGTTCAGTGATCTCCAGTTCAAGGTAATAATGTTTTTGCGAGTTTTTGGTGCAGAGTGAAGGTGTTTCAGCTACCACGAGTGGTCAATCTGATGAACATGAGTATCAGTGCTCGTCAAATCCACCGGAGGTTCATGGTTCTACGTCGGGGAACTCGGAAAACTGGATGGTCTTGTCCGTTGCTGGGGATAAACCTCAACCTCGATCCAATGTAACTCAAATCTTTTAGTAATATTCTCACTGGACTGCCTCTGCCTTTTCAAAGACGAAATTTCACTATTTTTTTAAATCTCCTTAAACAGCATGCAGCAACTGTAGTTGGGAACAAGATGATTGTTGTTGGTGGTGAATCAGGAAACGGATTGTTGGATGATGTTCAGGTTAGATATCGAATGTCTTCATAACGCTCAGACTATGCCATGGAAGCTTATGAATATTTCTGTTTCTTTTTCTTTTGTTTTTTTCTGTTCAGGTGCTTGATTTTGACAGGTTTAATTGGACTAGTGTTTCTTCTAAGCTTTACTTGTCTCCAAGTAGTCTGCCATTGAAGATCCCTGCATGCAAGGGCCACAGTCTGGTATTCTCTAGTTTTCTGTTACTAGGATTAAGTTACAGCTTTCACCATATAGCATTTCTGGTTTATTGTCTATTGATTGGTAATACTATGTATTTTACATCCAACTCTAGCTTAGTTCCTAGTCCTTTTAGCTATTTCCTGTTTTTGCTATGCCACTGATGAGCTTGAGCCACACTAGTTTCTAATGGTTCATCTTTCTTTGACTTGTCCAGGTTTCATGGGGGAAGAAGGCACTTCTAATTGGTGGGAAGACAAATCCTCCAAGTGATAAAATTGCGGGTAACACATTGTCATTCTACTGGTTTTTCCTAGGTAAATGGACTGACTCTAATTTTCTTTCTGGCTTTTTCCAGTTTGGGCATTCGACACAGAAACAGAATGTTGGGCTCTCATGGAAGCAAAAGGAGACGTTCCGGTTTGTATCGATCTTTTGCCGATCTTTCAGTGACTTTCCATTTGGTTGAAGCTTTTGTTGCCTGGGTCTTAGTTCCAGGCATTATATCTCAATTCCTTTTATTTCCTTCCCTTTTCTCTCTACCCAATTGGTATATATAGTAACACTATTGCCCTGAGTCTGTGAACAATTAGAACTATATGAGGTAAAGCTATTCGTTTGCTGACCAGAAATTGCGTGCCTGTTGCAGGTTGCTCGCAGTGGTCATACGGTAGTTAGGGCAGGCTTAGTTTTATTCGTGTTTGGAGGTGAAGATGCTAAGAAGAGGAAGCTGAATGATCTTCATATGTTTGATCTGAAGGCCTTAACATGGCTCCCTATACATTGCACGTAAGTTGGCTTTCATTATATCATTCTGCACGTGAGGCAGACTTTCAAACTAACTACATATCTCATGTGCAGAGGAACAGGGCCATCTCCAAGATCAAACCATGTGGCAACCCTATATGAAGATAAGATTCTTCATATATTTGGAGGATCCTCGAAGTCAAAGACCTTGAATGATTTATATTCACTCAACTTTGAAACGGTGATAACTTCATTGCTGGATCGAACTAGTTGATTAATTTAGTGTCACAAATTGATCATGAGTTATGTTTTTCAGATGGTGTGGTCAAGGATAAAGATAAGAGGTTTCCATCCATCCCCTAGAGCTGGTTGCTGTGGAGTTCTATGTGGTTCTAAGTGGTATATAGCAGGGGGAGGAAGCAGGAAAAAGAGTATGCTTCATTAGCCAAAAAATGTTTCCTACTTTTTATGATCAATTCTTAGTTTCTTTGTCAGGCACTATTTTCATGGGCTGTTGAACTTTGTGTATATGCAGGACACTCCGAGACTTTGATTTTTGATATTCTTAAAAATGAGTGGTCAGTGGCCTTTGCATCACCTCCATCTTGTATAACAACAAATAAGGTGAGTTGCTTAGATTTTCCTTTCAGAAGATCTGAATCACAAACTGTCTTAATATGACCTATTGTTCCTGTCATTCATGATTTTTGTAATAAGATCTATGAGGTTTTGAACTTGCTCATTCATATGATCAATAGTTATAATGAAGCTGTAATGGTTTTCTTTTTGTCTCATAACTTCATCTTGAGAGAAAAATAGTGGCTCTCCTGCTCCTTTAACCGATAAAAGATTCATCTTGTACCTGGTTGCTTAGTGTTCAATAATTTAACAAAAGCATAAATCTGATGTGAAATTTCAGATCTGTATTTTGATTTTCTTAGATGGTCTTTGAGATGTTACCATTCTTGACCAGAGTTTCCTTTGGCTTCACCTGCAAAACATCCATTACCCAGCACAATCTATCGACTAAAAATTTCTAGATGTATGATCACATATCTTGCAGAGTCATTTGTTTGATTTAGATTTTACCGCTTTTTTTTTTTTTATGTTAGCATGAACTTGAATCTCTTTTGAATTTACTTTCATATCGTGCATATCTGGTGACATCGTGCTGTTTCTATGTCTTAGGGTTTTAGCTTAGTGCTTGTGCAGCACAAGGAAAAGGATTTCCTTGTTGCATTTGGAGGATCCAAAAAGGAGCTTTCCAATCAGGTCAGTGATTAGAATCAGGATCTATAGTTGCTGTCAAATTATCAGTCTTGTTAATATTTCATTACAGGTTGAGGTGGTGGGCATGGAGAAGAATGAATCATCAGTGGGTCGACGGACCACTACGATCAAAGGTCCTGGAGCTACGCTGTCTGAGAAACTTTTGTCATCCACCGGGTTGGGTATTCAAACGGGTATTGGTTCTTCCCACCGATCGGTTGAGTCATTTGGTAGACAAAATTTAGCATCTGCAATTGAACACCATGGTTCTGGTAGAAAATCCTTGTCAGAGTCCTCTTTCATTGATTCAAATGCTGTTGGAAATACTTCACTCCGCAAGCAATTTCATGAGGAAGAACAAAACACAACCACTAAGGGCACAAAGAATTCAGAAGATGGAAGTGCACCAGTAAGTTTTCAGAATCCTTCCCATCCCTATTTTTATTACTTTTTGGTCTTCAATTTTATGTTGAATGCCAACAATTCCTTCTGAATTTGTTTCGGATGCTTGTCTAACTGTGAAAACGGGGTTGTGGTAGCGCAATACAAGCATCGTGATGCTATGCAAAGTGGTATATTGCTGTTATAGCTCTAGGAGTTATCGTTTCACTTTTACAGTTATTTTTCCTTAAACAACCAAGAGTCGCTCGCCAGAGTTAGTGCCTGCTTGTATGATAGGTTCTTATCTCAGTCTATGAATGCCCGAAATGATGAAGTTATCGGTAAGAAACACATTGCATCAATAACTTGAGCATTCTGTTGATTTCAGGCAGTAGAGTACCAAAAAGTTAAATCAGATTACTCAATGCAAGCTAACAATACCATAGGCAAGATTATCACCGAAGATATATCTTGCATGTCAAATGCTGATAATTCTGATTTTCGCAACCAATGTTTTGGAAACCCTCCGGTTGAAAATGAGGATATAGTAATACTAGAAACAGATTCTACAATGAGAGGAGTTCATTCAAGTGTATACCAATTGTATGAGACAAAAATAGCCACTCTGATGAGAAAGAATGGAATCCTGGAAGGGCAATTGGCTACTGCACTAACAAGTCAAGAAACTGCAGAAAAAAATTTATCCTCTGTTCTTAAGAGCAGACAAGAGATGGAGAAAAAGTTGGCAGATACAATGAGAGAGATGGAGTTGCTGAAAGAGAAGTTGGCTAGTCTAGAGCTTGCCCAGGAGGAGGCCAACAACTTATCAAATATTGTCCACTCTGACAATGTACGGCTCGAGCACGATGTTGCTTTCCTTAAGGCAGTTTTGGATGACACACAGAAGGTATAATACATAGTGCAGATTCCTGTGCAGGTACGCCGTGACAATCATAGAATAACTTTTTGATGATTGATGGGGTTACCTATTTGTTGTTACAGGAGCTTCATTCAACTAGGGGAGTCCTTGCAGGGGAGAGAACAAGAGCATTTCAACTACAGGTACTATCTGAACCAAACACTGGAACCCTTTGACTTCCAAAAAAAGTAAGGAGGAACTCGGTATTCCCAACTTGATCTTTAACAGTCTTCTTCTGATCGGAAAGGAAATTTTGCCGTATCAACCCCCACATCCTCTCCTCTCTACCACAACTCTTCCTTTTACATAGGAATTCTGCAGAGGAGACTCAAGTGTTTCGTTCTTTCTAGCATGGTCAGTCTCTCTCTGTCAATGTAATTACTGGAAGTTCTGATGCTACCATTTCCATGGTCTTGCAGGTCGAAGTTTTTCATCTTAAACAAAGATTGCAATCCTTGGAAAACAGAGTTCCTACCCCAAGAAAACCATTCCACGTCTAGTAAGTCAGGAGAAGTTTGAAGGTCAGGGTCTTGCAACCCAGGAGCTTGTGAATTGTGAACCATGTGTGGAAAGATCCTGTTCAACGTTATCAGCCTGTATAAAACAGCCAACGACCATTGTGGCCCTATATTTTGTGCTAGCCTCCCTAGTTAAAGATGATTATTTTGCTGAAATTATCTTTGTACATAGGAACTAAATGTAAATGCATGCTCGGTAGTTTAATATTCCTTATTTTCAATTCATTTTGGAGAACTGGCCACATGCCTGGAATGTTATGCACACTTTAAGCACCTCAGACGCAGCTATAACATATTTGGGAAATGCTTTCAGCCATATTGTACTATCCTGGCAGCCTAAGATCTCAGAAATATGGAAAAAGAGTTTCATTAGTAATGAATGCGATAAATTTCAGATGCTAAATCAGAAGAAAAGTAAAGAATTGGAAAGACAGGCTTGATATCACCACTGGAGTTACCTCAGGCATTTCCGCAACTCAATAACAAAGATCCCAATCAAGGAGAGTGAGTACATGATCCTTCGAGACTAGTTGAATGTCTCTTACCCAGCAGCTATGCCGAACCAGAACCATGTAGGAGGATTGAAGGTTTAAGAAAGAGAAAAGTCCTTTAGTCTTAGTTGAGCTATCCTATGATTAATGAGGCATATGTTAAATCTTTTGTTTTTTATGAAACTTAAACTAGTGATTGAACTTGAGCATTGTTCACAGTTGGCAGTTGCAGCATAAATTGATAAGGAACAAAGTATCCTTACAAAGCCCTTGATTTAACATAAATCTTAGGATTAGCTGTTCCCTTAATAAGAAACTGATGAGCAGCTACTACCCAAGAATGGACAAGGTTATAAAGAGTAATCAGGATGGGAAAGATATCAAACATTACAACAGCATTGCATTCCATAGAACAGATGTAAGCACTTATGCCATCTGTATTGTTCACACACGGCTTCTTGTACATCAGCCAGAATACATAAATGATAATACACTGTCACGCAGTAAGAGATATAATTGGTAAGAAATCCTTGCCTCTATTGAGAGTCATATCCAGTAAAACCAAAGTTCAGAAGACATTCTGGTTAGTAAATGGTCACCTTCGACATGGTACACAAGGCTACTCTTCTTCTGGTTCTTCCTCTTCTTGAAGAAGATTTTCTCTATTATCATGAGCCCAAAATCCGCGGACATCAATGAGCATACTGGCAACTGTTCCACCTTGTTTACAGCTTAGCAAATCGTTGAGTGTAATCCTCAGTGCATCAGCTGGCTTTACCATGTCCCAAATTTCATCTCTTACATCCTCAATGCACAATTCATAATTTCCTCCCTCAATCCATTTCTGATGCACATCTCTGTTTCAAGAAAATCATGAAATAGCTTTCTGAGATATCAATATCTTGCCAAGTTCATTTAGAGAGTCACTTGCAAGATTGAAGTGTTTGCTATCCTACAGGTCACATAAGCACACATTTCTAGTCCTCAACTATTTCAATACTAAAGAACCGTGTAACAGAGGTAGTTAATACAATATTCCATCCAAACAAAAAGCTTTGGGTTTATGTCTCTGAAGATTCGAGACTCGTAGAACTTGCTCAACCACTACGAGCAGGAAACTGCAGAGCTTTGTTTAGGAAGACTGAATCAGGAAACACCTCAGCTTTTTGATGCTCCCCTTCTTAGCTTCCATCCAAAGATTCAACTAGAAAAAGCAAATATGAAGAATTTACACACAAACCTGAAAAGTGAGTGGATATCGGCTGTTGTAAGGAATCCTCGCCCATGAAGATCAAGACATCGAAATAAATATGTCAATCCTTCAGTAGTATCCTTGTTTTCTAAGGCCAGAACAAAGTCGAGAAAGCTCTCAAAGTCCATCTCCCGAGAATTTCCTCCCCCACCTTTTCCACGACGGACATGTTCATCGAATACTAATTTGGGAATGAAATGAAAATAATGAAATAAGAAAACAAAACTGA
>JAOTBA010000205.1:43798131-43810206 GCA_025629845.1 Erythroxylum squamatum
TTAAGTCAAAATAAAAGAATAACGTAAATGAGAAGTGGAACCTGTTTGTTAAATCGAGCGCAGATCGCAGAGCTGAGACAGAGAGAAGAGAGAATGAACCAGAGCAGAGACAAAGAGAAGAGAGAGGTTTTTTAAACATCTAATGTTATAAACGTAAACGACGCAAATGATAAACGCTAAAATCTACCAGAAAAAGTTAAAATAGGGGTTTTTTTTAAAAGCTCCAAATTTGAGCTTCCTAAAAAGCTGTATTTTAGCTTTCAAAAAAGCTATTTCTATTTAAAAAGCACTTTTGGATTTTACAGCCAAACACTTATTTTTTTAAAAATAGCTTTTGCGGTAAAAAAAGTACTTTTGGAGCTTCCAAAAGCTAAACCAAACAGGTTCTCAATATATTACCAAATTTTCAATGAAATATACTACAGATTCTACCATTTGTATTTTAAACTCTCTAAATTAAGGTTGAAAAAACCAAATCACTTAATTGAGCTTATAATTAGGTTGAGACGTGGGGTCAATTCAAGTTACTTAATGACCAATTCAATATATTTTAAACAATTATACTAAAATAATATTATTTTATAAATTAAATCAAAATTATCAATATCTCAACTTGAAATAAAAATTGAAAAAGTATAATTTTAAAGAATTAAATTTAAATTTAGATTAACTTAAAAATTGATTCAATAAATTTTTAAAATAAATATTATAATTATATAAAGAAATATTTAGTTAATGTATAGATCAAAAATCTAAATAAAATAATTTAAATTAGATCCAAACTTAAGGCTTTCCTTTTAGAAACCCTAAATTGATCAATCTTTCCCCGTTAAAATATGACCTTAAATAGGATCTGTTATACAGTCTCAAATTGTCTAAAACGTTCTGATACACAAAATCCTCACGGGGAGGCAAGTATAGAACATACTTGTCTTCTACGTATGGCTGATGGGTTACATTATTCAAGACTTAAAGCTTTCATAAGGGAAGAAGTCTTTGAGAGAAGCCATGAAAGGAAATGCACTTAAACTTTCATTCATCTCAAACTTAATCGATTTCAACCTCTTGATTTTAACCTCTCTTTCATCCCCTCGATTCAACCACTATTTCATTCCCTCTATATACAACGATAGACAAATCTTGCTTTTACAGGCGAAGCAAGGGAATACAAACAAACTACTTTAGATAGCAAATATATTCCCTAGGTAAAATCATGACAACTTTAAAAAAAGAAGTTGCCCTAAGTACAATCATTACACACCTTAAAAAATCAAATAGTAAAAATATTCTTAAAGATAAGAAAGAATCTTGGAAAGTGAGTGTGGACCCCAAAGATTCTCTTATCATCACACTAAAAGACAAACAACTATACTAGACTATAATGATGTCTAAAAAGGAGAGTCCCACATCGAGGAATGAATTCCAGCCCATCATTTATAATGAATTGTTTTGTGCCACGACTGAAGATTGGATTAAGAGCTTGGATCACTTGAACTATCAGTATCATAATGAGCTCTGTAGGTCTTGTCTTTTGTTGGGACTGGCACCATCTGTGTGGAGTTTTTGTAGGGATTGATTAAGTTCTTCTTCAGCGGGGATGTAAATGTCATCATTAGGGTCTTGAGCATCCTGGAAGAGAGAGATTGAAGGTTGTGAAGGTTCTGCAGTATCTGAGGCATCTTGGACTTGGGTTGTTTCATCAGTTTCGAAATACATTGAAATGTTCAGGCCTGATATGTCGACTTTTGGTGCTTCAGGTTCACCAAGAATAATTCTCTTAGGTAGGGTCCAAGAGAAGTAAAAAGGGCAGGTGTATGTCAATGAAAATGATTAATCTCCTTAAGAAAATCCCTAAGAGATTTAAAGAACATTGTCCTTGTACCTAAGCCAATAAAGTGAAACAAGATGAAACAGACACGGTTGTCAAAATAAATGGAACCAGCTATTGCTATGAGATATGGACGATGGATAATAAAGAAACACTGTGTAGATTGTCTCTTGTAAGAAGCTTCCTATAATCGATGTTGTTTAATGACTATGGAAAGTTATTTCTTCCATTGTTCTAGTGGTTGATACCACTCAAGGAATGTCCATATAGAGACCTTTTTATTGTCTCAATCACGCAAATATTGGTAGACCTATAGAGGAGGTAAGGTAATAGCATATGCATAAAGGGTTGAGAGTGCCCAAAGATATCATAATGCGTTCTCAGAAAGAGGGCCATTAAGAAAGAATACAATAAGGTAGGGAGCTTTGAGGTTAAACAATGTGGTGCTGTAAGGTGAGTTAGTTTCATTGAGGAAGAGGTGTAAATAATAGAATAAGCTCATGCTAGCAAGGGATGCAACTTCAGTAACATTATCGGGGGCACTAGCAATAGGAGGAAAGGATTTCTTTGTTTTTGCAGTAAGAGGAAGGTTAACTATGGAAAGGAGGAAAATAACACTAATGAAAGGGAGAGATAAGAAATCAACTAAGGTGATATCTTTGGTAAGATGGATAGTGTATTTATAGTTGGAAATATTCTTATGAGAGATTCCTGAAGGATGTGTGCACATTGACTTTAGTTGGTGGATGGTCTTGGTTTGTTCCGAATTCCAAAGTGGAGGATTCTTTTTTCAGTAGCCTAGACGTGTAGCCTTTGTCAAATTGATATCCTCGTTCTTCTTAAAAGGAAGATGGATGAAGAATTCAAAATTTTTCTATAAAGGTTTAGGATGAGAGAATTGTGCATGAGATTTAGGACAGTAGTTCAACAACTGATCTCTTATAGCTAGATATGGTGTAAAACCCTATGTAAGCTCCAACACATTTTTTATCTCTATGTACGGATTGACATAAGCTGGATACTTGAGGCCTATAGGTAGGATCTATAAAGGTGAGGCTTTACTGTATACGTCCATCCCAATTAGAATGTCTGGGACAGGTAAACGGATTCCAATTACTTTAATTCACACTATATACTAAGGAAAGAATCGAATCCCAATCTTTCTCTTGGTGATAAGCCCAATCTTAAATGAGTTAGCACCATCAGCAGCAGTGGCATATTCATCATGAGAAGTCCACGCTTCAGGAGGTAAAATACTGGGCTTCATGACTGTTCTGTTGGATCCAGTATCCATAAACCTTATTATCTATAAGCCTTTATGGGTCTATCTTATTTATCCTATCGAAGAAGTTAGATCTGGACATACGAACGAGAAACTTTAACTAGTTGAGGACCCGGTTTCAAACATGTCTATTGTAACATGTATAGAGAATCATCCTCATAAGAGAATGAATAATCAGAAGAGTCGTCATTAGAGGAAGTAACTGAAACAACAAACTTTGTATCATTGTCTTCACTTGACTATTCCTCAATAAGGTTTTCAAGGTTATCAGAGGAATGAATAGGCATAATTGACTGAATTGATTCCAATAACCCGATATCCGTTTGGCTTCCGTAAGGACATTATCTTGCAAAATGTCCTAGTTGTCCACAGAGAAAACATCGATAAGCCTTTTGAGAATTGAGGAGGTTCGCGCTTAAAGAAACAAACAAATCTCTTCTTTTTCCTTTTTTTTCTTGAAGGGCTTATGGCCTTCCGTAGGAGATATATGAGATATATGGAACTTCTTGCTCTTATAGTAGAGCTTCCTGTGATGATGCTTTTTCTTTTTATCGTAATCACAGTCTTTCTTTTTCACATAGTTTATCCAGAGAGGATAAAGTAAGCTGATAAATTTCTCCAAGAGTAACATTTGTCATATTTTACGTAAGGTTGCAATGTTTCATTGTAATTCATCTAGCAAGGATAAGACGAAGGTATAATGGAGATTCACATCATTTGACTTATTGAGAAGATAATACTTTTTCCGTCATACGTTGAAAATTCTTTTGAAGATCACGTCGATCAAGTAAACAACATTTCATTTAAAAATACTCCTTGACGAATTTGCTATCAATGAGTTGGAAGTCACCTATAAATTCTTTGTGGATAATACCAAGAAGAATACTTATAGAAGTGACTTGAATATATTGTAAATGATTGTAGTCTTCAAGACTTGCCACCATTCTCGTAGAGTACCAGTGAAGCGAGAAGTGAACTCAGACAAAATATCCTATAAAGGAGTATTTGTTTGAGTCATTTGCAAATCTAGCCATGCTCCAAATTCATGAAGATATTCTCTCAATTTTTTAGGAGGGAGGTCATTAAATGTAAACCAGAGACTTGAAGTAGATTTGGTTGGTTATATTAGAACTTCTAGTGGTGATGATCTGAATTGTTCAGGGTCTACTGAGCCTATAGAATCAACATCACTGATATCTGGATTGACTTCAGTATGCTGAGACATTGTCATCATAACTTGAGCGAGGTCAGATAAATGAACAAATTGTTCAGAGAAATCTGCGGATGATTCGAAAATTGTAGAAGATTACTCAGAGGATTGCTCAGATTGTTGCTCAGATTGCTTAGATTGTTTAGGAGTAATTTCTGGTATAGGTGTTGGAACTTTTGGAACCTCAATAGGTGCAAGAGTTGCTATAAACTCAGGTGCTTTATCTTTGGCTGAAAAGGATGTAGGCTGAGCTTTTGGTGGAGATAAAGGTGGTGTATTGATCTAGAATGGTTTATTCCACGGAGTAACAGGTTTACTATGTGAAGTAGAAGGAATCGATGGATCTTTAGATTTTTCAGGGTGGGACTTTGGTTTTGCAAATTTCTTGGATTTACTGGAAAGAGGGTGAATGTGTTGTTTGATCAAGAGATAATTCATCTTGAATTTTTTTTCATAATTAGCAGCATCTAGATATGAAGGATAAGTAAGAGAAGCATAAATGGGTTGAGCAACTGGATAAGTAGGAGGACAAGCTCCATAAATAGTTTTAGACTGTTTAGTTTGCATGTCAGCCTCCATACGTTGAAGAACTTCTTTTACCCTTCTAAGTTCTTGTTCCTTAACTGTAAAGTTTGGATCAAAATACTTTGTTGCAATATAGTGGCAAAGATCAGCATCAATATAGTGGCAAGATCATCATTAAGTTGTCTCACTTGATCTTTGTAAGATTTGCACAACTTTTGGATCTAAGAAAAAACACCATCTACTCGTTGATGAGTTGAGTGATTCCATCCAGCTTAGAATCAATCCTTTGTAGAACTGTGTTTTATGCTACTGCGTTATTGGTATGCCAATTGAGAACTTCACTAACAGGATTAGACACAAAAGTTCATCGAGAAGTTGTTTTTGTGGCTCGAACATAAGGGCTAGAAATAACCTTATTTGCTTCATCAGTACTCCTATGTAGAGGAGGAAAATCTTCCTCATATGGTTGAACCATCATACTTAGTATGGAAGCAGGAGATACAATAGGAATATGAGGAATTACTGGCTGTGGTTTGGAGATTGACTTTAGACAGTCTCTGCCAATAGGTTTAAGCATCTCATAAAGAGATTTAGGCATGAGCCTGTCTGTTTTGAGACCAATAGATTTGCTGGAATCATCATCATAATCATCCTGACGAGGATGATATTGTTGAGAAGACATATAACAAGTATATGATTTTTTCTTTCTTCGTCTTCATCGATCGTACAACGCATCATCATCATCACTATCTGAGTCTAGATTCAGACAGACTTCACAATTTGGCTCACACATAGAGGGATCTGTATCCCAGATGAAATGTCCACGATGTTGATTTACATAGACTAGATCTCTATTAGATTTGGCATAATGAATTGGAGGGTCTTTGCCTTCTGTACGAGACATAACAGGTTGTAGCATCAAAACTAGGCCAGAAGTATTTGAAGTACATGGTTGGTCATCAGTAGGCCTGGTGTAGATAGATTTCACCTATCTATCTCGAATAGTCTGAATAATTAGAGGAGCGGTCGTGTGAAATAAGTGCTTGTGATGAGTATGGAACACTTTCTAGTAGTTTGTGATCCATTCTACTGGCATCAGCTTTTCCAACTCTTTTGGAGGCAATTGCTTCAGGATCTCATTTGAATGATCAGCAACCATGTAAAAAGCATCCGAAATAGAGTTTGAAAAGTTCAAATCTACAGCATGATTCTAAAGGCGATAGATCATCTGATGATGTAGTGTAGCCATAATCGCTGTAGGGTCTTAATCTCCTCCAGTGATCTATGTCTGGACCTGGAGTTTTTCAGATAAAGTTGGATCATCGAGCTTGATGTTGAAATTAGGCGTTATGGTAAGGATGATACTTCCATTATTGAGAGTTGTAAGGAAGGTACCAATTAGAGCATTTTAGTGCGTTGTGTAGGTAGTGTTAAGAAGAGATATCCTAACTGTAGCAATTATTCCCTTTCTTCCATAGAGAGTAAGAATAAGTTGAGCTTCTCCTACATATAGATGAGTATGGTTCTGCTCTCTCCAAAGAGAGATGAGCTCCTTGGGGATCTCCAACTTTACATACTGCTCAGCAGAAGTAGCTTGTAAACCACATTGTTCAAGACGAGAACTTTGGATTAATTCTTTTATTTTTGGTCTTTTTGTAAAGATAATAGTACAAATATTGCGAGTCCAAGAATGATCTCGAAAGTAGATATTGTATGGATTAAGTAAAGGAAGAGAAGACTCACAAATAGGATTTTCTACAGGAACATGGATAATTTCGACAAGGTTTTCTATCCTATTAGATAAAGTACGTTTAACACTTGAAGGTAAATCGAAAACTGAAAGAGTAAAAGAAAGATGAACAAGGTCACTATTCATAGGTTCACTCATGTTTTCCAGTCTCCTTACCCACTCTTATTAAGAATAACGTAGACTACACGTCATACTCGATGGATATGGCTCTTATGGCAACCAAGTTTATGGTTCACATGGCAATAAAGTTTATGGCACACAGGTATCAAAGCCTTACACAAAAATATGATAGAAATTACTCTTAGAGAAATTTATCTACTTGTTTTATCCTCTCTAGACAAACTCTGTGATCAACAAGCATTCTTCAAGAAGATGTTACTAAGTTTGTTGTTTCTGATTATTCCTCTGATGACGACTCCTCAGTTTCTTCTAAGGATGATTCTCTATACATATTACAACAAACATGTTTGAAACTGGATCACAAACCATTTAAAGTTTCTCATTAGTATATCCAGATCCAACTTCTTTGATTAGATAAATATAATAGACCAATCAAAGCTATTGGGTTTATAGATACTGAATCCAGTAGAACAATCATGAAGCCCAATATTTTACTTCTTGAAGGACTTCTCATGATGAATATTTCACTACTGCTGATGATAATTCATTTAAGATAGGGCTTATCATAAAGAACAAGATCGAGATTCGATTTTTTTCATAGTGTACAGTGTGGACTAAAGTTTTTGGAAGCAATTTACCTGGCCCAGACATTCTAATTAGGATGGACGTGTATAATAAAGCCTTACCTTTACAGATCCTACCCACAGGCCTTAGGTATCGAGCTTATTTCAGTCCATACATAAGGATAAAAAATGTGTTCGAGCTTACACAGGTTCCTACACCATATGAAGCTGTGAGAGATCAGTTGTTGAATTACTATCCTGAATCTCATGCACAATTTTCTCATCCTCAGCCTCTACAAAAAAATGTTGAATTCTTTATTCATCTTCTCTTCAAGAAGAATGAGGATATCAATTTGACAAAGGCGATACATCCAAGGATGAACCTTGAAGATCTTAAGCTAACACAAGACGAGTGTCCTATTCTCCTTTAAAAAGGACTCATCAAGCCTACGAAGTCTGATTGGGCTTGTAAGGCTTTTTACGTTAATAAAAGGTCTGAACAAAAGAGGGGTAAAAAGAGGTTAGTTATTGATTACAAGCCTCTTAATTCATTCCTGCAAGATGATAAGTTTCCTCTACCAAAGATCAGTACACAGATACTATTCCTTAAGGAAGTTATCTTTTAAAAGTTTGATCTAAAAGCAGGTTTTTAGCAATTGGGTATTGACTTATATGAACGTTACAAGACGACGTTTTGCATTCCCAATGCACAATATCAATAGACTGTTATGCCATTTGGACTTACAGTTACCCATCACTGTTTCAAAGAGCAATGACAAAGATTTTTGAGCCTATTTTCCACAGTGCATTGATATACATCGACGACATCTTACTGTACTTAAAGACCCATGAAGAACATAAGGCCCTACTCCAAACATTCTTGGATCTTACTAAATAGTATGTCATTATGCTTTCGGCAAAAAAGAGTCTCATTGGAACCAATGAAATTGAGTTTTTGGTTATGTAGTTCAAGGATGGATTTTATCAGCTAGGTTTACATAAAGCTCAAGAGCTATTACACTTTTTGGATGATAATCTCAATGTTAAACAGATTCAACAATTCCTCGAGAATGTTATCCTTATCCAAGTTGCTGAAACAAAATCCACCATCTTGGAGTTCGGAACAAACCAAGGCCATTCATCACCTACTGCAGAAATAACAGATATGTCAGCATCTACTAGATGTGAATCTTTCTGACAACTGACATTGTGATCACTAATATGGCCGCGCACCAAAAAAGAAATCCCTCTCACACAGGCATTTGCTTTCATGACATGCTTGCTTCTCTTTATATATATTCAGCCTTCCTCACAACCCCCATAATTCCCTTTCATCTTCTCTTCAACATTTAATTCCTCTTCTTCTTATTATGGAGTTTCCTCAATATGCTAAAACTCAAAAAACATTTCCCCCCATTACTAAAACCCTTCCTACTTCTTTTTTTGAAATTATGTCTATTCTTTACAAAAGTCTTTTTTATTATCTCCATCTTATTCTTCTCTATCTTCATATTTCTCCATACTCTGACCTATTTGCTTTTGTCTCACCATACAAAGTGTTGTATCATTTCTATGTTAATCTTTCTGAACTTGCATTCTGGTATTTATGGGCTTTATCTGCTCAGTATGCTTGTCTTGTTTCTTTCTCCCCTCAACATATCTACCGACATCTTTCTAATCCCACCAATGCTCGTTCTTTGCTCTTGACCTTCCTCGACTAGTTCCAGTTTCTTCCCAAATGGAAAATTCAAATGTCCCAAATTCTTACGCAACATCGACTCTGGGATATTCCATTGACTGATCAGAATGCTTATACCATTTTTTTGTTTTGTTATCCTTACATTATTACCAAAGCAGGATACCTTTACACTCTTAATCATGTTCAGCTTTGGCGCACTACGACTAATTGGCCAGAACAACGACAAAAGCTCATGGGAGATTTTTACAACTTTCTGGATATTCTCAATCATCAACCGTCTCAGGCCCATTCCACAAGACGCACCTCTTTAAGCCCATATCCTGAAGATTTTTAACTTCCAGGACCTATCTCTCCATTTTCTAACTATTGGACTTCTGTTGCCCAATTTACTACCATAGGCTTTAATATCATGGCTGACGAAATACCTTGTCCTCCAGGCTTTGCACAAGATGGACACTTCACAGAACCACAGTCAAACGTTGTTGAGCCCACGACCCATGACTCAATCCAAGATATCCAATTTTCATGGCTTCCAATTATGACAGAATCTAAAATGGAGCGTTTCATCCATACTTGGATCAAATGGATTGTGACCCGACTATCTTAGACACTGACAATAGTGGTCCACATTCACTTTCTATCCCTCTCTCAATTATATGTGTAAAAGAATACTTGTGGTCCACATCCACCTTCCAAGATTTTTTTTAATCCTTTAGGAATATTTTTTATTATTTTCTTTTTTAAAGGTATGTAATGATTGTACTTAGGGCGTCTTCTTTTTTAAAGTTGTCATGATTATACCTAGGATATATATTCCCTTTCAAAAGTAGTTTGTTTGTAACATCCCACTCCCGATGGGAAGGGTAAAATAGTAATTTGGAAAGGGCTGAGAGTGATTAGGTTTGTTGAAATTTTATTGATTGTAATGTGATCACTGAAATGTTTATGAAAAGAGCCCCGTGGTCATTGTATGCTAATGATTTTTCCGCATAGCGTATGTTTGTAAAAAAAAAAATTCATACTGTTGGACTGAGTGATGTAGTACGCCACCCTTGCGGGGCACGAAATCGGATATCACCGTCGATGTCGGGTTCGGGTCACGCGAAAGTGGGGTGTTACATTGTTAGTATTCCTTTGCTACGTCTATAAAACCAAGGTTCATCTATCGTTGTATTTAGAGGTCAAAATCGAGAGGTTGAAATCTATTAAGTTTGAGATGAATGAAAGTTTGAGTGTTTTTCCTTTCATGACTTTTCTCTATCTCCTTCCTTCTTGAAAGCTTAAGTCTTGAATACTGTAGCCCATCAATTATACATAGAAGACAAGTATGCTCTACACTTGCCTCCTCGTGAGAATCCTATGTATCAGAACGTCTTAGACAACCTAGGACTGTAAAGCATATCCTATTTAAGGTCATAGTTTAACGAGAAAGATTGATCAGTTTAGGGTTTCTATAAGGAAAGTCCTGAGTTTGGTGCCCGTAGAGAGAAAGAGCTAGTGTACTCCCATCATACGTAAAACGTAAACTCCTGTTGATCTTTGTTGATCTTTGGTCTTCAAAGAGGTCTATTTGGTATGTTACGTACCTCTAGATTGTAGTGTCGTCTTTTCTATGTGCCTCTCGGGGTCCTGGAAATAAATACCAATTTAGGCTCGTAATATAACTTTGAGAGTTTTTAGTTAGTTTGTATATGAAAAAAAGAATGAGTAAGGAATGAAAAGAGATGGTTGGTAATATATTATAATTGAATAAATATACTTCATCTCTCTCAATATAGTATTAAAGTTATATCAATTTTCATTTTTCCCTCGGTTTGCTATAATTCTTAATACCATTCTCCCTTAACAACACACGCCCTTTATCTTCATCTTCAAGATTTATCACATGGGGGGTTTTGACTACAGATGGTGCTTACGAGAATGAGAGATTTTGATCAGGCGGAAGCTATGAGTTTTCTTGGAAAATAACGAACAAAGTTTAAGTGGTGGTTATTATTATGAGAAGAAGGTGAGTGAGTAAGCTTCTTTTGAAGCAGCAATCAGTTAGTTACATTTTCTCTGCAGCTAAGAAATAAGATGATCCGGATGTTTTAAATGATTTGTGGATTCAGAGAGAATATTCTGACATGTTTGGCGATCACAGACTGAAGTTTATGACGCGAAAATCGAAAGCCTTCTTCTTTGTTAGAATATATTTTATTTATTCTTTGTTTAATTTTAGCATTTTTAATTGGACATATAAAATATGTGATAAGGATGCAATCCTAGTTTCGGTGGAATTTAAATTCTTAAAGATGTGTCTTAATTGAGGTTTGGGTATTGAAGATCTGTTTTGGAAGTAGATGATGCTTGGGTTTTGAATTGGAAATATATTCTTGATTGGCATAACTTTCGGTGGTTGATAGCCTATCTGATAATATTCTTATTTTGAAAAGGAATCTTCAAAGGCAATTTAAGATTAGGTTATGGAAGGTTTTCTAGACCAAGTCTACAGCCTCTGTTCGTATGGTATGAGCTTTACATTGACTAAATTACACAAGCCACTTTGAAGTTTCTGTGAACGTCTTCACTTTCTTTTGTGAATCAAACAATAAAACAAATGTATTTAATATCACTTATTTTGTGAAGCTGGTGTGCAACGGATGTGACAGGTGTTGTTGATTGCGGCGGCAGGGCACTTGTTTTCTGTTTTTGGGAGAAACCGTGTGGGATGATTTTGGCTTGAAGGGCTGCTATTCTCTGGTTTCATTTTTGATCTATTATTGAGCTGATGTTGTTGGCGTCTTTGTGCAGCTCTCTTCAATAATTCAGCTCTAACAAGTAGTCCACAAAGTTGGAGTGTTGCTGGATTTTTCGAAATTCTTGAAGTGGTCGGTTAGTGCAGCACAAAGGTTATTTCGTTGTTGATTGGTTGCTGCGTATGTTATAAAAATAGCTGATTAATGTGTTCTGTTGCGTAAGCCACGATTAAGTTGTTTTATCAGTAAGAGAAGAGTTTCAACTGTGACTTCATGTTGATGTTTATGTGAGTCAGCCTATTGGTGTTGCGACGACTTCCAGATCTATTTCAGTGGAGCTTAACCTTTCGGGAAGTTGTC
>JAOTBA010000205.1:43818454-43829570 GCA_025629845.1 Erythroxylum squamatum
TTATTTGGACAATAGTTGACCCAAGCCCAATTCTTGTTAGTGGACTCTACACTCTGCCCATATTTAAAAATTCAATACAATGGTCCCAACCTTGACTAAGTGTCATGTTAGAAGTGAGTTCTGGTTCCATTATCAACCTAGCATATTAACTCTAAATTTCTACTTGAGTTTAAACAATAGAGTCATGGTCCATGAGAACTTGGGTTTTGGATTTAACAACTAAAAGCTTTAATTCTTTATATAATACTCATGGATGTAGTGCACCGATAAGGAATTCTTGTTATTCATAATTCTCCACACTCTTTTGAGCATTAGGATTTGGTTTATGATCTTGATAGGTAGAATTCTAAGCCCTTCTTTTTTATCCTTGCACACATAATTCAAATTGACTTTTATAGTAAATTTTCCTTCCATATTTGCTTTCCATAAGAATCTTCTTAGCACTTGTTCAATTACTTTGGAGATATTCTTAGGAAACCAGATATGTAAGCTCCAATATATATGTAGGCTATTAAGGAATGATTTCATAAGATGTAATCAGCCTGTGTTGGATAAGCTTTGAGGTTCCAGCTGGAAGTTATTGGCTTTATCTTCTCCAGAAGTGGCTTAAGATTAGTGTAAGATGGTCTTCTTGTTGTTATTGGCATTTGTAGATAGGTTATTGGAGGCTTGAATGGTTTACTTCTTACAATTTGAGGTAGCCATTCTACATTGTCTTCAACATTTGAAGAGATGATAAGTTGGCTTTTTTGCTTATTAATAACTAATCCAAATAAAGAGTAGAATAAATTGAGGACAGTCACAAGCAAACTTATCGCAATAAATTGAGGACAGTCATAAGCAAACTTATCGATTTGGGGTTCACATTTTGAAAAAAAGAATCAAGTCATTAACAAATGAAAAACTTGAAATTCTCAATCCTTTACATTTGAAATAGAATTTGAAGTTGTAATCCCTGTTAATCATACCCTTAATTAACCTTTCAAGCACTTCATGCTAGGGTGAATAGATAAAGGGATAAGGTTTCCGCTTATTTAGGTCCCCTAGCTCTTTTGATCAATTTGGTTGGTTCACCGTTGACAAGGATTCCACATAAGATAGTTGTGATGCATTAACTAATCCATTAGATAAATTGATTAAGGAAGTTCAAGGCTTATAAAATGTTAATAAAAAAGCACCAATCTAAATAATTATAAGCCTTTGAAAGTATACCTTTATTGCATAATTCTTATACGAATTTTTCCTTGTATCGTTCTTAAAAAGCTCTTGAACCAATAATATGTTATCACCAATTGATCTCCTTTAGATATAAGCTCGTTGGGATGGATCAATCATGTGATTCAACATTGGCTTCAATCTTTCAGGTAGTATTTTGGCTATTACTTTATAATGATGCTACAACAAGAAATTGGACGAAATTCCCTTAGAGAGTTTGGAGATTTTACATTTGGAATGAGTGTTATAAAGGTTTTGTTGAGTTATTTTAACACCTTCCCTTCATTGAAAAATCCCATCTCTACTTCCGTCAATATTGTCTTTATATGGTTCTAAAGTCTTTTGAAAGAATTTCACATTAAACCCATCGGGACCTGATGCTTTATTGGGATTCAATGTGAAAAGGGTTCTTTCCACCTCTAAGGCCTTAACATGTTTCATAATGTTTCTATCATGTGTATTGGCACTTGATCCTCAGCAATTGATTTTATGATGTCAATAATGGATTATGCATTTGTTTTACTGTCTAAGGAACGAACAAAGAACTTGAGCACTTCCTCTTTTACTTATTTTTTTGGTGTTTAGTACCTCTCCATTATCTTTTCTTAAAGAAAAATCTTATTTTTGTTTCTTCTCACCTGAATAGATATATTAAAGAATTGTTTGTTTTTGTCTCCGTGTTTCATCCAAAGTACTCTAGATCTTTGCTTGAGTAGAGAAAGATTGATCTTAGCCATGTTGTAGTGTTGTAGGACTTGTCTTTCCTTATTCTAAAGATCCTTGCATTAAGGATTTTCAAAAAGTTCTGTTTGTATGAAGTCAAGCTTTCCTTTTACTTCATTAAATACCAATGCATTGTTATGCTACAGTTTATCTTCTTTAGCTCTTTTTAATTTCCTGCAACTTTCTGACATATATGAATAACTTGTTTTCTCTTAAAGGTGCTTGAAGACCCCTAATTAGTGCTTCATCAAAACAGTCACCTCTAACAAATGATTGTTGAAATGGAAGGGGAGCTTCCTAATTTGAGTGTTGAATATATTTTGAATTAAAACAAAACTGTGGTCAGAGAGTAGATGATTATTGAAGACTACTTTGATTTTCAAGAAATTTTCCATCCACGACCCATTCTCCTAGGGTTTATCCAATTTTTTCATCATGAAATAACTTCCTTCTTGCTTGTTATTCCAAATATAAGATAACCCTCCATTCTTGGATCCATCACCTATAAGTTGCTGCAGCATTCCAGTAGCTCCTTAAGGTGATTCCTCAAGTTAACATTTCCTTAAGCTTCTGAATAACTCATCTTACAGTTAAAATCCTTAGTAATTAACCAAGATTGATCTATGGTCTCCCATATCTCTTTTATTTTGCTCAATAGAGATGTTCTTTGAAAATTATTTTACTTATGCTATCTCAAGTGTTAATTAGTTGCTTCTCAATTAGGACTGTAGTAATTTTCGCTTCCTCTAAATCATCTGTGATTATAATTCTTCAATTATAGTGGTAGGAATGGTTGGATTAATTTGTGTTCTCTTGTGTAATCAAATAATATATGTTATTTCCCAGAGCTATTAAGTCATCTTGTGTTCTATACTAAGATGCTCATTTGGATTTTGGAGCGGATATTTTTTCTTCCTCTTTAATCCCGTCCTTGTCGAAAACTCTTCTCAATCTAATTCTTTAATAAGCTAAGAGACAACATATTATGATCGTCAAACTTTTGCGTGCTTGTTCTTATGGGTATATGATCATTAATGGGGTCTTCTAATGCCTTTGTAGTAGAGGGTATGTTATTCCTATAAGGTTGTTCATTGCTAGCCAAATTCTCATTTTCTTCGTCCAAGAGTTTTGGCGCTTGGTTTTATTTATTTCCTCCATTTTAACTTTATAGTTTCTTCTTATGAAATTGTTAGTGCCACTATTATATCTTTCCCACTATTTTCTCCACCAATTCCATGTGCTTCTTCTTCTTGTAATTGTCTCTTTTGATTATTGCATTCTTCTTGTGAATCATCATATGTTACTTCATTGTATTTTTCCCCCTCTCTTTGAGTGAGCTCATTGTATTTCCCAGTTTGGAAATTCCTAACAGTGGGTCTCAAAACCTATTTATTCACTAATTTAGGCCTTCGATTGCAGGTTATTGATATGTGGTCTTTGAAGAGATTGCATCCTTATTTAGCCTCAGTAGTGAAATAGTGTTTAGAAGTTACACATTGATGTATGTTAACATACAAACTCTAGCATAGTTGATTCTCTTTATAGTTTTTGTGGCTTCATCGAGGCATAAGGGCCTTCCCACAAAGCTTACTAGATGGTTGAATCTATTAGTGGCCTAATACTCAAGAGGAATGTTATGCATATTCATCCATAATAAGGATTTGTTTCTGCCCCAGTTAACTAGCTTCACACCAGGCTTCTATGTTTGAAGTAAGATGAGTTTTGAGTTGAAATGCCAAGGACCATTCTCCAAAATTATTTTAATTATCATAAAGTTACAAGAATTTCCTTTAATACCAAAATAATCCAAATGCCTCAAATTTCCAAAGAGAAGTATTCTTTTTCCTTGTTGAATCTATCACTTCCCCTTCTTTCTATTACATAAGAAATTCTGCAATTTTTCTTATGATGTCCTAACACTCGATGATCAACAATTTTGGCTACATCCTTATTAAATTGCTTCTGTATTTCTAAAGGAGCATGTTTTGACTTATTTTGTTTCGATTCATTCCTATCTTCATAGAACTGCGTAAAAAGCTCATATGAAAAGTAGAATGGATCTTGAGCATTTTAGATAGATTTAGAAGATAGAAAACATTACCAAATTTATTAAAAATTTTAAAGGCACCATTATATTTAGAAATTAATCCCTTGTGTGTTGACTTCTCATTGATCTTCTTCCAAATTTTAGGTGTGAGTTTCAACAACACTTTGTCCCTATCAAGAAGGTCCAATGATCAATAACGTTGATTCATATATTTTTTCATCTAACCCTTGCCTTTCGTAACCTATCTCTTGCCTCGTCTAACTTTTCTTGTTCATTCCTAAAAAAGTTGTAAGTTGCATGACACTTACCTCTCAATTTTTGTGCTACCATTTTTAATGGAGTGAGTGGCTATTGACCTAATACCAACTCAAATAGGCTCTTTTTAATGGAGAAAGACGTAAGACATTTTTGTCCTTAGGGATAATTTTGTCCATGTCTCATAAAGTTATACTAACATTAATTGCAATTTTAGTTTTTAAATTAATTATCGGTTAAGTGACTCTATTTGATCTGGATAAAGATAATAAAGTGGCCCAATAAATGATCTAGATTAATGGGTCAAAGTTCGGGTGAAAAATAGGTCCCGATTAGTGTGGACCGGATCCATATCGGCCTTGTGATGGGGAAGCCTAATATGGAAGCTATATAAAGGTAAGGTCTCCTGCAGTTACTTATGAGAACGTTCTTGAGCATAAGGATCCTGACCCGTTAAGGAAGATCGGGATTTAAGGAAACTGTAAAAAGGCCTTACCTGTAAGTCGGTGAGCACTTTCCGCTAAAGGACCCAGGAGATTCGGAGACGTTTGGAGCTTGGAATTGGCATCGAAATCAGAGATGGAACCGAATCCAGGTATTCTGCATTACCTTCGTTTTTGATCCTTTCACGGGACCCTGAGGTACATAATAAGGTTTCCTTTACGTACTACAGTTTTCTCGCATGTAAATTTTTAAATAATAATTATTAATTAAGAATTCCCGAAAAGAAAAAAGGAAAACAAAGTAAAGGAGAGAAACAAACAAATTTGAGGCGTGTCCCACGTTTTCTCCTCGTAGCCTCAGCCGCACGAGCTGAAAGACATGACCACATGATTGACGCAATCCCAACTGCTGTCGTACGTCAATACCATAGAAACACAACGCCCTTCAATAATTATAATATTAAATTCCAAATGTGTACTTCGAAACGACGTAACCTAAAAATAATTTGTATTTTAATATTTTACAACATTCAAATTTAATTATAATATTTTCAAAATTTTATAATAAACCCTAAATGGATATAAAATTTGACAAACTTAATTTTCGTCAATTAAAGTTAATCATATTAAAATTTTTATCTATATAAAATTAAAGTCTTGAAAATTCAATAAAATAACTAGATACATAAAAAATAAATAAATAATTAGAATAAAGTAATAATAAATAATTAAAATAGAATAGTAATAGCTTCAAAAAATGCTCCAAATCTTCATTTAGGTGATAGCAAGTTTAGAAGACAAAGTTATTAAAAAAACAGCAAGACATATATACCTGATATGCTGCAAAGTTTTGCTTACCATTTCTCGAGTTATGCATGTCATCCTTGCTCAGAAGCGATGCTAATATATTCTGTAGCATTCTAATTTTATCGGATGTTCTCGAAAGGACAACCAGCAGCTGTTACGTTAGAATAATTTAAGTTCTTATTATTCTAAATTAAATGACTAAAATACTCTTTACAAAAACAAAATTTCCCCTTTTCTATTGATCATTAAATATACATTAAAGCTAACATTTCATTACAATGTCTAGGAGAGATTTAACATGATTTTTAAAATTAAGTTTACTAATAATTACAAGTGAAATTCATTTGAATATGCTTGTGCAACTTTTGATTTTAAAGCATTTCATAGCTTTTCTTCAACATTCATGATTGTCCCAAGTGCCTACCATCTTTGATAAATTGCCATCTCTCATTCAAAATATAATACATTAACTATGTTTATATTTTAAATAATTTATTTATATTACATGATTTATAATATCTAATAATAATTGTTGCAATTATAAAAAAATGTTTATGTATGCCAAACGCCTAAAAAATTTATAATTTTTAAGCTAAGATATTGTCTTTTAGTACTCAAGATCACAATTCCAGTTGTGTAAGGGATGATTAAAAAACTAAACCAGCTCGATCGATCAGTTTAATCGTGAAAATTTTAAATTGTTTAATTTTTTAGTTTGATACTTAACTTTTTAGTTCGATTTATTTTAATAATTCTTGTTGATAAAAATCAATTAATTTATTAATTAATCATTTAATTTTTTGTAAAATAATAAATTCGTATAAATTAAAAGTAATTAATTAATTTTTATACAATAATTTCTTTTTTCAATTAAAGTTCACAATTCAATCTCTTTTAATTATATTTCAAAATTTTAAATTTTATTTAATCTTTGAAAATATTTATTAAAATTTTTAAATCTAAACTTTTTTTATCTAATCAATTTAATATTTTATCGAACTTTTAAAACATCATTGAAACAATTAATGTCAGAATAATTCTTACTTTTAGGTTGCATTATTAAACTTAAGACGAAAACAGAAACAACAATAACAACAACAACAATACTCAATATAAATTTGACTACTTTTTAAAAATTAAAAAAAATTAATAATACCTATCCTTATTCTTTACTTGGAAGAAGAAAAAGAAACACACAAACAAATGAAGGGACAAACAATGATAATTATTACAAATCAAACACAACAAGAGCAAGAAGCCAAAAATGTCGTCTTTATAAAAAAAAAATTGTGTTCCTTTTTTCAATAGTGAAAAGGGAAAACTTCATAAGACTTTCAAAAGTTTTCTTTTGAGAAAAGAATTCACATTCGATCGCATCACTTCATGTTCTCTTTCTCGATCTTTAACCTTTCGCTACTATTTGGTTAAATTCCATTTGTTTCAACTTTTAAGGACACTTTTTTTTTTTTTTTGGGTTTTATCAAGTGATGATAACTAGATTTCACCTTCAGTGTCCATTTTCATCAACTTCTTGAGTGTCCATTTTGTATGGATTTGGAAAAATTCCAAATCCGAACGCTCTTTAGCTTCCTTACAGGTGAGCTTTCCCGCTTTTAGGGTTTGTTGTACATAGTTGTAGATGAATTGGAAAGTGGGGAAGGGGGAAAGTTTATGTTTTTTTTAATAAATTTTTTTGATGGCAGCTTAATTGAAATGGGTTTTTGTTCTTATTTGGTGGGTAAGAGGGTTTTGAAGTTACTAGCTGTTGATTTTTTTTTTTTTGGCAGTGAGGAAATTCAGAAAGTAGGGTGCTTGTTGAAAGTTTTCAGTGTGGAGAAGGTCGGACCTTGTAATCCGCATTGGGAATGGATTCGGGGCTTGCAGATGACGGCGGAGGAGATGCCGGCGAGGTTTTAACGCGGTTCGTGTGGCCTCATGGTGGACGAAGCGTGTTGTTAAGTGGTTCTTTCAACAGGTTATCTTCTTTTTACGTTTGTTTGTTAGCGTTCTTTTTATTTTCATTGTGTATATTGTATCTGAAGACTGGTTGCTGCTCAATGTTTGTGAATTTATTGATTCATAAATGATGCGTGTGTATTTTCCTTAATTTGTTTTACCTTTCCCTCTCTCTTATGAAGATGGTCTGAGCCTGTCCCCATGTCTCCAGTTGAAGGATGTCCAAGAGTATTTCAGGTCATTCGATGGCTAACACCTGGTTACCACCAGGTGGGTTTGGTTTAATGGGAATTATACTTTTTGGAGTAATCATTTACTTACCTTGATGAGAAATATTAGAGAAATTGTAAGGATGGTTAGCTGTTGTTGAGGATTTATTAAATGCCCATTAGAATTTGTCTACAGCAACACGATATTTGAATTAGTTCATAGCCGCAGCATGAAGCCAAGGGGTTGAAAAGAAAAAAGAAATTAATGGGCGATTAAAATTCAGTTGGAGAATATTATCTTATTTATATTAGGATTGTCGAAAATGGATGATATTATGCAAAAGTTCTCTTTCCCGGAATATATGCCTGTGGTTTTCATCACGGCAGTTATAGGCTTGAAGTATCTGTTATTGTTTGAACTTCACAAAGCAGTCAACATTAGCAAGAATAAAAATGTGCCTACTGTCCTTTTATAAGAAAAGTGTCTAGCAGTCTGCCAGACTTACCGTGTATTAATGGCTTAATATGTGCTTGGAATTTTCGTACAGTACAAATTTCTGATTGATGGTAATTGGAGGTATGATGAGCATCAACTTTGTGCACCTAGCGAGTATGGTGTAGTCAACACTGTCCAGGTTACTGCAAATACTAATCACAATCAAGCAGTGAACCCTGGGATGCCTATGGAATTGGACAACAATGGTGTTAGAAGTTTGGTGAGATCCAATTCCACCATATTAGTTTTCATGAACAATGCCCGAAGTATGCATCTTTACGTTCAGCTTTCAATCAAAGGTTTTTTTTTTTTTTTTTCCGTAGCATCTGCATTATGCTAGTGGCATGCCACAGAGCATTAATCTAGGCTACTTGCCCCCAATTTGTAAACTTTTTGTATGTTCTCATAGGTGCATACTTGCTAAGTTTTCTAGTTTATTCAGTGTAATAGTCTTAAATCAGTCTAGGCCACTTTTCCCCAATTTGTAGACTTTTGGTATCTTCTCATAGGTGCATACTCCCTAAATTTGCTAGCTCATTCAGTGAATAGGCTTTGTTATACATTGGTTTTGAACCACATTTAACATTTTCAAACATATTCACTACTTTTGTTTACCTGGTTGTGATTTGCATTATAGGTGTCTGTATCAGATGGTATATTGACAGGAGCGATTCCAAGGATACCGGATTCTGACTTGCAGGTCTGTCGTCATCGTATTTCTGCATTTCTGTCTACATGCACTGCATATGAACTACTTCCAAAGTCGGGCAAGGTTTGGATCCTTTGCCACTTACTTTCACTATGATGTCCACTTTTTTTCTGCTTGAAACTTTGTCTCAATTCACTTGCTTATTCTGCTAATTTAGCATATGTAGCTTACAGGTAGTAGCTTTGGATGTTGATACACCGCTAAAGCAAGCGTTTCATATTTTGTATGAGCAGGTTTGTATTACTAAGATTTCCTTTTGTTATCCTGTGATCAGACTATGTTCAATTGTACTTTTGCTGGTTTATTCAGAATTTTATTTGCTGATAGATGTTGTTATGAGCCCGTGTATTAAGTTAGAAACTCATTTGTAGAATAGGGACGATGGGAAATTGTTTGCTTTTCTCAATGGATACTTCTATTTTGGTCTTGTTCTGTATTAAACCATGCCCAGACTCCGGATTGATTTAAAGTTCTTTATAAATTTATATAGTTAATTTTCTATTGTGAATTACTTTTACTTGGCACAAGTGTGAAGCTTCTTCAAATGATATACAAGCAAAGACACCCTAATGATAAAGTTATGTGGTATTAGGCGTATATCTCTTTACATGGGTCTGTTTGACTGGTATGATCCACACAGTTGTGCCTTTGATGGCCTCTTCTAGCCTTGTTTGATTGTTTCATGCTCCAGACTGCGTGTTGTACTTTGCTGGTCTTGGGCTTTTGTCACTTAAAATGTTCAGTTAGCTTTCCCTTTGTTGGCGATGTTTTGTATATTTGGTTGTTGCTGAAAGAGATCTTTGATCTTCTATTCTTCTGAGTCAAGGTTTTTTCAGGGAATTCCTTTGGCTCCACTATGGGACGCCACCAGGGGCCAGTTTGTGGGAGTGCTTAGTGCATTGGATTTCATATTAATTTTGAGAGAGGTATGCACAACTAATAGTTTGTCTTTGACCATTGAGATTCCAAGTCGAAAACATTTGGAAATTGAATTGTCGCATTTTCAACTCATGGTTCTTTTCTGAATGTTTCCTTCTTGACGTTCACTTTTGAAATAATGCAAATGCAAGTGCTGATTTTGAGCTACAGTAAAGGATTCCACAATTTATTAGAAGCATCCCTGATATGTGTTTGATTCCGAATCAACTTCTAGCTTGGAAATCATGGGCCCAATTTGACAGAGGAAGAACTTGATACCCACACTATATCTGCTTGGAAAGAGGAAAAGGCATATCTGAATGGTCAAATTGATGGGAATAGGGCTGCGTTTTCTAGACCTCTTATCCATGTAAGAGATTTACTTCTTGCAATTCTGCAACCTTATTCAACTGTTGAAATGCTCTTATAAATTGGCATCCAAAGTTATTTTATGCAGTATGATATGGCATTACAAATGTCGATTATGGGTTTACTTTTCTTCTGACCTATTTATTTACTGATTTTGCAGGCTGGTCCATATGACAACTTGAGGGAGGTAACTTTGAGAATATTGCAGAGTGGGGTGGCTACAATTCCCATTATCCATTCATCCTTTGATGATGGTTCATTTCCCCAGCTACTCCATCTTGCTTCACTCTCAGGAATACTTAAATGTAAACTTCTTTATTAGCTCGTTAAGTAGTTGCATATGATTTGCAACTAACGTATGAATGTTAATTTCCAGGTCTTTGCAGATACTTCAGACACTGTGCTAGCACATTGCCCATTCTTCAATTTCCAATTAGTGCAATCCAAGTGGGTACATGGGTTCTGCAGATTGGAGACACCAATAGGCGCCCTTTGGCTATGTTGAGACCAAGTGCTCCTCTTCTTTCAGCTTTAAATCTGTTAATTCAAGGTATGCTTCTGGTGGCCTCGAGGCTGAAACTGTTGTTAATTGTCAGGAAAATGGTCTCTCTGGCAGTTTTGAACATCAGTGGTTACATGGCGCAGAGATTATTCTTCCCACTTATATATTATTCAAATATTTCTAGTCTGAGTAAATCATTTTTGGAGAATTGAGCAAAAGAGGATGTAATAAATATCTCAAGCAAGAGTTCTTGATTAATGTGCTCCTTTACAATAAGCCTCCTGTTTTTCCATTTTTGAAACTCCACAAGTATCTGCATTATTTTCCTCATCTCATTAATTGTATATTTCAGTTGCAACTTTGTCCAGCAAAAATTTCATGGGCAACAATTTTGATAGCAATCCACCCTCTCCCCAGCCCATACTAGCTAGGCCCATCAACACTTATACTCGTAGAAACAAACTAGG
>JAOTBA010000205.1:43829670-43842923 GCA_025629845.1 Erythroxylum squamatum
TGCTCCAGTTGTTATCTCCTATATTACTATCAATATACTAGCAGCAATACAACTTCTATCGAGTTTCCTATCAAATTTCTTGCTACATCTATTTCCTTTTGCCATTTAGTACCTGTCCTATCATTTTCCTTGTCCATCTATTTCTGGTTGGGACTGGGGGTGTGGAAGGAAATTAGTCGATTGCCATGATCTTTTAGGACTTGAGTACTGAGGTTTAAGTGTTCTGGTAGAGTTACATTGGGAAATAGTGCTGCAAACTGATACATGAATTTACTTTTTTGAAATGAAACATTAAATAAGTTGACGCCTGGAATGGTCTTGGATTACTGAAGTGACCAAATGACACCTTTCGGTTACAAGGAATCCTTTTCTATGTTTCTGTATTTTCTTTGTTAACTCATCAGCCATAGCATCACAGGCAGGATGCATATCATTACATTTGAGGTCAATTGGCTGGGCCATAAGATTGGGAATGACTCCATTTTATATATTTGTGAGAAAGGTTTTCAATTTCAATAAACTTTGCCAGTTAAACTGAATTTTACTTTGGGGCTCAAGTTTGATAGAGAGACTATGCATTTCATTTTATATGATGTTGACCACACCGTAAGATGTCACAGCCTTTTGATCACATGGTTTCATTGCCCTCTTTCTGCAGCTCAAGTAAGTTCCATTCCTATTGTTGATGATAATGACGCATTGCTAGATATATATTGTCGGAGGTGAGTTGTTTCTTTCAACATGATATGTAATCAGGTTGAAAGTGGCTTTTCTTCTTGTAATTTGAGGATTTATTTTTTGGGCAGTGATATAACGGCTCTTGCTAAAGACAAAGTTTATACACATATAAATCTCAATGAAATGACTGTTTATCAGGTAGCTTGCTTCCATCCCTACATTTCCTTGTATTGCATAGAGAACTGCTAAATACTCATTAATTTGACGTTCTAAAGTGTTCAAAGTTAACAATGAGATGATCAGAAGGCAACTTTCAACCTTTGAGCCTGTTTAGTCCTAGAGGAAAATCTGGAGGCAAGGTCATCCTTTATCATTTTAGCATGAAGTGGCTGCTGACAAGACTTTATCTAAACATTTTGTGAGCTAAGTAATAGTAACTTGTCTCATTGGGATCATTTGGGGTGGGGAGTGGAGTGATTCTGTAGTGGGGTTTAAAATTTTTATCTTCTTGGTTGGCTTGAGGAAGTGGGCTGGGATTGGGGGGTTATAGTCTACTTATTTTGATAGAGCACCTTTCAATTCTTTATCTTAGTTAAGTATTGCAAGTATCATTGTGTTGAATTTACTGATCTTGGTAAGGGGTCCCTTCTGTTGATGCATATCAATCATTTGGCTAGGCGTTGCGATTGGGGCAAAACTCCTTTCCATCACATGACCTGAAAAGTCAAAGATGTCAGATGTGTTTGAGGTCTGATGCATTACATGAAGTAATGGAGCGATTGGCTGAACCAGGTAACTATTAAAGTTCTTTCATGCACATCGCAAGAACTAATATATCGTTGCATTTATAAGAATGATTCTCCAGTTATGATTTGGGCCTGATTTAGGTTGATTAGGAAGATAATGATTCTTGTGATTATTGCATTAGACTAGACAATTTATTGGACTGTCTAAAGTGTCGGATAAAATCAATCCATCATTGTTCTTTTGCCGGCAGTTAAACCCATCAAAGCACAAGTTGGTGGACTTTGTTTCCAAACCAATAGGGTAGTTGCCTTGGCTTGTTGCCCTGGCTCCTTCGTCTGTAGGCTGAGATTCATAATGGTATGCATCATATCAGAGACGGATTGTATAACTCATATTGCTTTCAGGTGTTAGACGGCTTATCATCGTGGAGGCTGGCAGTAGACGTGTTGAAGGCATTATTACGCTTAGTGACATGTTGAAATATCTTCTTGGTTAATCAAAAACAATCACACAATTCTTAACTAGAAAAAGGATCGCCACGGTCGGTGCGAAACTCCCCTTTGTATTCAGTTGCCTTACCACGGCCCTGTTGTGTCGTAGTGATCTGATTGCCCATTTCTTCTTTCCATATGGTCAGTTTGAGCCTATGTTATGACCATTGCATTGGCTTTTCTGACTTCATTGCTTGTTTTAGAAATGTTGGGCTAAAACATAGAGAGCCTTGCAATTTTTAGAGTTGTAAGTTTTTCTCACAAATTCCTGCATGTGCTCTTGTCTGCATCATCATGGAATATGTTGAACAAACTCCTGAATGTGGGGAACATGAGACCTGCAATAGTTCTATGCTCTCCTATAATGTAAGAAAAGCTATGATGATTAGTTCTCTCCTGTACTTCCATGAACCAATGACTGGTATGTTGGAATGCCATGTGGTTGAAAAGGTACAATTGGCAACTACACGTTTGTGCTTTTTGGACAAAGCCAGCTTCTGTAAGATCAATGGCATTACTGTATGCAACAAGCTAACCAATGTTATTGTTGTACTATAGAGTTGACTTTACTATTAACTTCATTTCTTACAATTAGGGTTGACAATCAGCACGGTCAAACCGCAAAACGACTGTAAATCTGATCGCGTTTTAAGTGCCCGGCTTAGCTTGAATTAGAGAGGGCGACCATATAAAAGAGTCAAATCAATAATTTTGTTTGATGGTTACATCATGCTAATTCTCAATTATATATTTTATTCAATAAATAAAATTGTTATAAATAAATAATTTTTGGTAATAAATATGGAAATTCTCTACAACTCTAATCTTTGAAATTATCATAAATTTCTTTGTAATTTTTAAATTTTTAGAAAGATCTTTCTTAAGTTTCTATTAAAACAAGTGAAATAATATGTAGCATGAACAATATATTTAAACTAATTAAATGTTGTTTAACTCAACTTTTAAATTTAATTTGAAACAATTAAATTAATTAATAATTTATTATAATTATCTTAAATTATTAATTTAAATCATATTTAATCGATTCAAATTGAGTTTAAAAATCGCATTAGGTCATTATATTACGAATATTTGATTATTTCACATGTATTATTTATAACATGTGTATTTTCTTATTATATTTGAATAAAATCTTAAAAAAGGGTTTTTGAAAATTTTTTAAAACTATAATTTTTAAAAATTAAGAGATTTTTTAAAAAAACTAATAAAATAAACTAATTGATAATTTGGTAGAAAATGTTAAAAATTTTCTAAAGATATATTAATTTTAATAATTTAAGTTTTCATAGTCATAAGGTTGAAAGCTTTAGACAATTGGATTTTAAGACTCATTTGAGTCATAAATCAAATTTATTATTTTACTAAAAAATATTATTTAATAGTCTCATGAAAGGGAATAGAAAAATAAAGATGATTTGTAGAGTTGATTTTTTAACACCAAGAACAAATAACGTCCCTATCAAAAGTTCCTGTCCTTTCCTTGTAGAGAGAGAAGAGAACTAAAGGAAAAAAAGAAGAAAAAGAAAGAATTTTTTTATAGGTTTTTTCAACTAGAAAAAAACAATTTTTTTTTAGATTCGATCGTATCGCCAATCTCTCTATCGATCTTAACCCCTCGCTATTTGTTTATTCAATTTTGTTGTTCTATTTTACAACCCTAATTATTTTGGAGTCTTATCATTAGTTTAGCTTTTTGATTTCTCTCCGTCTAGGGTTTTGAATGATATTCTGCTTTTTTCCCCAATTTCCTCACAACCCATTTCGTAATTGATTTGGGAAAATCAATATCAATTGTAAAGGTTCAATCTTTGACAGCTCTTTTCTGCTCTGGGTTTTATTTCTACTTGTAATGCATGTTAGGTGTGTGTAATTTTAGGGTGGTAGCTAATTTAGGAAATTGAAGGTCAGAAATTGGAAAAAGTTGGTTGCTTGGGAGGTAATTCTTTTGAGGGTTTGAGTGGCGGAGAAAGTGGGGTGTGTGGTTTGGTTAGGGCATGGATTCGACGATAGACGGTGGTGGTGGAGGAGTTGCCGGCACGGTGTTAACGCGGTTTGTTTGGCCTCACGGTGGACGAAATGTGTTTCTTTGTGGTTCTTTCAACAGGTTTTTTGGTTTTCTTGTTGGGTCTGTATACAAATTTAATCATTTGTTTGATTGATGATTGATGGGTTGTTTCTTTCTTTTTTCTCATTTATGTGTTGTGAAGATGGTCTGAGCTTGTCCCTATGTCTCCAGTTGAAGGTTGTCCCAGAGTATTTCAGGCCATTCGGTGGATAACTCCTGGTTATCACGAGGTACGTTGGATTCACTGAGATTATGCTGTTTGCAGTAATCATCTGCATTACTTGATAAGTTTTGAACCTTAAATTTATGAATTGCCAAATAGTATTTCTCCATTAGAAATAGTTCCTTGGCCCCAAATCAGTAACACATCTCACCATTGTGTTGAAAAGAAAAAGAATAGAATTGATATGTACAGATGACTTGCAACATAAATCAGGGACAATAATTTGATTTCTCCTTTAACTGTCTTAGATATATGGTCTAATGGTAAGATTTTCTGCTGAGGTGTTAGTAACATTTAGCTAGATAAACAAATTTAGCTCATTTTATCCCACTGATATCAATTCCCTAATATTTGACCTTGTTGGTGGAATTTGTCAAGCAGTACAGATTTCTGGTAGATGGAGAATGGCGGTATGATGAACAACAGCTTTGTGCACCCAGCGAATATGGTGTAGTTAACACTGTCAATTTTGGTATGGAAGCCAATTACAATCCAATGAGATATCCTGAAATGCCTATGGAATTGGACAATGAGGCCGTCAGACGTATGGTGAGATGCATTTTCACCTTGGTGTTTGTCATCACCATTACTGGAACTGATTCTGTCCCTACACATTTAGATTTCAACACCAGATTTCCTAGTTGGAAAATTAACATTTTCCTGGCAATCTAAGTCAAGCAGAGATTTAGGCTGTTGATTTCCCTATTTGTAGAAAAGTGTATCTTCTATGTAGACTCAAACTTCAAAAAATAGACTAGGTTATTGGTTTTATTTTGACAGTACTTCTACTTTGTTTTACCTCGATTTAAATTGCATCTCACATGTTTAATTCACATTTGCTCCTTCCATTCTATCTTACTCTCCTACTTAAGAATATCTGCATTTTCCGAGTGATATAACTCAGAGAAGTAATTTAGGCTGTTGATTACCCTATTTGTAGAAAATTCCGCATCTGCTATGTACATGCAAACTTCTAAAAATGCATTAGGTTATTGGTTTACTTTGACAGTACTTCGACCTTGTTCTTGGTTTTAAACTGCATCTCACATGTTTAATTGAAGTTTGCTCCTTTTGTTTTATCTTACTAATGGTACTCTGTTGTGATTTATGCAGCAGGCCTCTGCATCAGATGGTACATTTACTGGGGTGATACCAACCGTACCGGAATCTGATTTACAGGTGTCACGCCATCAAATTTCTGTGTTTCTGTCTACACATACTGCTTATGAGTTACTTCCAAAGTCAGGCAAGGTTTGAATCTTTTACCACTTGCCTTCATCATGATATTCATTTATTTTTAGCTACGCCTCAAGTTACTTGCTTATTTTACTAATTTAGTATATTTAGCTTACAGGTAGTAGCTTTGGATGTTGATACACCAGTAAAGCAAGCATTTCATATTTTGTATGAGCAGGTCTGTTTTTTAACTAAATTTTTCTTCTTATTGGAATGTGATTTTGTTTTTTGACATTTCTCATTTTATGTTCAGAATTTTTTTGTTGATAGTTGGTTACAGTATTTTGCTAAAAACTCCTGCCTGAAAATAGGGAAGTGGTTTTGTGTTTTTTTACTGGATATTGGTATCCTAATTTGTTTGTTAAGAGTAAACCATGATCAGAGAGTGACTTCTTACTAAATTTATTTACTTGATATCTTTTGATTGTGAATTGGGTTTTAAAAAATATATATATATCTTTATATATATAAGCATGAATTTTTTTTGGAAGTTTTATTGACAGATGCAGCTTAGTGCTAGTTTGTATTAACAGCTGTGCGTCACGCTTCTTGGGGCCTTTTTGGCTTGCATGGTCCCACCAAATTGTTCCTCTTTATGCTCCTTATATTGGTGACTGATTATTACATGCTCCAGATTGGGCTCTGAAACTTGAGCGCTTTTACTTAAATGTCCATTTAGCTTTGCATATCAATTATCTTTCCTTTGTTGGTGATGTTATGCATGCAAAGTTTTTACTGGTGGGGAACTTGGATATTCATCTCTCCTTTGTTGAGCTACTATTTCAGGGAATCCCTATGGCTCCGCTTTGGGATGCCACCAAGGGCCAGTTTGTGGGAATGCTTAGTGCATTGGATTTCATATTAATTTTGAGAGAGGTAAGCTTTTATATCTCTTTAACTAGTGAGCCAGATGCAAATTATTTTCAATTTCTATTTCTGACTTTTAGAAGCACTCATGATTGATGGGATTGTGCTGATGTATTTTATTTTGAACTTACCAGCTTGGAAATCATGGGTCAAATTTGACAGAAGAAGAACTCGACACCCACACTATATCTGCTTGGAAGGAGGGAAAAGCATATCTGAATAGACAAATTGATGGAAATAGTAGGGCATTTTCTAGACCTCTCATTCATGTGAGTAATTAACTTGTTTGTAGAATGCAAGGAATCCTTTTTAATTTCCAGAATACTTTACTTCATGGATTTTATAAATCGGTATTTTAATACCTATCTAATATACGTTCACAGTATAAAGAGTGTGATGTGTGCTTTCAATTTTCTACTGATCTATGTACTTGCTGATTGTGCAGGCTGGGCCATTTGACAAGTTAAAAGAGGTTGCTTTGAGAATATTACAAAACGAGGTGGCCACAATTCCCATAATATATTCATGTTTTGAAGATGGTTCATTTCCCCAGCTACTCCATCTTGCTTCACTTTCTGGAATACTAAAATGTAAGCTTCTTGGCTTGCTTGCTAAGTAGTTGCAATTGGTATATCCACTAATGAATGTATGTTAATTTTCAGGTATTTGCAGGTACTTCAAACATTGTACTGGCACCTTACCTATACTTCAATTGCCAATTTGTGCAATTTCAGTGGGCACATGGGTTCCAAAGATTGGAGAGTCCAATAGACGTCCCTTAACTGTGTTGAGACCAAGTGCTTCTCTTAGTTCAGCTTTGAGCCTATTAATTCAAGGTATGCTTTCTCGTGGATTCCAGGCAGATTAGGTAAATTCATTCCGAAGGATGTGTGGATTGAATATTCTTAGACTGAATTACTTTGAGCTGCAAGAATTTGCAATATTAAATCCTGTTTACAGATTTCTAGTATAAGTACCATATTTTTTGGTATTGGCACAAAAATTAATAAGAGCTGATACAAACAAAATAGATAGATTAGTTTGGTTCATTTGCAATTGCTCCTGTAGCAGCATTTCTGAAATGACACAAGAACAGTAGTATGTGATACTTTCCTGTCTTTGCATTTGTGCAAGATTGGGTATACAGGCTATAATTAGTTGCTTCAGGTCTTTCCTCATTAATTGGCTAGTTATCAGCTGTGATCCTGGTTTTTTTCCTTTTCTTTTTTCTTTCTTTCTGTTGGCATTGAGGTGTCATCAGCATTAGGGAGGAAGCAAGTCCATAGCTATGTCCTTTCTATGATAGAGAACATAGAGGAAGAGTGTGCTAAGGAAATTTATTGTTAAATTGCTATTGAGGAAATGTTCTATCATGGATGCTTCATGGGTTTGTGTTGGATGATGGGGAAGAAGATGATGCTGGAGATGTTTCCTTAGGTTTTTCCTTTTCCTTTGACAGAAATTCCAGAAAAAAAAAATGAAAGGTGTAGTAATATGGGGAAAAGGGTGTAAAAGGAACCCACTGAATGGATGCGCTGGGATTTATATCAGAAAGACCTAAACATATATTTCCTCTAGTTGCAGGCACAGTTATTGAATTAGCATAACTAGTCAAAAGCTGATTCGTTTTTGTTGTCCATTGGCTGAGCTATGCCGTTGAGATTGATTCCTCACAGACCTTATTTACATTGTGGCTAAGGCTTTAAATTCTAAGAAATTTTACTTACGGAAGTTATGGTTGCTTGGTGAATATGATGGATGATAGATAAGACTTGATTCATCACTTCATTTAGTCTTGATCACACAGTAAGATGTCTCAACCATCAGTTAATGTGGTTTTAACCCCCTCTGTCTTTGCAGCACAAGTAAGTTGCATCCCAATTGTTGATGATAATGATTCATTGCTAGATATATATTGTCGTAGGTAAGTTTTCATGCTTAATATGATTTCTCCATTCAGTAGTGAGTTCAGCAACTCCTTGTGTTTTGACGTTTGGTTTGTTTGAGCAGTGATATAACAGCACTTGCTAAGGACAGAGTTTATACGCATATAAATCTCAATGAAATGACTGTTCATCAGGTAGTTTTTCGTTTTTTTTTTTTTGAATATTTCCTTGCGGTGCTTGCTTGGCAGCAAACTACATGTTAATTTGCATTTGAAAGTGAAGACGAGAGACAAAAAGTAATTTCCAAATGCAGACCTGCTTTGTCCTAGGAGTGAGACTTGGGAAGCATTAGATATAAAGTATATTGGATAAGCTATAAACAGGATATAAATTGAAGTTTTTATCTTGTTAAAAGGTGATCCTGGAATAGACATCTCTTCTCAAATACTGACGAGTTCTTAAGTGCAAAATTCTTGAGATATTACATATGCTAAGAAATTGCCACACATCTCCTTTTCTCTTTTGATTGATGGTATCAAACAATAAACTTCCAGTGTCTTGGACATTTGAGAAACCTCACTCGCGATCTGTTTATCGATTAACATATTGGCACTTGATATAAAATACTTAGTTGTGGGCATCAAACAGTTAATCTTGTAGTCCTTTGTTAATTTCTGTAGGGTTGGCTGTTTATTAAGTTGGTGGAAAGATGATGTTTGGCTTCTATTAATACTGTTTTGGCCATTTAATAAGTGATTATTGCTGTGATGCTGTGAAGGTATAGTATATCTAGAAAAGAGATACACTTTTGGTTGCAGTGGCAGTCAAAAGTTGGCATGGGTTTAACTTTTCTTTTCCTTCTATTGGGGGTACGGGTGGGTGTTAGTTGAATTTGATCTGTATGAAAGCAGTGATGATAATAGAAAAAGTATGGCACTTTGTCAACTTTATTTTATGTTGATTATTTACAGTCTATATGATAGTAATTACTGGAAAAACCTCTGGTATTGGTTCTACTGTTCTTGTTATTTGCTCCTCTATCTTGATATTTGTATTTTCCTTTGATTAGGCGTTGCACTTGGGACAAAACTCCTTTTCATCCTATGAGATGAGAAGTCAAAGGTGTCAAATGTGTTTGCGCTCTGATACGTTGCATAAAGTGATGGAGCGATTGGCAGACCCAGGTAAAATTATATTCTTGTTTTAGTGTGTATCCTGAGATGATATGTGTGAATTTCCTTTTGTCTTTTGATTTTGACGACTTTGAAAAGAGCAAATTGTCATTGAACATTTGTTCTGTTCTACTTTTAACACTATGAATTGCAGTTTCTCTGTCTGTAGAATTTGGTTGGAATCACGCCTCACGAAGTTGTTAAGTTTTGATTTTGTGTTGGAACTATTTATATCAAAACATTCCATGTTCAAAGTACAAGTAGTTGGACTTCGTCTCCAGCAGTAGTATCTGCTTGGATCATTCGTCTTTGTAGCATGGATTTTGCGACTTTGCTGAATTTGTATGATCTTTTGTGAAAATAAAGTCTATGTAACCCTATTGGTTTCAGGTGTTAGACGGCTTATCGTTGTGGAGGCAGGCAGCAGACGAGTTGAAGGCATTATTACACTTGGTGACATTTTCAGGTTCCTGCTTGGTTAGTTAAAAGCAAGCAAAACTTTTAACTAGAAATGGATTACGCAGTAGTGTTTGGCCTCCCTGCACATTCTACTGCAGCACCTCTTGTCCTGTTGTTCCATACCGAACCCATTGCTCTCCTTGGTTGCTTGATCTGTGCCACTATGCGACCAACGGATTTGCCTGACTCCGTTGCCTCTTTTTAAAAAATCTTAGGCTAAAAGAGAGAGTCCTGCAGTTTGAGAGTTGATTTTTGCACAGTTCCCACATTTGTTCTTCTCCTCCTTGTCGCTGTCGTGAACTATTTTGAGTTGCTGATGTAGATTTCATGTATGTGAGGAGCACGGGACTCGTAATAGTTCTGTGCTGCTATCATGGTGAAAAGACATAGGGAGGAGGAAATATTTAATGATTATTCTCTCATCTGTACTTTGATTAACCAATGATTTGTAAGATTAAAATCTGATGTGGTTAAAAAGTGCAATTGGCAATTACATTTTCATACTTCTGGGAAGATCAGCTTCTGTAAGGTCAATGGCTTTTCTGTCTGTAACAAGCTCAACAAGAACTTCTGGTTGAACTGCTATTTATGTGGTTGATACTTTTCTTTTGAGTCTCTCATGAAATGACCAATCCAGCCAAAGGTCACTCTTTAGAATGTAACCAGTGTTAATTGGCTTGAAGTGATGGGACATCTGATCTTAAGCTAAGTCCATAATGTAGTGCAGCTTGAATCCGCTTTCTTTCTTGCATAGATGTAGACGAAGTTGGATTTTGTATGCGTGCCTGTAAAGTTGCTAATTGCAGGGACTTCAATAGTCTGTCTTTTCACACAATCTCCAAGTCAGTGGGAATTTATTTATTTTTTAAAATACTTTTTAAAAATATAATTTTAGATTTAAAAATAAATATAAATATAAAGAATATGCATTATAAACGTGTACTAATTGAAATATTATTAATATGATAATTAAAATTATCTCTTAAATATAATCTAAATATTAATTTAATTAATTTGATATAAATTTAAGAATAGAATTTAATCATTAAGTAATATTTAATCGATATTATATATTATATATTTATTAATTAAAATAATTTTTTTTAATTAAAAAAGCCCAAGTCATCTGCTCAAAGAGAAAATCTTTTTATATACTAAAGAAGGAAAAGGACCCTAAAGGGCAAACCCAAGTCAAAAAAGGGAAGTAGAGGTTGGAGAGACAGGGACATGGAAGAACTAGATGAAGAAGAAAGACGAGCGCTCAGAGCAAGTAAATTCGCTCCTTTGCCTCCTCCATCTTCTTCGCGCTCTCAAGAACCCAGGTTTTTAAATTCCCTTTTTTTTAATTTTTTTAATTTTTTTGTTATTTTCTGTTCTATTCATGTCTTTGTGTTTGGAAAACCTCCGGTAGTTTTGATTAATTGTACGAGAATGTGTATATGATGGTTATTTGAAGGTTGGCTCACCCTGGTGGACCATTAAAGACCAACAAAGCAGCAGCTTTGGCTAAGTTTCTTGAGAGAAGACTTCAAGACCCCAATGGCTTAGCCTCCATTGATCCCCAACTGCTTGAATTGGCTGTCCAGAACGCCAAGAACGCAGTCTGTTCTTCTTCTGGTATCAATTCCCGTTTTCCCCTTTTCATTGTTGGTTTTCATGGCTTGAATAAATGTTGGTATTTTCAAAGTAAGAACAAAAAGATTGAGTCTTTGGATTTGGAACGTTGAAATGGAATCGAGGATTTGATTTAATCAGAAGATTGGTTAAGTCTTCGTAGGTGGTGGGGAAATTTGGACAATTTGGACTACAAATGGAGTGTTTATGACTATAATTCCACATGCGGATCTGCGTGATTGAATGATTCATCTATTTCAATTTGAAGACAAACTGAGATTCATGTTGTGATTGAATGATTAGTCTCCTTCAGTTTGAAGTCTAACTGAGATTCATACTGGTTCACTTGTTTTTTTTTCCTGAAATGTTGTGCCTGATTTTCGATTTACCTGTAGCACAAAGGTTAACAATAACTGGAATCTTTGCAATGCCTTTGTGACACCTTTTCTGTAACTTTTGGTATTGTACTTTCTTAATCCTTCACTAAACTTTGCTATGTCAAGTACTGCAGTGCTATCTTAACAATGTAATCTACGTTTGAGGCTGCTCTATTATCATTGGCCCAGTTCTGTATCAAGCTTTGAATAGCCCTCTTAACATACTGTGATTAAACTTCGTAGTCGCTTCTGGAAGTAGACATGCTTGCTGCGACAGATCCTGAATCAGTTGCATTATGATATAACTGACATTCATGAGCCTTTTTTTTTTGTTTATTGAGAATCTGCTTCGACCACTAGGATCTTTTCCTGTTTTATTAAGCTACTTCTTCTAGATTTTCATGATCTTATCATTAGATTTCTAGATGCAGGAAGTTCACCATATTGATTGCAATAAGAAACCATTATGTTAGCCGAGTCTGATGATCCTGATTTCAATATAACAGGTGGAACTTCGAATTCTGGACGAGTTGTTCGCCATGTGAATTCCTTTGGTGACTCTGAGGTAAACTGGATTTGACAAATCGTGAATTGGTCTAGAGGAAGCTATCGATACACTTACGTGATTAGGAAAAGTAAATTTATTTGCAGGAGTCTTTAAAAGAAGAAAAGCTTGAAATTTCTACACTGAAGAAACAGAAGAAAAAGAAAAAGAAGAAGAAGAAGAACAACAACAAAAAGGAAGAGAACCAAAAAGATAAGAAACAAAAGGTTTGCCCAAGTACTTCTTGGTGTATTCCCTTTTTCTGAGTTGCAACTTTTGACTGATGGAAAGTGTATGTGCTGCAGATGAGGGATGTTGCTGGTAATCTAAAGCCGAATCGACCCGAAAACAAGTTAAAATCACGATAATGTCAAATTCCTCGGCGTGTCATTGTGAATTAGGTGTTGTTAGGATCCTTTGTGACACAAGATTAAGTGTACACTATGGTTCATGAAGTGGATTCAATTTTGGTTATAGCACAGTTGTTCTTCCAGGAACTCTGGAATTCTTAGTGTCACCTTTTAGGTTTTGTTTTGTTTGCCTTTTATAATCCATTGATTTAAAAGATCTTTAACATCCCATTTGTTCATTATCCTCTGTATCAAGTGTAAGGGCTAGAATTGTGAACCAGATTTGCATATATTTTTGAAACATTCAGTTGAAGTGAATTTGTTTGATCCCTTAATCTTTCCAAACTTTATTAGGGTGCTTGTTTGGTCGGTATGAAAAAAAGGGAATGGGTATGGAATGAAAAATTAAGTTTGATAAGGGGGTATTATTATAGAGGTATTATTTTCATTACCCATTTTTGGGTAATACCCCATTCCCCTCATAATATAGAGGAATGGTTATCATTGTTATATAAGGGTATGG
>JAOTBA010000205.1:43843023-43873505 GCA_025629845.1 Erythroxylum squamatum
CCTCTTAACCAACCATCATAATTATAATGATAATATCCATTCCCATTCCTTACTATATTCATTCTCATTCCTATTACCATTCTCCTGTATGAACCAACCGCACTAAATTATGATTTGTAGGCTAAAATTATTATCGTGATTATACGTATATTTAAGAATGAAAATATGTCGGGTTAGATTAAGCTTGAGCCTGAAAAATTTTATCTTCGGGTTGATTATTTCATTATTTTTTAAAATTTTCAAAACGTATCATTTTATTTAAAAATTTAAGTTATTATGTTTGGGTCGACTCTTATTTATATTAATTACAACTTTCATAATAATTGAAATTGTTATTAAAATTTCATTCCTATTATTCATACCTATTCTAATAATTTATAATCTTAAATTTTTTAAGAATGTATACCACTTAAATTGAGATAATAAAGCCACCTCAAGTTCAAGTCCTACGTTTTTTTTTTTGTTGTCCACGAGGTAATCTAGGAGGGTCCCAACTATAGGAAGACACCTTTAAGCCATCCACACCCAGACTAATCCCTGCTCGAACCAGGTAGGTCCCTTGCGGGAGGCAAAACTCTGGCTCCAAGTTTTAAACGGCTGCATACATGAGTACGGTTCGAATTCGCGATCTCATTTAAGCCAGGAGAGTCCCTTACCAACTCAGCCTTGGGGTTAAAGTCCTACATTTTTATAATTTAAAATTGGTTTGAATTCAAATAATTTAATTTTTAGTTAAATTAACGATACAATAACTGAAAGTAATATTCTTTAATTTGAATTCGGCCGCGCTTTAATTAACTATAACCTAATTTATTCACTTTAAATCGTGTGAGACTCGTGTTGTCATTCCTAAATTTCAGGAACTTGATTTGCACGAACTTGGCCGACAAGCAAACTCATAACTGCCGAACATATTAATAACATACCCCAAATACCCAAAAAACCGTTCGCCGACACTTGGACGCCGCTCGCTTGAGACTATATCACAGTTAACTCACTGCAAGGCAAAACCATAAAACCTAAAAAAAAAAGAAAAAGGAAAAAGTGGTCTACGTGCGTCCAAACCAAACCTTGTCCAAGTCAAAGAAAAAGAACAGTCTGACCGTTACCGTTACCGTTACCGTTACTGTCACCGTCACTTTCCACCTGATCATCGGCATCTCCAGTGATTCCCAATCGCCATCATCCCCGTCGTCCACTGGCGACTTCAGGTCACCCACCCACTGTACATTATTAATAATGCTTTTATGGACTTCTTAACTACTACCACAAAGTCATATTCCCGGTTCAGATGCTGACACACAACTCGTCTCCACCGTCCGTTTCATCTGGCCCTTTCTCGACCGTTGATTCTCATGAATTTCCCTCCCAACGGAATCTTAACTGAATCAATCTTCACTTTATGTTTCTGTTTTTTTCTCTCCCCCCCTTTTTTTTCCTCCTTTTCGGACATGAAGTTTAACTCCTAAATTTTAACCGATTTGAGAACCCAATCGCACTCGCATTTGATCACAACCAATCACGCGCTCCTACAATAGTACTTTACGAAATTATTGTTTATTAATAGGAAAAATTATAAATTTTATTTAATTTTATAATATTGGTACAAATTTTAAAATGTAGTATTAAAATATTACAACTTTTAATTTTTAATAAAAATATTTCAGCATTAATTTTTCTATTAATATAAATTACTATTAATATAAATTATGTGATTGGTATTTTTGTGATGAAATTACCAGATGTTGTATTTATTACATATAAAATTAATTATTTAATAAATTAATTATATAATATACTTATTAAATAATAAAATTTATACATACCACAAATATAATATGTGGTAGTTATGCAGTATGAACATTAATTTGATGTGATTTGTCATATTATCCATATTTACAGGTAACAAAATATTAAACTATTTTGTTAAAAATTAAAATTTTAGAAATTTTAATATTACTTTTTAAGGTTGGAATTAATATTATAAAATTAAATAAGTTTTAAAATATTAAATTAATAAATAAATTTAATATAAATAATATTTATAAACTAAAATATATCTTTACTTTTAATCAATCTCACGTTATAATTATAAGCTTCAAATTCTTAAGACTATTTGACTTCTTAAATTAAAAGATTATTAAAAATCACTCAAGCAAATATAATGATAATTAGATTAGTTTGAATAACTTATAATTAAATTTTATTTCAATTTTTATAATTTAAACTAAAATTTAATTATATTTAAATATTAAAATTTATTTGTAATATAATATAGTTTAAAATTGTTTATTATCTTACATTTAATTTTAAATATTTCACTTTTACTATTTAGAATATAATAAAATATTAATACGTAACTCTTCTCTTATATTCTATTACATTTTATTATAAAATTTTCATATAAATTATAAAATAATATTTTATTCGTTTCATTCTATTATAAAATCTATACTTATTAAAACACAGCCGAACGGCAAAAATACACTTGATGTACACGTGAACACGTTGCTCATCCGTTACGTGGGGATGGGGTGTACTTGGCGGATTTTGGTTGGTCAGTTCAAAAAGCAAAGAGCACAGGCGAGTATCTTTCTACTGTCAACCTCCTAACTTCCCAAGTAAAAAAATACACGCAATTACCAAAATTTGTCTGTAGTGCGAAAAACGTTACCGCTTTGAGAAAAGTAAAAGCCCTAATTTTGGCTGTAATTACCAACTCCATTATCTAGTCGTGTTGTAAACTTTTAATGAATTAAAATGAGGTGTTCATTTATTTACCTTTATAATGAATTTCAAATTTAATTTTTAAAAAATTATTTTAATTAATGCTAAATGCTAATTAATATTTAACATTAAAATATATCATTTTATTCAAATCATAAATTAAAATTTGAAAAATGGACTAAATTATTATTCTTTTAAAAAAATATAAGAATCATCATTTTATTATATCAATTAATATCACTCTATTATAATAAATATTAATTTCTAATTACTTAAATAAAATAAAATATTGAATAGTACAAATATAAATATAAATTATTAAAAAAAGATATTCACACTTTTTAGAAATTTTTAAATTATAAATTGATAAGAAAGAAAAGGAAAGTTAATATATAATTAAGATGACTTTATATTATCTCCATAAATTTTCAATGAATTATTACATTTAAAATAATATTTATTCCATTTTCAAGTGGATTGATTAATATTTTAAAATATAAAATTTCTTCTGTAATGTCACATCACATGAGTCACCACCTTCTCTTTCACTTCACTCCATGTACTACTGAAATACTTTTAATTACTTAAAATTCTTAATAAATATGAATTTTAAGTAAAAAAAATTTAAAATTAAATAAAAATCATATTATCTCTTTTTATATTTTTATTTTTGACCAATAATTTTTTAAAATTGAAGTACTCATTATAATTTAATTGAACTTTAATTTTTAAATTAAAAACTTTTTAGTATAAATTTTAAGTAATTAGATTAAAAATAAAATAACATTATTTTAAATACAATTAATTAATATAATATTTATATTATTAATTTGATGTAAGCTAAATTAAATTAAGTAATTGTATTGAAGTGGGAAGAGTAAAGGTACTAACTTCCCCGTACAGATACGTCAAACCCTCACGCCTATTTGGTCAGTTTTACTGTAATATCCCTACACAAAAGTACGGCTTTATTCCATGCTCACTCCTCGTACGTACAACATTCCCAAAGAACCTGAGGGGCATCATCGTCATTCAAATGACTAAAAAGTTTTAAAGGACAGTTGTAGTAATGAATTATTTAAGAGGGAAAAAAGGGACAATACTTTTAACTCACATTTAATACATAATAATTAATTTTTTAAAATAATATTATTTGAAAAAAGTTAATTTAAAAAATCAAAATTAAATCAAAACAAACCAACCGGACCGGAGCGAGCCATTACATAAACCTAAGTAAGTAGGGGGTTGTTTGGCGCGTATATAAACAAACCAGCATAGAAGAGAAGAGCGAAAGATCAAAACTATCACTTCCCTTTGAAAAGCCAAAGCCAAAGCCAAAGCAAACACAGTTATGTCTTTGTCTTACGAGTTGAAGAAATTAAAAAAAAAAGTAATAATAATAATAACAAATATGATATTTATTTTATTTTCTTAGTTTTTCTCGATCGCTGTTTCTTTCGTTCTCGCTTGTCGCTTCGTTCATCTCTCTCTACAAAGGCATACACAGACAGATAGAGGTATCCAGCTGATCGGAGAAGCAGACTCCGGTTCGGTTCGGAGAATTTCGGGATGGACCGGTACAGTCGGATGCAGGAGGGGTCGCAGTCCGATCCGTCACCGGAATGGACGGCTCCGGTGCCGGGAACGGGGCTCGAAGGCGAGTTTCGTTTATTTAACCTACATTTTGCGAGTTATGTTCTTGTTTAAAGGTTCGTTGAATGTTGGTGTAGAGTGGGTGATATGATCTTTTTATGTTTGTTTTGGTGTGAATGTAGAGCGTGGTTGGCACTCTGGTGAAGAGGAATCCGGGTACCCAGAACGACCCGACGCAGCCGATTGTCTCTACTACTTGAGGACCGGGTATTGTGGGTACGGGTCAAGGTGTCGGTTCAATCATCCACCTGACCGCAGCTCGGTAATTTTATTTGGTTTCACTCCAGTTTGTGGGTTTTAGAGGTTTATTGGTTCTAATTGTTGTGATCTTGTGGTTTTTTTGATGGAGTTTGGATGATTGAATTTTGAAGTTGGTGCGGAATGGTTTTATTTAGTACGTAGGTGTTAGTGTAGTAAGGTGTTAGTGTAGTAAGATCTGCGCGTGTGTGTTTGTGTTATGTGTTCGGTATAATTGTGCTTATTGCTTAATTCTGAATGATGATGATGATCAGGTGATGGGAGCAACAGCAGCTGGAGAAGAGTATCCAGAGCGTGTTGGCCAGCCTGTTTGCCAGGTTAATCCATTTGATACTTTTGAGACTTACGCAAGTTGTTAATGAAAATGCTTGATTGATACCTGAACAATGTGCAGGTCAGCTTTTGGTTATGGTTGATGTTTCTGGAATTTTAGTGATTGTAGCTATGCTGTTTCTGGCTTGATTTTGCAGTACTATATGAGGACAAGAACATGTAAATTTGGTGCTTCCTGCAAGTACCACCACCCGAAGCTGGGAGTTGGTTCTGCTAGTCCCATTGCACTAAATTATTATGGATACCCATTACGCCCGGTATTTGTGTATTTTTTCTTATCATTGACATTCTGTTTCTTGTAATTTCTTTCGCACATTTGCTACATGTTTTTGAATCTGAAACATTGGATGTTTAATTGTTCACAGGGTGAAAAGGAGTGTACATACTATATAAAAACAGGACACTGTAAGTTTGGTGCGACATGTAAATTTCATCATCCACAACCAACTAATGTTCAAGTTCCACTACAATCATTGGCTCCACAAGGTGCAAATGCACCCGCTCCTTTACCAGGACCTCCATTGTACCCAGCGATGCAGTCTCCAGCTGGTCCCTCATCTCAGCAGTATGGTGTAGTAGTTGCAAGGCCACCTTTGATGCATGGCTATGTGCAGGGACCTTATGGTCCTATGCTACTTTCTCCTGGTGTAGTTCCCTATCCAAGTTGGAGTCCTTACCCGGTAATTCAGTGAAACCTTCCTTTATTTTTCAGAAGGTTTGTGGCATTCTCCCTAGATATTTTCATCTGAACTGTGATTCTTGTGCAGACACCTGTAAGTCCGGGAGCTTCTCCTAATACTCAGCCTGTGGTAGGTTCAAATTCTTTCTATGGGGTAACGCAACTATCTCCTTCAGCACCTGCCTACACAGGAACTTATCAGCCAACACCTACTTCAGTTGGTCCTGCAAGCAGTAGCCAAAAGGAACACTCATTTCCAGAGAGACCTGGCCAACCAGAATGCCAGTATTACATGAAAACTGGTGATTGTAGATTTGGATCCTCTTGTAAATATCACCATCCACCAGAATTCATTACACCAAAAACAAATGTTATCCTTAGTCATATGGGTCTTCCTTTACGTCCAGTAAGCATATTCTGAATCCTTTGTGTTGTGATGCTTTCAGTGTTTTAATTTCACTCAGGTATCATGTGAGTCAAAAAATGATCAAATAATCTCTGATGGCTTATTAAGTATCATCTAATGCATGAAGTTTATTGCTGTTTTCTTATTGGCATTGTTTAAGCATCTATCTCTCCAAAGGTTTTGATGGGTAGTAAGCTGTTGCATATTTGTTGAAGCTAAATCTTCTTAACAATTTGAAAAACATTTGGGAGGAAGTGACCTGTTACCTGCTTTTAATATGTGGATGCTCTCATGTAAATGTTCTCTTATGCCAAATCTTTTTAATTATTATGTGTAAAAATTCTTTATTGCGTTCCATTCTTGCTGTGCAATGCTCAGATTTCTGACATTACAACACTGAATGCTCTTTCACTATTTTCTACTCATTCCATCGATCTTGCCTTTTTCAAACAATTTATTTGGTTGCAGCATTTCAATTTTAAAGAATGGAGAGTATACACATTATCGATTTGAACTAATAAATATTACTCTTTTAATACAATAGACAAAATATGTGAGCAGTTCTTACAGTATTCAATACCTGGGAGGGTTTTCATTCTTTCCATTTTCTTGCTTCCTAGGTTCCTTGATTTGATTGTTCTCTTTTGATATTTGGTGGTTGCTTTTCTTGGGAGGGAAAGGTAGTGATTGCAGTCTAACACAACTACATGACATGTTTCCTTCATTCAATTTTTTAATCCCTAAAGTTCATGCATATTCCATAATTGAATTTCAAACAATATTTTAAGTTGGTCTCTTGTGATGTTACTGACAGTTTCCCAGTAATTAAACTTTGTGGAACAATATCTGGTTGAGCTAATATATCTCTTATTCCAACCTTATAGAAGGCTATAACTTGTGGGCTCTAAATTCTATTTTGGACATAAGCATGCTTGCCTGAACTTATATTATAATTAGAGTTCTTGAAACTAGTACTATTTTAATAATTTCATCTCTGGAATATGTTGAAATAATAAGAGGAAGATAGAAGAGAAAATTAACTCTCATATATTTTTGTCATTTACAACAGTCCTATATTTACAAGAATTCTGGAAAAGGAAAATAGAATATACAGGAATAATCTCTATAAATTAGGTCCTTTACAAGGAAATCCCACTAAACTAGGAATACACCAAAACTTAACCCGCAAGATTAGGAAATATAAAATTGTCAACAGTCTCCCTCAAGTTGGTGTATAGATATCTTGCATGCCCATCTTGCAAACCGAGACAGGAAATTGTCTTACTGCCAAGTCCCTTAGTGAAAATATCAGCCAATTGATTTTCTGAAGATACATGAGAAATGTTCAGAGTTCCACAGTTTATCTTTTCCTTGATGAAATGTCAATCAATTTCAAATATCTTTTGTCCTGTCACGTTGAATTTGATTGTGAGCAATGCTAATGACAGCCTTGTTATCACAGTATAAGGAAAAAAAATTTCCATCCAACAACAATAGTTCATACATTAATTTCTGAAGCCATAACACCTCACATACACCATGGTCCGTTACTCTATATTCAACTTCTGCACTTGATCTTGCTACAACAGCTTGTTTTTACTCCTTCAAGTAACTAAATTACCACCTATAAATGTGCAATAGCTAGAAGTAGACCTTCTATCATCAGGACATCCTACCTAATCCGCATTTGTGAATTCTTAAATTTTTAGGTGGCCATGTTTAGAGAAGGGTAACCCTTTTTCTAGTGCGGATTTTAAGTACCTTAAAATACAAAGTACAACATCTACACTCTAGAGGATCATACATACACTGACTCACCACATTTACAGCATATGCTATATCAGGTTTGGTGTGGGAGAGATAAATCAACTAGTCGTTAATATCTACCAATGTCAACAAATTTACCAGCTCCTCGTAATTTATGATTAGCTTCAATAGGAGAATCTACTGGTTTGCAACCTAGCATGATAGTTTCTTCGAGAAGATCTGAAACATATTTCCTCTAGGAGTTAAATTTTCCTTTATCAGATCAGGCAACTTCAATTTCAAGAAATAGTGCAGCTTGCCCAAGTCTTTAATCTCAAATTCTTGAGCTAGATATCTTTTCAACCGAATCATTTCGTCCATATTACTCCCGTTAGTATTATATCGTCAACATAGACAATAAGTATTGTGATCTTACCAGTGCAGTCTTTGATAAATAAGGTATGATCAGCATTGCTTTGATGATACCCAAAACGACTCATGGCTTTCCTGACCCTGTCAAACCATGCCCTAAGAGACTGATTTAAGTCATATAGTGCCTTTTTCAATTGACAAGCCTTTCCTTCAGTTTTCTTTGCGTTAAATCCAGGGGCAAATTTCCATATAGACTTCTTTTAACTCCCCATGCAAAAATGCATTTTTGACATCAAGCTGTTGTAAATCCCAGCCAAGATTAGCTGCACAAGACACAAGAATTCTAATTGTGTTCATCTTTGTCTGTGGAGTCACTGTTTATTCATATTCAACACCGTAGGTTTAGGTGAACCCCTTTGCAACCAATTGCGCCTTAAATCTATCAACAGTTCCATCGGACATCCATTTGCAACATACTGGTCTCTTTCCTGATGGAAGAGTAACAAGTTCCCACATTTTGTTTTTTGTCAAAGCTTACATTTAATCAACCATGGCATCATTCCATTTAGGTTCACTAAGACCTTTCTGCCAATCCTATGTTATAGAAACAGATGACAACAACAATACAAAGGCTCTATAGGAAGGAGAAGTGAATATATGAAACAAAGTTAAATATAGGAAGTGTGAACACCTTTTCTAACAGCAATATGGACATCAAGATCATCAGCAACAGAATTAGAGTTGGAAGGCTTAAGAGATGAAGGAGACTCACTGGATGATTCCACATGAGCTCAATTCAGAGTAGACGTTTGACTTGGTAGAACATGCTCAATAGCTTTATCTACATGTTTTCTTCAACTATTTGGTTTCAAATCTGACTAATCAAGCATTCCATCTTTAGGTGTTTCACTCCCACTACTAATGATTGGATTAAAAATTTGCCTAGGCACACTATGATTTGGTGACTCCTCTTCTTCCTTTTTCTTCCCCTGAAGAGGGGATTGGGATGGAGAAAAATAGGGCTCTAATTCCCTAAAGGTGACATATGTATTCTCAAAAAAATTTTGAGTTGGTGGATGATAACATTGTAACCTTTTTGAGTTGCACAGTACCCAACAAACACACATTTAAGAGCACGCGGATCTAATTTGCGTGCATTTTTTGTGTGCACAAAACATACATATCCAAAAACTTTAGGAGGTACAGTGTAAGAATTTGGTTGTACCTTGCAACATTTCCAAAGGACTTTTAAAGCCTTCTGGCATTCTATTAATAAGATATGCAGCGGAAAGTACTGCATTACCCTGGTATACTTTTGGGACGTTCATAGTGAACATGAGGACTATGCCACTTCTAATAAGTGTTTATTCTTTCTTTCATAAACTCCATTTTGGGCACTTGTATTAACACAACTAGTCAAGTGCAGTATTCCATATGAATCAAGATAGTCACGACCAGTACCTTCCATGTACTCTGTGCCACTATCAGTCCTCAAAATCTCAACCTTAGCATCAAATTATGTGCAAATTATTTTATGGAAAGATATAAAACAAGAAAATACCTCATTCTTAGCTCACAACAAGTAAACTCATGTCATCATAGTAAAGGTGACCGGCTATCTACAAATAGACAAGGAAACTGTTTGAATAGGACCCCATACATCAGAGTGAATATTCATAAAAGGAATAGAACTCTTATTATTAATTAAAGGATAAGAATGTCTTGTGTGATTGGCAAATTCACAAGCATTAAAAAACAGTAAATCTAAATTGCACTATTTAAACAACTTTGAATATAATTTTTCTAAAACATTCAAAGAATGGGTGTCCTAATCTCCTATGTATCTGAATTGACTGTTGGTTAGCAAACGTTGAATCTCCTATCATGGCTGGAGTCTTAGAAGATAGCAATGAGTGACTCTCCTATCATGGCTGGAGTCTTAGAAGATAGCAATGAGTGACTACTCCTATCTAGCACATACAAACCATCTTGCAGTCTACCATAGCCAATCGCTTCCCTATGCTCATTTCCTGAAATGCATGATAAGTAGGATAAAATTCTGCTTTACAATTCAGTTCATTGGTAAGGGAACTAACAGATAACAGATTAGGAAAATTAGAGACATGAAGAACTGATGATAGTTTAATGGAAGGAGTACAATTACCAGAACCTGTGTCCAGATATTGGAGATAAAGAACCTTTTGCATTACAGATTTTATCTTTGCCTGAACATGGAGTGTAATTTGAAAAATTATTGGAAGAGCCTGTCATTTGGTCTGATGTTCTAGAATCTATAGCCCATGGATTATTATGAGTTTCAGAATTAGCAAGAAAAGCAATACCTGATTTGGAAAATTAGAAGAAACAACAGTTGAATGTGAGTCAAGCCGAGACAAAAGATGTGATAGAATTTGCACTTCTTCCTTGGAAAGACCACCAACAATTGTTGTTTCTTCAGATACAGATGCATCTATAGTCTCTGACATGTTTGCTTGTGGCCTAGTGGAACCTATTTGTTTACTTCCACATCCTCTTGTCGGTCGACCGTGAAGTTTCCAGAAACTCTGTTTAGATGCCTCGGTTTACCACAATAATCATATTTCAAGTGATCATTATTTGATGGACCTGGTCACTTCCTTTCTCTGATTCACGAGTTTTGTTGGCAAGTAGCCTGCTTTTTCTATGGGATTTGTGTGTATCATGACATTCCTTCAGCTTTCTTCTTGTTGAATGTAAGAGTAAGCCTGTCTTACGGAAGGAAAAGGAACCTTACCCTGAACTTGTACCCGTTTCCGGTCATATTCCATATTCAGACCAGCATCATAGACCCGTTCCTTTTCTATCAACATCTGAATTTTAACTACATCATGTGGACATGCAGGCTGGAAATCTTGATAATAGTCTAATTCTTGCCATAGACCACTTGATTCAGCAAAATATCGTGCTATGGTCATATCTCCTTATGTCTTAATTTCGTATCTCATAGATCTAAGCATCATTACCCTCTTGAGAATAGGTCTGAGAAGCTGCACTTCAAATCTTTTGTGCAGTGTTGAATAGCAAATAGCCTTAGCATCTAGTTGAGTAACCATGACATGACAAGGGAGTTTTCTGATTCCCATTGAGTGAGTGTTGGATCACCAGTAGCTGGCTTTGGCTTATCTCCTATGACATATCCATGCAAACCCTGAGCTTGAATGAACAATAAACAAGACCTGTTCCAAGCAAGGTAATTGGTTCCATCTATCTTTAATGGACTGATTTGCAGAGAAGGATTTTCAGCTATAGATCCAAATTTGACTCCAGAATTTTTTTCTTATGCCAACTTTTTCCAAGATGAACACTGTATTTATCAGTTGAGAGAAAAGGCAGCAAATTTATGCCCTACAGGAGGGAAAGGCTGCAGTCGGCTTTCAATATGAGAGTTAAAGTGACAGCGGTTTAGAGCATTAGCTCTGATACCACATTGAAATAATAGGAGGAAGATAGGAGAGAAATAAAAGGCTCTCTCATATATTTTTGTGATTTACAGCTGTCCTATGTAAAGGAATTCTAGGAAAGGAAAATAGAATTTACAGGAATGATCTCTCTAAATTAGGTCCTATACAAGGAATTCTAGGAAAGGAAAATAGAATTTACAGGAATGATCTCTCTAAATTAGGTCTATACAAGGAAATCCCACTAAACTAGGAATACACTAAAACTTAACCCGCAAGATTAGGAATATACAGCTGTCAACAGTACATGTTTTTCTTCATGTGTAATGTTTTAGTATGTAATCTGTGTGCTCTTTATAGACCATGTTCTTTTTTTCTCCTTACAGAAGACAGTTTTGCTTGATTAAGGTTTTGATGAATGACACAGTTTATAAAGCTATTCAACTTCTAATGTGCTATTAGTTGTCTCTTCTCCTTTTTCGGTGAATGCTTACTTTGTTGCCTGTTTGGCTGTTACCTTCTAACATTTTTCTATGCTTGATATGCTTTTCTTGCAGCTGCATTCTAGTTCTTTTAATGGTTTTTATGGTTGATGCATGAAACCTCTTGCATTTTATTCAAGAAAGGCTTTTATTGCTTAGAAAATATCATTCAAACAGTTGATGGGAGATTTTGTAGTTTGTTAACGGTTTGTGCATTCAACAATATTATCATATCGCTTGTAGTTTTCGATTTATTGTTCACTTGGTAATTCATGACACTAGATTAATAAGTGTTCCCTTGTGTGAGATCTGTTTTCACCACAAAAGTAGAGTACAAGTTCTAATCTCAGCTTTCCTATTTAAGAATTGAAATAACATTTTCGTTTCTTCGTTATGGAAGTCAGTTAAGGAACTCTTTCATATTCCAATTTTATCCGCTTTTAAGGGTTTCTTCTATGATTTTCTTTAGTTGTTAAAGACATATTGATTGATTATTAAAATTTGAGATTTCATGTAGATTGCCTTTGCAGTATGTGGATCAAACATGAAAATGTGTATAAAATCATCTAAATTTATTGTTATTTCATTGAGAAATGATGCCCTGTGTTTATGTTTTCTTATATTTTACTTCTGGCAAGTGTCATATGTGTTTGTCGTCTTTATTAGCTGAAGAAGTAGCTATATTTTTCTTTTCCATCTTTTTCTTCAACTTTTCACTGATTTATCATAGGGATCTAATGTTTTCCAATTAATGAGTTGGGAATTTTCATCTTTGAGATAGAGCCACAATGGAAGTCTGTCCTTATGATTAAAGGCCTTTATTTGTAAATTAGCCGTCTTAGGTGTCAAAAATGTTTGTTCATATCACCTCAAGGAATTAGAAATAGGGATGCACTTCAACAATTTGACAGTTGGTATGTAATATATTATCTTTGTCCTATGGATGAATCATATTTCTTCGGATCCTGTGCCCAAACGCTTTTCTGATCTCTCTCAAGTGAATGTGTAGTAACTTGTGAACTTCTGAATTAAGGTAAGCTTTGCAACATGAGGTAGCAGATGAAACGGTTTTGACTCTCACCGTCTCTCTCTCTCTCTTTCTCTCTTCGCATAAAGCATATTCTTGTGGAGGTGTGAAAAATGCTTATTGAGAATTGTCAATGTTTGGCATGCTCTTCTCTCTCTCTCTCTCTCTCTCTTCCTTTTAAGTTAATGTCTGTTTTGATTTCTTAATCTTAATCAGGGCGCACCATCCTGCACACATTATACACAACGTGGCCACTGCAAGTTTGGGCCTACATGCAAATTTGATCACCCAGTGGGAGGAACTCTCAGTTACAGTCCATCTGCATCTTCTCTTGCTGACATGCCGGTCGCACCTTATCCTGTGGGCTCATCCATTGGTACCCTAGCCCCATCATCCTCATCTTCAGAGTTGCGACCTGAACTCCCCTCAGGAGGATACAGCAAGGACTCCAGTTCAACTAGAATGTCTTCATCAATTAGCACTTCAAGTGTTTCAGTTGGTTCGGTTTTCTCACAGAGTGGAACTGTTTCCCAGACAAGTGCGCAAAAGTCTGGCCATAGTACTGGCCCGTCTACTGGTGGCAGCAGCAGTAGCACAGAGGCTCGCTCATCAAGTTGAGGAATCAGATCAAACAACTGCCTTCCATTTCTCTTTGAATCAAATTCATGACATCATACTTTTTTTGTTCTAGCCCACAAATAGAAGACTTTGTTTCCCAGCTATGATGATTCCACAACTCAGGTCTAGCACACCGTAGTTCTGATAGTTTCCGTGTTCATATAATGAATAAGCTCTGGTCAACCTTCAAAAGGTCTGGCAAACCCCATATAGCCTTCGGCCTTCCTTTTGAATAATCATGAGAGGATCTGCAGTTCCCTTAGGCAAAATTTGCTTCCACGTCTCCAATTCTTTTGGAGCTTGTTGTGTTTATTTATGCTCCCCTCTTTTCCAAAAACCAAAAAAGAAAAAAGTCATACACTGTTCCTCTTCTCCGTGGGCTGCATCTTCATATCTTATCATTTTTTCCTGATTTTCTTAAATCTGGGAACAAGCTTCCAATTTTTCTAGTAGGAAATTTGAAGCTTTTCTTGTTTCCCCCACATTTTGTCTGGGGTTTATTTGTGAAAAAGAGAGTAATTACAGAGACTCATAAGGAGGCATCTGAATGCTTACCTTTACATGTGATTAGGTACATATTTATGTTGTGACAATTGAAATGCTGGACATTGTTGTTGATGAATTTATTATGAAATACAAATATATGAAGAATCAGCATTTGACTGTAATAATCATTCTTCCTTTTTTACTTCATCAATTTTCTATGCTTTCAGGTACTTCTCTTAAAGTAGCAAGTGGATCAAAAACCTGATCTTAAATTTCATGTTACTCTCTAGTTGACGAGGGACTTGAAGGATTTGAGGTAGGAAAGTTGTTTATGATAAGCTTGTATGCTAGAGTTTTATTGCCTGAACTTGTTCATTTTTCAGTTGCATGCCTAGAGTTTATGGATAGTATAACCAACGGAGTCTTATGTGCATCCATCTAGGCAACACCACTGACACCAACTCGTGCTCAAAAGGAAAAGTGTTTTTTTTTTAAACGTGCAGCTTTCGTGTGTTTTTAGTAACAAACGCCACATTTCGAATGGTGAAACGGGAAGCCTTGCAAAGCCTATATGAAAGCTTTTGTGGTCTTAGTGTAACACTTTTCATGTACTTTGACTCAAACTAGTAGAAGTTAGCTTTCTAAAAGAATTACACAGGGCCTCTTTAAGTAGGGTAGTATATGTGTGCACAGTTTACACTAGAAAGCATCTGGAAGAGAAAGAGAAGATGCATGTACATGATAACAAGAGTGGAAGAGTTTTTTATGATAAATATGATGAGAGCATGAAATGTAAGAAGTAGCTTGAGTTACAATCCTATAACTAGTAGAAATAGTAAACTGGTTCGGGTCTAGTTTAAGTATTCAGACAAGTGGTCCGGTACTGAAGAACAATTATCGCCTCTAAAAAGAAAAAGATTCTCTTTAAAAATTAATTTTGTCTCATCTGTTAGAGCTTGAAAAACTCATGTTAAAGTAGATTTTTCTTTCTGATGAATCAGAATTAGTTCAGCTAAAATATCAAAAGGACATTTTTGCCCAACACCGGCTGTCCCACGATGAGGGCAGACAGCCGGTGTCAGGAAGGCAAGCTTTCAGGAGCACAAGGCTAAGTTGTTGAGATGTTTGCAGCATCTGATGTAAATAACTATTACCAAGTGATTTATGTTCATTAATGGAACTTGAAGCATTGCTGTTATTTGCATTGACTATAATCATTTGCTGTGAGAAAAAGAAACTATAATCATTTGCTGAACAAAGACATGTTATTTGCAATGACTATATTTGTGTTGAAGGACACGAGAGGCAAATCGTAATTTATATAATACGAAAAGTTGCAGCTTTTATTTTTAAATAAGCCTGTAATTTTTTATAATAACAAGTATATTTTTTTTTCTTGGAAGGTGTGGATGACAGTTTAGGCTTCCCTTCAAATCCTCTGTCCCAACAACCCAGTACCAATCCTGTCCCATTGCATCTTAGCCTTCCATTTATGTGGGTCCCACGTAAATGGAAGGCTAAGATGCAATGAGACAGAGTTGGTACTGAGTTATTGGGACAGAGGATCAGCCCCCTTTAGGCTTTAGCCTAACCCATCCCGTGATCAACGGGTTAAGCTCGGTTTCTAGGGCTGGTCAAACTTGGCCTGCCCGAGGTCTGACGGGTAACGGCAAAATGACATTATTTTGTTTAAAATAATGTTCGATTTTTTCTTAAAATAATAATTCTAACTAGGTCGGATTGTCACGTTCGGCTGGACGTAAATTATATGAATTCTTAAATTTTTGTAGATTTATACATCTGAGAGGCTATATGAATTCTTTTAACAAAAATTCTAGTGGAGTTACTAAATTGAATAATAACACGGTAGATTTTGGAATTTACCACAGAAATTCGAGATTCAGCTGTAAAAATAAGTTAAAATCATGATTTGTTAAAAACAATTGCCTTTTGACTAAAAACTTGGAATTTAAAAAGAATTAGAGACCCAAAAGAAGAAAATGACCCATTTTGGGTCAACAGGCCAGGTAATTTTTTTAAAAGATGCAGCCTGAGCCCAAGTCCTACCTAGCTTGAGGTTTGAACCTTATAAGTAAAATAAAGCAATTCTGCATTTTTAACTTATAAAAAAAATTGGGCTAAACCTAGTCCAGCTCAAGCCAAGTCCGGTTCAAGGTTGGGCCGGCTGTCTCAGGCCTGGGCATTGCCATCCACACTGCATGAAAGTTCAAATTATGCAAATCCAAGTACTTAATGCTGAATAGATATTTTGGCATGACTCAAAGTAATGTGATTTTCTCCATTTCACTAAGAAAAATGAATAGATAGATGATAAGAAAAAACATACGCGTCATAATCATTTTTTGCATTGATTCTAATTCAAGTAAACAGTGTTATGTCTAATCTTATCTGTAGACTGTAAATTAATTTGATCTATCAAGAACACATTAAATTTTAACTTAATAATTGAAACTTCAAATTTAAGTTAAAAAATGATCTAAGACGATCAAAATTATATTCAAAATTTTGATTAATTAAAGTTATGACATTCTTATTTATCAATTTTACCCGTACGCTTATGACTTATATACCATTTTCCTATACGAGTACGACTCTTTTACCATTGACTCACCGCCATTAATCGATAATCAAATGACCTATTTGGCTACAAACACTTGCTAAAATATATCCAGCTAAAGTTTGGGAGGGATGGCCCAAGGCCGTCAATTTGATCAATGAGTTGAAGAATTTATCGGCCGAGACAACATCATTTAGTAAGTTATGCCATCCCTAATCAAACAGTTGGAATTATGTTTTCCTGTTAAAAGTGTGGAAGTGGGCAAAAACATAACAGCAGCAACAGTATTGCACACAAAGGCAAGCTATTACATGATAGCAGCATCTAAATCTAACATCAGAAACGATAATTTGAGTGAGCATTAGTTACATTTTTTTCTTCTCTTGCAGGCAAGCAGCAAATACAATTAACAAACAAGTACTAATTAAGTCATGCCATAGCTTAGAGATGAGAAGACATTGATACAAGATTGTCCCCCCTTTTGGACCTCGACACAGTTCGACTTGAAAATTCCGCCAGAAGGGTGTGCACAATATATAAAAATTTTCCATACCTGGCTCTGAAGACAAAATGTACATGTAATTCTGAGCTTCTGTCTCCAAGTAACCGGCAAAAGCTGCACGGCCTGTAGCATTTTATACACACCCTTGTGCTGCTACATCCGTGGTGCTATGCAGTCATCCATTGGTGGAATTTGCAGTAGACATGGACAGAACAACTATTGGTCAACTAGGCCAAATCATGCCAAGTATCTGAACAAATTGGGGTTATCCTTATCTCTTTCAAGATAGTCTCTAGTAATTAGATCTTCAATCCGCTTCTTAATTGCCTTGAAATCAGGCTGAAAAAATGAACAAGTCGATAAAAATGGTTGTACTAGAATTGGTAAAGAAACAGAATTCATCTTGGAATAATTTAAGATAATTTTAAACCTTGAACATGCGGCCCAACTGCTCAACGCACTCCATCACTAACTGTTGGTGACCCAAAACTTTCCGACTTTTCATTATACGGACAATGGAGGCATCAATGGCATAACGTCTATCTTTATCAACATCTTCAATTACTTTCTTCTTTTCATCCACAGGAGGTAGTGGAATCTACAAGTTGAGTTTAATTACCCAAGTGTGATACACCTCAACACAATCACATAATCAAACAAGTTGTTCTTCAAGGTCCACGCTTACCTTTATCCTCCTCATCTTGTCTGTAAACTTTGAGTTGAACTCAAAGTAATCTGTAGGAGAGATTGTTTTTGTGTTTGGCTCTTTGTTTAGAATCTTGTACTTAGCACATGATAAAGAGTGAAGGAGTCTGACAACATCATCATCAGTCAAATTTAGCTGAGTCATTATCTCTGAATAACTCAACCTATCTGAAGAGTTGAAAAGCAACAGTGCTGAAGCCTATGACAACACAGGAAAAGCAACTTTATATATCAGAGACACTGATCTGCCTACACCACCACAATCTGATGAAAATAAGCAAATAGAAGTGTATTTAACTATGGAGATATACCTGATATGTTGTCACGATTAACTCCATAGTCTTTGGTTCAAACTTCCCAATTAGATTACAAGTACCCAATGAGTATATCCAGGTAAGTTTTCTGTGCTTTGTCTTTGTTTGATAAAATTCCCTGAAAACCTCAACACATTTGACCTAAATTCATTCAAACCCGAGAGAAAAGAGTGAGTAGCAAATATGTAACAAATCCAGCAATAGATTTCTAAATCTTTTGCGCCAAGAAGTCACATCAAATTAGCATACCATCTCTAAGGGAAGGTTCAAATCAAAAGATTTGTAACTTGGCCAAAAGCCAGTTGTTAACACGGTAACTGTCAAGTCAATCCCTGGACTCGCATTTGGATAGTTGCTTAAATACTCCTCAAAACTACTTTGATTCTCCCTTGCTAATGTCAAATCCGTAACCTAGGAGGAAAACCATTATTGTGAGAGAAAATTGCACCCAATTTATAGAAACATTAGGAATGTAACTGAAATAAGGTTCCTCCTCAACAGCTCACCATGCCCTCCATTTTTGAGGTGAACTGGGCACCACATTGCTGCTTCAGCTTTGTCAAAATACTTCGCTCATGATCATCATTAGCACTCTTGTCAAAAAGAAGACGTCGAGCAAGCTTTTTCCTAAGAATAATTATTACACCAAACTCATCACTTGTAGTCAAAAAAATTTCTATGTCAAGAACTTAATTAAAGCACGATTCATGGAAAAGTTTATTCATTTACCGGTAAAATTCTGCAAACAAATCTTTATCGCTGATATAAGCAAGCAGCTTTACCACCTGCATAACACAAGCAAATTCAGTAACAAAGATCTGAATGTAATGCGGCCATGAAATGGAGGAATTATGAATTTAACCTTTTCCAGTGTTTCCTCAATCGCTTCATCACTCAGTTTCTCACTACCACCTTTCTTAAGAATATTATCACAAAAAGTGGCTAGTAACTCCGCACTTGAACTTCCTGCCACACCCTTGTTGCAGAAGACCTCAAAAGCTTCCTTGAGTGCCTACAGTGGATCAGAGACAGTTCAAACACAATGGACCACTAAGACAGAGATCCAACAACTAATTAAACTATCTGCCTAACAAACCTTGTGAAAAAGAGTGTGGTTTTGGAAACAATCACTGACATATGCCAAGTATTTGTCATGCAGCTCAATAACCTTCCTAACAAAAACCTGAACACCACCAAAAGCAGTTTCAACTCATTTAAGCTGTCCAGCAATCTGTGGTTGAAGAAAATCAAAAACCATTTACCTGTTCCTGCAAGCCAACTACATCCTTCTTATCTGCCTGTAAAAGAAAACAAGATGAAACAGATAGAAACATTGGCATCAGAATCAACTTCAAACAAAAGTCTTCAAATGATAGCGTTATCTTTAAAATAGAGAGAATTATGCAGTACCAAAGCAAACACAAATTGCAAAATGAGTTTAAGATCAAAACAACAGAAAAAGTTTATCAACGGAGCGCAATTGTAGAAGTTTGTCTTAGGAAATGCAGATATCTAGAGTTCCATTCAGACGGGACAATCAATACATGCAATCTTTAAGTGATACATCATCTTTATCAATGGAACATCAGTCTATTTAAGCATTAATTTTAAGGTTTCTATAACCACCACATCAGCTTCTTAGATTGAACATCAGTCTATTAAGCATCAATTTTAAGGTTTCTAAAACCACCAGTTCAGGTTCTTAGATTGAATTAGTTATGTAATAAGGTACTGCCAATGGAGCTCTTTCTGGCCATTCCACAATCCAAGTGCACAAAGAAAAAGTCTATGGAAACATTTGGTTTTTTGAAAGAAAGTCCACAGAAGCATTGTATATGTTGAATATAATTAATCATGATGGTTTCACATTGGGACAGTTTGTCCCATAATTCATGTCATTCATTCAAAGATAAGGAACATTGTCACATGCTGCTTAAATCCCTTGACAAATCCCTAAAAAATTCCATTCAAGAGGATAATTTTCTTTTTATTTTCTCCTAAATAGAAGGATGATGATTGCTACACGGGAATTTTGATTCCATTTCGATGGAAAGAAATAGTCAAACATATCAATCGTATGGAAACCTACTAGCAGCTCATGTAACCATTGCAGAGAAGGAAACAAATTATTGAATAAGGACAGGAATAGCACAAACCTTCTTATTGCTGGCTGCATCTTCTGCATGTTTAACCAGGACTGTGCCTTCAGCAGTTACATGCTGCACAACAGGATGGAGAAATCAAAATAAAGGAGAAGGCAAAGGATAATACAAACAAATGCTGCATTTGTTCATATTTAAAGAGACAGATGAATAAAAGAGAGTTCAAGTATGCCAACCTGTTTAAAGATACTGGAAACAGGATCCAAGCCCTTTGGTATTTTGGAGAATAGCCTGAACATCCTTGATAGATCTTCCACCTAAACAAGTGTTAGAAAGAACAGAACACTAATCGTCATTTTCCATCTCTTACATTTGAATCACAAAATACAAAGGTTCAAATATAAACACTATGCACCTTGTCGTCTCTAAGCAATGCATGGCATCCAGAGTGCTCTTTCTCAAGCAGTTGATTTGCATAGACAGACAACACCTCTTGTTGAACTTTCTGCAAAGAGTAGAAACAACCAATATGAAAACCAAACACATCAGAAGAATAAAATCGTGGGACACAATCATAACTGTGCAGCATAGTAGATGTAAAGCTGCTTAAGCAGCATCAACTTTTAACAATGTCCCACGTCAAACAAAATTTTTGGATTTCATTTAACAATTCACTCACCCTCAAAACTGTGAACTCAGAACAAAAGCAACTACAAACCTCTAGCAACTTTGGCTCGCTACTGGAATGCAAATAGTGAGAAACCCTATCTTTCTCCCGTTTTAAACACTCCTCAGCCTGGAACGACCAAGACAAATAATTAGACAACTTTTCAGGTGGAACGAGCTCCAATGAAGTACAAAAAATCATATGCTCACTTTCAACATATAATCTGGACAAGAATCTTCCAGAATCCAGTTTGATGCCTTCCTTGAATAATAGGCAGCAGTATCTTTAAGCATGGCTACCTCAAAATCATTTTCATAGTAATCCATCTTCCCCATACCAATCTCAACAAATATATCTAAAACATTCTTTAATAAAGCGCGATCAATCTGTTCACCTTCCCGCTCTTGATCGATCTGTTTTAAGGTGAGGTTACTCAGCACCATCCAATAAATTCACTATAACCTTCTTCAGGCCAAGAACTTAGCAAGTAAATAATACAGTGAACACAAAATACACTAACTTACAAGAGATATTACAGCATCCCTCACTTTTCCATTCAGCTCTTGATAAACCTGGAAAACAATTGGAGAAAAAATGAGAAAGCAAACAGGAGATATGTTATTTTAGTCTGCTATCGTCTTAAGTAGCAATGGAAAGAAGAATCTCCCGTGAAAAAGTTCAGCATTGACACACCAGATCACGAAAGCAAGTTAGTCCAACTTCATTAAGAGGTGGAAGTGATCTCCGAGCAATAAAGTATCTGTCAAGGTAATGGAAGAATCGAGAAAGCCACCTGACCATAACTTTATGGTTTGCCCACCTTTTGACAAGCTCTCTCAACATGAACTCATCATGCTTTTCCCTCAATGATGGCAACACCTGAACAAGGAATTACAAGTGGTACTCATTGTCACAGATGTAAAACAATTGGCGAAGTCCCCATGAATGTAGCCTTAAATAAAAACACCACTTTAACAAAAAAGACATAAATAAAGACTCAATATATGATAATTTCATTTTTTTGACAAAATCTGCTGGTTAAGACTAATAAAGTTGTAACAAGAAACAGCATGCATGCCAATTTATTGACATACTAAGTTGAAAATGGATATTCAATCTTCCGTGACGAGGAAGTTAACTGAAGGAATTAGAGGAAAGAGAAATAACGAATGGATGAGAAAAAAATGTACTAAGATTCTTTCACCAAATCATTGTGATGCATATTCAGATGGAGAAAAGGCAGTAAGGCACAAATCTTCTGCTCAAGGGTAATACCCAAAGAGAAAACTTAAAGTTACTCGTTATCCTGAATGCAACAATATCCAATCAATTAACTGGATTACAAGATTTCCATGATCTCATAAATTCCCAGAAAATCTTAACAAGGAACAAAGCAATAATAAAATTATGGAAGTAGTCAACTTAATACATGAATCACCTTGCAGGTTAATTCTGCACAAAGAAATTATGTTGACGAAGAGACAACATTTACGTGTATGGATCATTACATAAGTTGAAAAAGCTGAATCAGTGTGTTCCTCACCGTTGACATAATATATTCTTCAAAAGACTCTCTGTATTTGTCATATAGCTGTTGTGAGTAATCATGAGGGGGCTTCTGTGTACACATATTATAGATGGTCCTTTGAACAAAAATGACAAAGTAAATTTAAAACCCACATCACAATTAATAAGGTAAAAATAAGGACTTGCAGACAGAAATAAAACGATTTGGTAAAGAATGAATACGTGTAGAGCATCATGTAGTCCTCGGAGCTGAACTGTGATTCAGGTAGCCCTTCTAGGATGTTTTTCAGCTTTATAATCCCCTTTTGCATAAATTCCCATCCTTGTTCCAGGTCAATTGTTTTCCGCTCGTTCATAGTCATGTTGGCAACAACAATCAGCCACTATCTGCAAAATATCAACAGCAAAACAGTATAAATAAATCCAACTTCCAATCCTGCAAGAAGAAATACTAAGATTACCGAAAATGACAGACAATTGCACTTAAATCAAACCAACTTCTAAGTTCCAAATTTTCGACCATGGAAAACCAAAGCCAGCACAATTTCCATTTTCCAGGTCATAAAACGCCAGAAATTACACTAAAACATAACTAAAACCCTAATTTAACAACAATCACCAAAATATCCGTTCTCATTTCCGGACCTAGAACAAACGCGCAAGTCATAACAGCCCTAATACACCATCAGGTAGCAAACAAAACCACAAAAACAACTGAGATCTCCAAATCCTCGATCCTTAAATAAGCAGAGAACCCGCTCCAAGACTATAAGCTTCCAGCTTCGCTCCACGTCTCTCGATTTTCCACAAAAAAACAGGTCAACAACCCTAATCGGAGCTCGCAAACAACACATTACAAACCATAAATACATCAAATCCATCAAAGAACCATCAATCCGCACTAAAAAGACGATCGACCGAGAAAGATCGAGAGATGCGAATCGGAATCAGAAAGTACGTATCGACACAGACAAGCAAAAGGCACAAATCCAGGGAAAGAAACCCAGCTAAGTGGCGAAGCAAAGAGGAATCCCTGACCTGAGAAGGAGGAACTAAGACGGAAGCAGGAGTACGGCGGAGGGCGACCGGAGTTAAAGAGATTGTTGTGGAGGAGAAAATGATGGCTGTGCTGCGGGTCTCGGATCCTCTATTATTCATTCACTTTTTTTGGTTTCCTAATTCCTATTTTTCTATTGTTTGAGAAAAGTTGATTTTATGTGACTATAAAATTAATCTTGAAATTACGGAAACAACCCTGAGGAGCAAATTAGATTTTGTAATTTCAAAATAAATTTGTTAGTTATAACTCAAATAATTATAAAAATTTAGAGCTAATTATTCTATTTAAATTTATTAATTTCAATATTATATTAATTTTTCTTTTACTCACGAGGTATCTTAGGAGGGTCTCAACTATGAGAAGGCAAGACTAATCCCCGTTAGAACCAGATAAGTCCCTTGCGAAAGGCAAAGCTTTAATTTAAAGTTTTAAACAGCTGCATATACAACTATGAGAAGGCAAGACTAATCCCCGTTAGAACCAGATAAGTCCCTTACGAAAGGCAAAGCTTTAATTTAAAGTTTTAAACAGCTGCATATACAACTATGAGAAGGTAAGACTAATCCCCGTTAGAACCAGATAAGTCCCTTGCGGAAGGCAAAGCTTAATTTAAAGTTTTAAACAGCTGCATATACGAGAGAGGTTTGAACCCACGACCTCACTTAAGCCAAGAGAGTTCCTTACCAACTTACCTGCGCTATAGGGTTATAAATAATTTAATATAATCTTTCAACTCTTTCAACAAGCAACCTAAATAGATAAAATATTAAATATATGACTCATTCTCTTTTGTGGCTTCAAACACAAATAGATTAAACATATCACTCCTTAACTATTTATCTTACTTAATATTTAAAGCCGACTTATCAAATAAACTAGGAATATTTTCTATTTATAATTAACCAAAATTAATTATAAACTCATATATTTACAAGATGAATTTTAGATTAATTAGTAAAATTACTTATTTACGACCATAAGGTCAAATGTTCAAATCACAAAAATAATCTTTTTATAAACATATAAAAATAAGTAAATTTATAAAAATTATGTATCATAAAATCACAACAACAATTATCCGGTAAAGTTTTTACTAAAATGCCGAATTTAAGAAGGTCTTATAATACGCAACCTTACCATTAACTGATTGAGAAGTTTTTTCGGTTTAAACGTTTTTATATAATAACGTGTGTATTAATAAATTAATATTTAATTATAATTTTTTCAAAATAACAATATGAAGATCTAATTTTGAATTGCTTATATTATTCACAAATTATAATTTTCACCACATATATTATATTATATTATATTATATGTTTAGAACATACAATAATTAGTGTGCAGTAACAATAGTTAACCTAAAGTCAATGAATTATGTAAGTTTGTAAAATTCTAAATTAAATATTATTTAAATCTTTTATTTATGATTTATATTTTAAATTATTTAATTAAAAAATATTAATATGCGTATTCACTACTACTTAATTTTCTACTACTGCGTACTATATAATCTTCTCATGTCTCGCTTCACTGCAAAATTTAAACTCGGTGTGATGATGAGGACGAAGATCTAATTTTCTAATAATAATATAACCCAATCCGACGTGATGTCATCCTTAAAACGTGACAGTATCTGGTTTCTCCTTTTTTGGTAATGAGAAAGGTATCACACATCAGTGACGCGCCAGCAAATTCGCTTATTTTCAAACCTCAGTTAATTCTGCTAAACTCCAGGACCACCACCACCAGAAGCCATTTTTAGCAACGCATGCAATGCAAGCCCAGCCAAGTGATCAGTACCCTTTTTGATTATCTTACCACTTCATCAAATTCATCCTACGTGTAAATATCAGGGTCTGTGTGATCTTCTGTTTTAATTCTTCCACATATCAGTATACCGAGTTTTCCCCGCGTGAGCAAGCGTTATATGTGTGTGTGTGTGTGTAGATGTTCTCCGTTTTCAGGCATCATCAACCTTATAGCAAGAGGAGAGAGCAGAGAAGAAAGCAGTAGACACACAGGTTGGTTCGTTCATGGCCTTCTTCACTGTTAGAATATCATTGCCATCTTTCCAATATCATCTATAGAGCTGTATTTCACTAACACTTGCCCCAGCACATTGATTTCCCTTTTTGTCCTTCACTAGTTCGTGTTTCTGTGCTGAAGAACATTACTTTTTCTTTGTGTCTAAGAAGTTGGTCTAAAAGTTGTTACATTTTTTTATTTAGATGAAAAGGGTTTTGATCTTTTGGTGGCCATTTTCACTCTTCACTTCTCTTCCAAGTTATCTGTAATGTTTTGCTTAAAATGGAAAAAGAAACCAGTAGAGGGAAGTTCAGAGGAAGAGAAGAAGGTACCTAATTTGTTGTTCATTTTTGACAGGATGGAAGATGGAAATAAAATTGCAGAAAAGGAGAACAGATCTCCAAAGGAACATGAAATAATGGAGGAGATCGATTATGTGGGTGGGAAAAAGCTTAGGAAAAAAGATTCTTTCGATATGGAGTCTACTGGAGAAATGGATAAGTGTCAAAGACAGGCATATACCTGTTCTTCCAGATATTGAATTCTCTTGCTTTCAATCAATTAAATATATTGAATTCTTTTGTTCTTCTGAGAAGTATTCTTATTCTTACCATCTACTGAAAGTGAATTATAGGCAGAAATTGTATATTATTCAAACAGGATTTCCAAAGAAATTTGAGTATGACAGATAAATTGAGGCCACTAGAAAGTTTGAAGTTTATGCTCTAAGCTAAGCTACCTTACCATGTTGCTCAGGTACCAGGGTGGGGCACGATCTTGGCTCTTGCTTTTCAGTGCATAGGAGTTGTATTTGGTGATCTTGGTACATCTCCACTGCGTACGCTTCCTGGAATCTTTCCAGATGGAATCAAACACAATGATGATCTTCTAGGGGCGTTGTCGATGATATTCTACGTAATCGTGTTCATAACCTTAATCAAGTATATCTTGATTGTGCTGGCAGCCAATGATAATGGGGACGGTAAGCTTTCTTTCCTTGTCAGGAAACAAAACTACCCTTTACAGTTTTCCATCCATATGACAGTAATATGATCTCAACAAGTTTATTGGGGAATGGAAAGTTGCTTTTTCATATGAAATTCATGTGTAGATTAAGATTTTGTCTGATGCAAATCGTTCCTTATGAGACGATCCTGATTGCAATACGGCCAAAACTGCTTCAAAAAGCCAATTAAGTAAGTTGGTTAACCTGACTGCAGTTTGTGATCAGAAGAATAGCAGAAAGTGTATGAATCTTTGCTTCAACAGATCTCAACTAGTTCAAAGTTTGTTCTATGAGATATTGTAACTCACCAGAATAGATGCCATTCGTTATGTTGTTTGAGCATATGGTAACCAAGGCCATTTCTCAAAGATAGCTTTATTTCTGTCAATAAGCATAGGTTTTGGTATTGCTTGTGATTGCAGGAGGAACCTTTGCCCTTTATTCCCTGATATGCCGGCATGTCAAGATCAGCATGATGCCAAATCAACAGGCTGAAGACAGAGAAGTGTCCAACTTCAAGCTTGAAATGCCAAATCGTCGAACTAGGCTGGCTTCAGCTGTGAAGTCCAAGCTTGAGAGTTCCAAGGCATGGAGTTATTTCTTACTGATGATGACCCTGACTGCTGTCTCCATGGTCCTTGGAGATGGTATTCTCACACCTTGCATATCAGTCCTATCAGTGGTTGGAGGAATTAAGCTAGCTGCGAGCTCCCTTTCGCAGGATGCCATAATGTGGATTTCAGTGGTAATCCTGATTTTCTTGTTCCAAATTTAGAGGTTTGGAACAGATAAAGTTGGGTATGCTTTTGCTCCAATTCTTTTGATATGGTTTGCATTTCTCGCTTGCATTGGAATCTACAACTTTTTTCGCTATGATACTAGTGTAATCAAGGCATTAAATCCATGGTACATTGTAATGTACTTCAAGAGGAACAAAAAAGATGGATGGATTTCTCTTGGAGGTGTGATTTTATGCCTAACAGGTTCTGAAGCCTTATTTGCTTATTTGGGCCACTTCAACATTCGATCAATCCAGTTAAGCTCATGCTGTGTTCTTTTGCCTTCCATTTTGCTGGCTTACTTCGGCCAATGTTCATATCTCCGCAAGCACAATGATGACATTCTTGATTCCTTTTACAAATCTATCCCGGGTGGGTATTTATATTGGTTCTAAACTTTGCCTGGACATACTTGTCCTCACGTTAGCTGGTTTTCATTAGCATACGTGATCCATTCCTGAAACTCGCTCCGAACAGCAAGATTTCATATCATATAATTTCTTGACAACATTAATATGAATTTATGCTTCACAGGTCCAATGTATTGGCCACAGTTTGTTCTTGCAGTATTGGCTTCAGTCATTGCCAGTCAGTCATTGATATCAGCATCCTTCTCCATAGTTCAACAATCTTTAGCTCTCGGATGCTTTCCACGGGTTAAGGTGGTGCATACATCCGAAAAATATGAATATGAGGGTCAGGTGTATGTTCCAGAGGTTAACTTCCTTCTTATGATTGCTTGTGTAGGAGTCACTCTCGGTTTCAAAAGTACAATACAGATTGGCAATGCATACGGTAATCTAACAATACTTCAATATGACTTGGACTGAAGAATGTCTGCACGCTTGTATTCATTTAAGCCAGAACATTTCTTTTTGGTGGTCATCTTACAGGACTTGCAGTGGCATTTGTGTTTTGTATCACATCAACTTTTCTTATTCTTGTGATGGTCATGATATGGAAGACACACCCCCTTCTAGTCCTGCTATACATGATAACTATATGCGCCATGGAGTTGATCATCTTAAGCTCAGTATTTTACAAGTTCGTTGATGGAGGATATCTTCCGTTTGCATTCGCCCTCATTATGGTGATCATCATGTTCATATGGCAGTATGGTTACCGAAAGAAGTACCAGTACGAGCTAGAAAACAAGGTCTCATCAGATAAGTTAACAAACTTAGCCTCTGACACGAAAATACACCGTCTACCTGGTCTCGCCCTGTTCTACACCCAACTTGTACACGGCGTATCGCCTATATTTTCACACTACGTAGCCAATGTTTCGGCACTGCACTCAATTCTCTTATTCGTATCAGTCAAGACATTGCCTATCAGCAGAGTTTCCCCTGAAGATCGATTCCTGTTCCAACGAGTCGGTGCTTCTGATCTCATATTCAGATGTGTTGTGCGGTATGGTTACTGTGACCCTGAAAGGAACAAAGAGGGCTTAGAACAGATTCTGGTGGATAAACTGAAGCAGTTCATAGAATTACATGAAACTGATAGAGAAGAAGCATCAAGGCAATTGGCAATGGTGGACAATGCATTGAGGGAAGGTGGGGTTGTTTATCTGATGGGTGAAGGAGAGGTGGTGGCTTCAAGCAGCTCCAACTTTGCCAAGAAATTTGCCATTGATAGTTGCTATAGCTGGTTATCGAGATGTGTGAGGCAACAAGATGAAGTTATGCGCATACCTCGCAAGAGATTAGTTAAAGTGGGGATGACTTACGAGGTCTAGAACCCCAAACTAGTGGCAATTTAGTACAACAACAATAATATATATAGTAACTTCCGGTAAAAATTTCACTAAAATGCATGATAATGGAAAGTTCATAAATGCGCAGCCTTATCGTACACTAATAAAGAGGTTGTTTTCGATATGATAGCAAATTTAGTAAGGGGACTAGTTGAGGCAAGTCATATGAAATGGCTCAGGATATTTAGTTTTTTCATGCTTGCTACAGCTGAGTAAGTAAAAAGGAAAGTTACTATTTTCATATCTCTAAATTTCTTACCAATGTAACAAAATATAAGTGTTCCAAAATAGGTGCAATGCTAGGATATTGATTCTTAATACCAAATAATTTTGCTAACCAATCTTTTCTGCTTTTTTATAGATCTTTCTGAACTTGAATTGTTAATATATTTAGAGATTGTTTGACCTTACCTAAATTAATTTTATTGATTTAAACTAGTAAAAATGATATTGGATTGACTTGTGTAAACCCTAATTTTTTTTGCCAATAAATTTTAAATTAAATCATCAAATTTGAAATAATTATTATAATTAAAACAACAAAAAAGATTGATTGTCAATTGAAAATTAAAAATTAAAAACTTTGAAAATAATTGATAAGTTTTGGAGAGAAAAGTAGGAGGATTACTATTAGACCCCTAATTCGTAATAACATAATCGTGCGGGGGCATTGGCAAGCCTTGACCAGTGTTCAATACGAGGAACAATGGAACATGGCAAAGACTTGCGAGGAGGCAAGGAGAAAAAGGAGCAATGTCAAGCATTGGTATGCATTGGTGCACATTGGTGGAAATCTTTAACGAGATACAAGATTCGGACGTGAGACCAAAAGAAGGCTTGAGATGGATATCGAGTGGAAGGTTAGCAGGATCACATGCATGACAGGAAAATGCGAGAGTTTCAAGGTGACTTAGCAAGTAGATCAAGCTTGAAACAAGTTTTGAGAGAGTTTCAGACCTTGTACGAGCTGATTTAGCTAAGGCTGGGTTCTTAATGGGCTAAAGACTTAGGGCCCGTTTGGTTAAGCTTTTATCAGTAGAGCTTTTATCAGTAGAGCTTTTGTCAGTAGAGCTTTTCTGAGAAGAGCTTTTTTTAAAAGCTAGTTGACTGTTTGGCTGTCAGTTAACAAAACAGCTTTTTAAAAAGAGCTTCACACAGTAGACTGTTTGGCAACATAAAAATAAAAAGCACTTTTATTAATTTTAACTATATTTTATTTTATAATAAAATT
>JAOTBA010000205.1:43887757-43908470 GCA_025629845.1 Erythroxylum squamatum
CCATATCCATCGGTTTTTACGATTTACTACCCATATCCAAATCCATTAGATCGGGTAGTGCGGATATTAATCGGGTTGAAAATTTACTGCCATCCCTACTCGGGCTGTCTAAGTCAGGTTTGGGCTGCAGACCTGAGACTTCAAAATTATTTAAAAAAATAATGTCAATTTTTTACTTTTTAATTTTAAAATAAAAACATTAGACCTTTAATTAGTGTGCACAATTTGGACTGCACATCTAAAGTCTTAACATAACTTGCCAAACTTTGAAATACAGAATTCCAAATACACAAACATAATTAAATCACCAAATAAAGAAAAATGATAAAAGCAAGAGGACAGTATCAATTAAAAAAAATTAATACGGTCCAAATTCGTTAAGAGTCTTTGTCATCTTCGTGGGAGTGTCTGCGCCTCCATAGGTATTTTATTTTATAAAAGCTCCAAAAGCAACCCATCCTTCTATATAAATAAGTATTTTTTATAATTTTTTAAAATGTATGCCTTTATTTTTTAACGTTGCTAACGGGCTGTTTTTTTTACCGAAAGTTTCTAACAACTGTGCTAACGGATTATTTTTCTCACCGAAAATATCTAATAAACCTTACCAACGAGTTGTTTTGCTCACCGAAATTGTGCCAATAAGTTTTTTTGCACACCGAAAATGTTAAACGGGTTGTTTTTTCATTAAAAGTATCTAGCGATTATGCCAACAAGCTGTTTTGTCTACTAAAAATATGCCAACAAATTATTTTTCTGACCGAAAGTATCCAACGAACTGTTTTTTTTTTCTTTCGAAAATACCTAGCAACCATGTTAAAAATTTTAGTAAAGTAAAATAATATGTTTGTTGTGCACATTCAACACGTGAAAATGAGCATTAAATAAAAATTTTATAAAAATAACTCCAGACAAATTAAGACACGTAATACCATAAATTTAGTTACCGATATGATGACACCTCTTCGTATTTGTTGTCGAATGTCTACTGTTTCGATAAATTAAATTTTATTTACTTTAAAAAATCTTAACAACAATACAAAACGTATTAAAATTTTAATTTATCAATTAAATTAATTATATCTATACAAACTAAAGTCTATGTTTGATTAGGTTTACATCAGTAGAACTTTTGTTAGTAGAATTTTTTTTCCTGTAGATCTTTTTTTAGAAGAACTTTTTTTAAGAAGCCCGTTGACTATTTAGCTGTCATTTAAAAAATAATTTTTTTAAAGAGCTTCATACAATAGATTGTTTAAAACATAAAAATAAAAAATACTTTTAAATTTAACTATATTTTATTTTGTAATAAAAATTATTTATGCATATAAATAGTTTTAAAGTATATTAAACAATTTGTAAAGCAAAATTTATTAATTATGATATAATTTTAAACCATATAAAACATAAATGAAAATATATTTAACCATATCTTTTATATGAATTATAATATAAGTAAAACGTGAAGATGAGTTCGCAAGATAAACGTGAAGATAAGTTTGTGGGTATTGTGGGAATGATGTGTAAAACATAAGAACAAAAGGGACTAAAAAATAAATTCATTAATTAATCTCAAAATTTTATCCGAAAAAGTCATTTGAGAGGCTTTTTTGAGAAGCTCCAAATTTAAGCTTTTTAAAAGTTGTATTTAAGTTGCCAAAAAAATTATATCTATTAAAGAAGTATTTTTTTATTTTACAATCAAACACTCATTAAAAAAAAGATTTTTTTTTAAGAGCAAAATATTCAAATTCTCATTCGTGATGATAAAACTCACTCAGAAATTGAGGAGTAGAAACCCAAATCCGTAGATGCGCAAAGCGAATAAATGCTCAAGCTAAAGAATGAGCACGTCTATTTGCTTGCCTACGAATCCACCTATAAGAAATATTCGGTAGCAATAATAACAAAGTCTTACAATCACAAATAAGAGTACGTAACTCGAAAAGATCAAAGTCCGGTGAGCTAAGTGCGAAAAATAAAATTTGAGAATCCATAAAAATAGTGCCACCGCCTTTAATGTGCTGCTGTCTTAAAAAAAAGACTTTTATAATAAAAAAAGTACTTATTTACTTAAAAAAAAAACAATCCCAACAGTCACTCAAGCTTTATATTAGTTAATCATCAATTTCTTCATTTTCTTTAATAGTCTAGAAAACTAAAGCGTTGATTAAAATATGAATTTTGATTTGATTTTTTTTTTTCACTTTCATTATCCACTAAACACTTATTATTCACCTTTTTAAATAAATCCAAAACGCCTAATGCGACGTGGAGTTAATTCAACTCAAACATCTTATCCATACGCTCCTGGCCGGCGCGTGCAATTTACGAACAGGAACCTCTTGACTGCCTGCCATGTTATTCTTGATGATTATCTCTCTTTTTCTCGTATCTTTATTTTTCTATTCCTTTTGATATTTTCTTATTTATATTTAACCTATATTAAATTAGAGATTTTTTTCCTTTTTAGCTAAAATATTTAAAGACTTGTTTTCAATTGAATTTTCTATTATAATTTGTAGTTATAATTATAATCTTAATCCGATTCTAATTCTTTTTCATATGGGTTATTTGGAAACAGTCTTTTTACTAATTAAGGGTAAGGTTACGTATTATTAAACCTTCCAAAACTTTGAACATCAACAAAATTTATACTAAGTGTTGTTGTTATTGTTGTTGATTTATAAAATGTTCAAACCAAATATTTAGAATTAGTTTCTTCAACATTATTATAAGTAGACTTAAGCCACTTCTTTAAATTATAAACTTATTTATACTCATCATGAAATATACTAAAAATGAGATACATTAATTTCAAGCACTAATCTTTTTGTTTTGAAACGAAAGAACAACAATCGCTATTTTTTGGATGTACATAAGGTAAACTTTTAAATTGACGCAATTAATACGATAAAATTTATAATTGTTATCCTTTAAAAACTTATTAAATATAAATTTAAACAAAATTTAAATAAATTAATAATATAAAATTAAGTGATAAATTAATATTAACTCAAACCTATGAAAGTCCACCCAATTGGTCCACGCCATGAGGCGAAAAATTTTTTTAATACAAAAAAACCGAGATTTCCTTTTATTTTAACATATTGAACAGGTGTGCTAAACGTTAATCTGGCCATTTGGATTTCAAGCCTACTGAAGAGTTTTCCAGCCCACGCTCCCTTTCCACGCGCTTGATAATATTCTCCACATTCACGAAACAAATATGTACCACGAGATACACGCGCTCTATCCTATCTTCTCTTTTCTCGGCTTTAGTATTCACCATTCAGCGGAGATTATCCTATGTGAGTCAGTCTATTTCTTTATCACGCGCCACATTCGATGTATAATTTAATTACTCTACATGTATATTTTTTCTTAAGATTTAATTACGCCACATTCGCATGATATTTAGTGAACATGTCACATCGTTAAAATTAATCTTTTAAACTAAAATAGTAAAGTTTTAAAAATTAGTCACTTAATTAAATAATTTAAAGTTTAAACGAATTTTTTTAAAGTTAAGACACTTTAAATATATTAAACAAAAAAAAGATTGGTTACCTTAAATTTCTGAAAGACAAACTTTGAAAATTGATGCCCGAATAGAAGAAACGAGTTTGTGTCTCGACTAGTGTACCTGAAATTTAAGCTACAGTCAATCTTTTGTTTATTTGTGACGTCTTATGAAAATTGTTATATAAACTACTTAGACTTATATATAAGTTGGAAATTAATGATACAGTTCCTTGGAATGTTCTAAGAGCTATGATATGAGTCATAGAGAAAAAAGTTATTATCAATTCATGTGGTCTAACAATGTTACATACCTTAAATCAGAAATTACTCGGATTATCGATTCATGTGGTTTAACCACTGACGAAGTTATCTGGAGTTTAGCAGTACACTGGAGCCCCCAATTGTTGTTCAGTTATCAAAGATTTTTATTTTTAATATAAAATAAAAATCTTTGAAGTGTGCCGCGCTACCACCGTTAATGTAATTTGTGAAAGTTGTATAAAGAGAGATGTTCCAAAAATTTTCTTTCACACGAAGGTGATTAGACATTAACCCCACAAGATTTTGAACAAATTTTAAGGACAGATCAGTACCAATAACGACATAAAGAATAGTTACGAACTTTTCAGTGACATCAGCAATTATTAAATTAAGATATTTCTTAAAAAAATTAGAAGCGGTGGTCAAATTACTTCAATAACAGCTTTGTACAGTAGTCTAACATTAGTGCGTACCTTAGGTTTATGCTATCTCCGTGCCCTCGGACTAAGGGTTGCAAGGATAGTTTTTAACACCTATAAATATTCTAATAAAAAAGCTAGTATTTACTCTAACTTGTTATTCTTATAAACTGCTATTTGACCTTTCTCATTGTATAATCACACGCAAGAGGAATCTTACGCATAACATGCCAGGTGGAAGGTAACATAAGCAACCTAACCACACGCGCCAAGCCTTCGCGCGTTCAGTTACCGTTTTGGTCCTTAAAAAGAAAGAGACCGGACCAGACCAGACCCCCAGAGAGACACCCCTCTCTTTCTCTCTCTACCTTTCTCACTCTAAATCAGAAAAAAAAGGTTTTAGAAATAATTAATTAATAATAATATTATTATTATTATACATTTTCTCTCATATAAAAGGCACGGCTTGGAGCGAGTAGCGAGGAAGAAAGAAAGAAACGACTTTGTTCTTTGGCTCCACAGTGCCATTAACTCTCTCTGTCTCCTCTCTTTCAGAAATCTTCACAAAAAATCAAGTCTTTTTGGACATTAAAGCTCGTTCTTTTACACAGGTACGTTATCACCTCTGCTTGTTCTTCTTCGTCTTCTTTAACTTTGTGAAGATTGTGTTATGTATGTATATATGTGTGTGTGGTCGTTGTATGTGTGTGTGTCACGTTTTTGCTTGTTGTTTAGTTCATACCGAGTGAATCGGTGCGTAAACACGGACACCCATTTCCTCAAGTTAGCTCTTTTTTCACTTGGGTTCAGTTTTTACGGCTTTCTCTTTCGTTTCTATGAGTGGAGGAGGAGGGTGAGTTTTGTATAGTAAAAATTTGAGCTTCTTGGTTTTCTTTTGCTTCTTTGTTTGTTTGTTTCAATCAGCTCACACTTTTTGTGTTCTGCCTTTGTCTTTGCTTGTTTGTTCTATATTAGCAATTTAATGCTGGTTTTCTCCTGTGGGTTATCGGTTTCTTCCCAGTGTATAAAACAGCTGAATTCTTTGGGATCGTTTCGTAATTCTAATCATAGCTTCGTGGTTCTCTTTTTCTCTTCTAATGAATTCTTGGATTATGTGAGGCGATGCCAAAGCTTTGGAATGTTGGTGGTTATGTTTGATATGTTTGAAGTTGGTTCTTTCTGGAGATCAATGTGGCTAAAGGGTCACTGTGTTTCTGTGGAAAGCTCAAGCTTTTTTTTTTGTTCTTAGAATGGTGTATGGTTAGTTGCCTTGTTGCTTATTTGGGTTTGAAAATGGATCTGGGAATGTTGGTTTCTTGGTTATTTGATCTTTGATAGCTACCTGCAACTCTCCTTCTTTGTGTTTTTGTGGGGTTGGTGATATTCTACAATTTGTTTTTCTTCATATATTTTATTTGCGTTTATGTCTCTGATTATTCCAGATTTTTTCAGGACATGCAATAACTGAGAAGGAGTTATTGATCAATAATTATCTTTTCATTAGGTTTAAATTTTCACATTATTTATAACATAAGATATTTTTTATTATTTATTTTTTTTCATTTTTCACCTTATTTTCATCCGGACTTTTGAGCACTTAATTATAGCATATATATTTAGAGAAAGTATTTCGATATCCTGTGGAGGTTTTGATGTGGGATAGGATAAAGTTGGAATTTTTTTAATAAAATAATTATTTAAAATGAATATTTTCAAATTATCAAAATTTTAATTTAACAAAACATATTTTATTGTTTTAAAATAAAATTTGGACGTAAAAATGTTAATTTCACAAAAACCTACTTATTATACTAGGAGTAACTCACTATAGATGCAAATACTTGAAGAATTTTTTCTTACTCCTTTCCAAAATGTTGGTGTAGTTTTTGCTTATTCTCTTTGGGAAATGGGGAAGAGAACAGAGAGATTTTGTTATTTGCTGAACAACCATGTTTGGTTTGTGTATTTTCCTTGACAGATGGATCTTGTGGATATAAATCATAGTGAAAGCTTCACTGATGATGACTCTGGTGATCAACCATCATCTGAAGGAGCTCCTGGTGTATCTGATGGTTCTCATGATCCTGAGCTGCTTCCTCGGATTGGAGAGCAGTATCAGGTTGAAATTCCTCCACTGCTGACAAAATCTGCATACATACTACTGACAGAGAATCCAAATGATGCAATGTTTTCTAATACTAAGTGTGAACTTTTCGTTGGATTACCTATATCATTAATGTGGATTAGCTATGAAGTTGACATTGTCAAAGATGGACCAAAATTCATACAACCTGAAAGCAGCAGAGAGACAAAGACTTTTGCTGATGGTGCACTAAGACCTAAGGGTGAGCTGATAGATGAAGCACTAGATGGTGTAGTGAAAGTAGACCCTTCTAGAGCCCTGCATTTACAACAAGGATTCAAAGCTGAAATGCTTCAGGAGTGTGAAGGCAAAAGTTTCTACATGGTTCCTGGTTCCTTTGGTGACACATGGACTGATACGGAGGAGGCTGGTTTTCTCCTTGGATTGTACATTTTTGGGAAGAATCTTGTTCAAGTGAAAAATTTTCTTGAGACGAAATCTATCGGTGACTTACTTTCATTTTATTATGGGAAGTTTTATAGGTCGGACAGATATAATAGATGGTCTGAGTGCCGAAAATTGAGAAACAGAAGAAGTATATACGGGCAACGAATATTTACAGGGTTGAGACAACAGGAACTCTTATCCTGTTTGCTTCAGAATTTGTCAGAGGAAGACAAAAAGACTTTGCTGGAGGTATTCTCTGATACTTTACTGAATTTTGCTCATTTTCTGACTTGTAACATATGTAAAGTGATGGGGAAATGGTTACATTTGGAGAACACTTTGCATGCATAAAGTCGAAAGGCATAGACCAATAAATCCCATACTCACAAATCAGAGCTTACAACAGATCACCTAACTAGTAAGTTGCTTTATAGCAAATGTGTCTTGCCAATTGTCTTCAAACTTTTTCTTGAACACTTGCCAAAAGTTTCTTTAGTTTCTTTTAAACCTCAAATGGTTTATCTATTCGACTCTCCCCAAGAAGTTATATCTCAGGCCTTGACTAAGTTATGTTGACATCTTATTTACTGTTAATTTTATTTTCTTGTTTAGCTTGCTCATTCATTTGGAGAAGGAAGAGTGCAACTTGAAGAATATGTGTTTGCTGTGAAAGCTAAAGTTGGTCTGCGGGCCTTTATAGAGGCAGTGGCAATTGGTAAAGGGAAGAAGGACCTTACCAGCATTGCCATGGAACCTATAAAATCTAATCAAGTTTCTGGGGGCCGCCCAGAAATACCAATTGGCAAGGTATGCTCCAAGCTTACACCTTTGGAAATTACGGATTTCTTAACTGGAGGCTATCGTTTGAGTAAAGCTAGATCAAATGATCTCTTTTGGGAAGCTGTTTGGCCTCGTTTACTTGCAAGAGGGTGGCATTCTGAGCAGCCTAATGATCATGGGTTCGCTTTTGTTTCCAGAAATTGTCTGGTATTTCTAATCCCTGGTATCAAGAAGTTTTCAAGGAGGAAACTTGTGAAAGGAACTCACTTCTTTGATTCTGTTAGTGATGTGTTAAACAAAGTTGCTGCAGATCCAGCACTTCTTGAGCTCGATGAAGTGGAGGGTTATGGTAACAAAGAAGAGAAAGCCTACAGCAGCGAAACAAATATTGATCAAGGAGATGTTCCTCATCAACAACGCCATTGTTATCTGAAGCCTCGAACCCCAAGCCGAAACAAAGATGCTATGAAGTTCACCATTGTTGATACAAGTCTGGCCACGGGGGAAATAACAAAGGTGAGAGAATTGAGAAGATTTCCAGATGAAATTCTGAACATCACAAGCTCAAGTACTGATTCTGAAGAAAGTGGGGGAGATTCCTCCAAGGGACGGGTATCAGAAGAATCTGATCCTCCATCTTTTGATAATAATAAGTCCAAACTGTCCAGGTTTATGAAGATTAATGTGGATAAGACAGATAAACAAGATTTGAAAAGTAATGCTCCGGAAAAGAGTGTCGTTCTTGCTTTACGAGCTCCTAATGACCAGAAATGTGACAAATGGAATCATAAGGAACAAGTCAATGCTACCAAGCGCCATGTGACACGCAGAACCAAAAATGGTGATGGATTGCAAATAGCCCCTGGTACAAACCCTCGAAAGAGGTTAACTGCTTATAAGAAATCAGAGACGAAGTCTAGCACAATCGACACCGTTGTTAGTTCCAAGTCAAAGCAAGATGAGGCTGGATGCTCCATAGGCAGGCATGATGTTAGAGAAATCAGCACTTTGCATGAGAATCTGTCTCAGGAGAAGTTATCAACCAATAGACACTCATCTACAGGCAGTCCAAACATTGGTGATGAATGCTCTTCCAATTGTAACACTTCTGGTGTTGAAATTGCTCAGGAGAAACCTCAAAACCGGGTATTAATTGACCTGAATGTACCTATTGTGCAAGATACAGAAACTGAACCTTTGACAATGGAAATGGCTAAAAATTTGACCGATCAAATAGACGAGCAGAGGCAGACAGATGATGTTAATACCGTTGAAACTTCGAAATCTGTAATTGACGATCAGCAACATAACATGAACTCACGCAGACAAAGCATCAGAAATAGGCCACCTACTGCCAAAGCATTGGAAGCTGTTGCTTGTGGGTTTTTAGGTGTGAAGCAGAAGCGAAGAAGAAGGGATGAATTCCCTCTCGACAGCTCAATATCAAGACCTTCAAAGCGTGTCCGTAGCAGGGCGAGGATCACCGAAAAGTCTAGCTCTGGCGTTGAAGATCTGAAAGAAGGTGGCAGAGAAAATGGAGCATGGAAAGGATAATCAGGATATAGTGAGCAAATGTGAGCTTTCACTCGCAGAGAAACAAGTTCCAGTCAAGCTCCAAAGATGGTGGGATGATGAATTCTCAACCTGCAGTTCAACAATCTGACTTCTGCCTCAAGAAGTAAGGAGGAAAAACCATTTCTTAGCTGCAGCAGAATCCAAAGAGTATAGCAGTTCTTATCTCTTTCTGCAAAAACCTGCTGGGACTGGAGACCTCAAAGGGACATCCATGGCTGGAGTGAAACAAGAAAAGGAAGTTCTTTTGCAATTTGGAACTTTCCCTTTCAGCAACCAATACTTGGAAAATCTTTCCTTTCACCATTTGGTGGCTGTTCATACGTCTTTACTATAATATCTTTGTTTCTTGTAAACCATGAGGTGACCAACTAGGAAACTCAAAAAGAGCAGTATAAGTTTGTAAGGTGTCTATACCAGCTTATGCCTAAATTCCAGCTGAAATTGGTTGCGAGCATAATCAAATATATATGAGTTTTTTCATAGCTTTCATGCCATGTTTTTTCCTACAATTCATTTTTGTTTCTTCTAAATTCTTCCTCAAATTTTGACTTTTAAGTGTATTTTGATCACTTAGTTTTATTTTTCTTATATTAAATTCAAATCGCCCTGATTTAGTTTTTTATATAATGATGATTTTTAATTTTAATTAATAGTTATATACATGTTTGAGGTTAATTTGATAAAAAAAACAAAATTTAGGCATAAAATTGCATTTAATATTAAAATTTAGGAATGAATTTAAGATTTTTTAAACTTAGAAGTTGAATAAAAATATTTATTTAAATTTTCTTATTTAAAATATTTATTATTCAACTCTATCACTTAATATTATTTTTTAATACAAGCATTAGTTTTAATAAAGTTATTAAGATTTTATGACATAATCCTTAGTTAATTGTTTAGATATAAAAAGGTGAATGAAACTTTTTTTTTTTTTAGAAACGGTGGAACCTGGAACTGCTATCCTTTAGATGCATGCTAGGTAAACCTCACGCAATAGCTTGCAAATCAAGCCAATCAGGTACTTCATACTAGGCAAGTCCTGTATAATAGACTTAATCGAGATATTGTAGGTAGGATGATTTGAATACAAGACCTTTTGATCCTATGACCCCCACTCCACCAACTCGACCACCACTTAAAGGGCAATGAATGAAACATGATAATTTTTTTTCCTAAAATGTTATTTTGATATTTTTTGATGAAACTATTTCATATGCTCTTTTTTAATAAAAAATTTAATACATTAAGATCCGTATTATTATTAGTTTGTTAAAGATAAATTATTTTTTATTTTTAAATTGAAGAATTCTTAAAACTTGAAAGTATATACTAAAATTTTGATATTATATAAGTAAATGATGTAGTGTTTATTTATACAAAATATTAAAAAAAAATTAAAAATTTATTGACAAAAATTAAAAATTTTAACATGATAAAATAAGTTTTAATATTTATTTTAAAACATTACTTAGTTTTTTACAATATAAAAGTGAAAGATGTGATTTTTATTTACATAAAATATTAAATAAAATATATAATTTAATAGAACTAAAATTGAATATTATAAAGCTTCAATAGTCTTACGTGAATTGTGGAGAATGCCGCCACGTATGTCAACCATTTCACGCTAAAAAAGCTCTGCTTCGCTTCTTCTCTTTCTCGAAACACACTATTTCGTGTTCTTCTCAGAATAGAGGTTATGGGTCAGGCATTTCGTCGAGCATCTGGCAGAATCCGAGCAACCGATCCTTCTCCGAAGACTGCAGTCGACCGACGGCCCCCGCTGGGCTCCACAGACAAGGTGAATATTTCGAGGACAACCACGTTGTACAATGAGAACCAGACCGGTGTTGATTCTGGTTAGTTCTTAACGGTCTTTGTTTTAGCCTTATATGGAGAGTATGAGATTAACTTGAAATATTGAGTTTTTTGGAGATGGGTCGGTTCGGTGGAAAAATCGCAGAAACAGGAAAGCTCACGTTAGTTCAAATAAACTGTTTTTACCATTGTTTTCCCCTGTCGAGGTTCTCTCTGGTTTGAATCAGAGTTTGAGGTTTAGACGAGAGTTTGGATTTAATGTTGTGTATTTTAGTTGGATAAGTTGAGGCGTGTCTGTGGTTTCGAATATAATGTTAGTTGAAACTTGTGTGATTACAAATGGATACTAAATATTCAACCCTTTTCCTTGTCACGAACACATGCTTGAATAACGATCTTTTTTCAAGCCCTTGCCCTCTTTTGATTGAGTCAATGCACATCTTTGCGCCCAAGATGGTATTTACTAGATTGGAAATGCATGTTTGTAAGACACTACCGACTAGATTTTTCCTATACAACGGGGAGTTGTATTTTCTTTTTGATGAATAAGGATTATGTTTTTACTAGTATTGTTTTTATATTTGATGAACTTCGTCGTTTTGTTGCGAGAACTATCTTGTTTTGCACTGGAAGTGGCATAGCAAGGATTGAAGTTTTGGAAACTTGCTTTTACATACAATGAGTGCATGTTCATGGTATTTAGCAGCAGTTTATGGTATGCTAACTTCATACTACCTCAAATTTGTTGTTTTAATGTTTTGTTGAGATGGCCCTCCAAGAGTTAACCCCGAGAATGTCCTTGAAGAACGAAATCCGCAATATGATGCAATGCTTGGTCAAATGGTGGGTCGAATTAGATCAAAACCGGGTGGAAAAGCTGAGATTGGTGAGGTGAGTTACAGTAAAAACGACAGTTAAGTGTTTGTTTCGCTTACCATTGCTCATTAATCTTTTCACTGTTATGTAGTAAGCACTTCTTCTGATAGGGGTGAGGTGAGTTAATGCTGGGCTTATGATAACAGGCATCAGTGGTAGAAAGGTACAATCGGCCTATGCCTAAGCTGCGAAACACAAAAACTGATTCTGGAAGGTATGAAGACCGACCTGTGCCTCCTGGGACTCTAAATGTGACGCAGTTGCGCCACATCATACTCTTACATCAAGGCAAGGCTGATGATCACGAAGGGCCTATGAGCATCCACCGAATTGCCGAGAAGTTTCAACTTGAAGTTGCACAAGTCGAGAGGATAGTACAATCGATATCACTGCCTCCAGAAGACAGCCAAGAAAGGAAAAGCCATAATTGACAATCACAGCGACAGGATTTGCTTTCTCTTTTACATCACTAAGAAAACTTTCTGTTGAATAAGGGAGAGTAGCTAACGAAATTTTAATGTTCTGTCAGCCTCTTGGTATCGGTCGGTGGCCACTGAAAGAGCAAATATGTAGTCAGTCATCACTCATTTGTAGGAGTGTTTGTACACTAGAATGTTGTTCAGGGGTTAGTAGTCATCATTCATGAACTGCATACTTGCTATTGTATGAGAGTCAAAAGTTCACTTGGATATACTATTGGAAGTGAGATTTTACTTTCCATTGAACTGCAGAATAACGAAAAGTTGAAATAGATTTACTGATTAGATGAACAGAAGTTGCAGATGCCATGAAGTACAAAACTATGCCATCGTGTTGGCTGTTACTGAATGTTTGGGATGATTTCCATTCTTGCCTTCTTTCATCTTTCTCTGCTCGATAGCCCCTTTTGGCCTTTTAAATTTTATGTCACGCACCAACCTATAATTGTTGTCCTCAGCACTGCTCCTGATCTTCAAGTGCAAGTGGGTGCCTCTAAAGATACCAAGTTAGTTTGAACTTCGAGTTCGATCTAACTTAAAGTTAGTAGTCAAGTTTAGTTTGACAATCTTTTTTTAGGTTGGACTAATCATTGAAAATCAGCTTAATCATATTTAAAGTCAATTATCAGGTTTGAGCTTAAGATTCGAGTCTGGGCGGACTTATTGTTGTAGCCCTTCAAACTTACTATTTTTGATATTGAACTATCTATTCTATTAGTGAAGTCTGAAATTGCTTTCCTTGGAAAAAACAAACTCTTTTCCTTTTTAGGATCAACGGTAATAAAATAAAAAGATTATGCACAAATCAAAACTCAATAGTAATATGATAATCCAACATAACACCCTTAAATCTACAAACACAAATCTCCAATGCTTTGTTATAATGACTAATTTCAACAATGATTCTCCTTTTCCTTCTATAAGGCTATCTAATCCTCATCTGAGAGAGCAAAAATGGCAAAAATTGGATGATGAAGTGGGCTAAATAGAAAAATAGAGAAACTTATACAAAGAATGAAGTTCTTCAAAGATATCAACTCAAAGTAGCATCTAAGAGATCATGCAAAGCTTCGTAAACGACAAATGTTACGGCTCCAGCCGGTGCGGCCTTTATGGTAGAAGGGAGAATTCCCTTATAAAGACCAGCACAACCCTCTGCTTCTAAGATTCGGACAAATGCATCAAACATGCTTTTATAGGCGTGGTTCTCAACTCTAGCACCATATTTTGGATGCCTATGTAGCCCTTCAATCTGCAAAGGAATGATCAAAAAGTGAAAATTATTCAGAAGAATTCATGCATAATTATGACCATTACTTAGTGCTGCCTTGATTTGGTCCTATTGCTACTGCTTAAAAGATTGATATGCTCACAAACTTCCGATAAGGTTAACACGAGACAATTTATAGTAGTGAGATGAAACTGAGCATATGAAAGCAAAAGAATCTATGAAGTGAGACACCTCAATAAGGGCGGAAACCTGCCTGGAATCTTTTCTTGACGACGTCGAGAGGATGACAGACAAGTTTGGCGCATGTCCCGGCAGCAAACCCACATACAAAATACTCGAAGCTTGAGAGTTCAGTGTCTGCTGAGCTTACTTCAGGTGAGATGTAACGTTTCCAGCCCTACAATCAAACCAGTAAAAAATGGATCACAATTCAAACTAGCTAAGCATATGTTTACACAAATCAGAATGAAATATTCACCACTGATCGAAACGAGTATGTAAACCGCACGTAGTAAATTTGACATAAATCTTTTAGAGGAACAAATTGCTTAATTCCAAGGATTCCAATTAGTATTTGGTAAGTGATTCATAACTTGAGAATACATAAGGGAAAATGGTGACAATCCAGAAAAAGAATAAATGTGCAAGTATCAGTTCTGCTTCTGCCCTCCAAAGAGATCGTAACTTTTATAGAGTAGCATCTTAAACAGAGAACAAGAACTAAAACTCATACCGTGGTCCAACGCTTGAAAAAATCATAGGTACCAAACTGAAGGCCAGCATAAGGAACAATCTCAACCAAGGTTGGTGATAATCCAGAATATAATCCCCTGATGCCACGAGTTCCGATAATATCAGCAATTGCAGACCTCATTGTTGGATAAACCTAATGCAGACACTTCTTAGCCAAACAGTAACACAACAACTAAATGATGTGCTAAACATTTGGATTTGGTCCTAAAATTATATAATGAAATTTAAACTTGACTGAGGCAAGTTAACTGTGTAAGATTTGTAGCTACCACTTAGACATTCTTCTTTACGCTGTCAGGATTGTTTTAATCCTCACCAACACTTCATATCAAGTTATGATAGGTAAATGGAAAGAACACAAAGGACCTCTGGAAAGGAAAAGGAACATACAAGGACATCTTAAACCCCACCAATTGAAGGCCATTTAACTGACTTAAAGAAAAATTGATCTGATACCACATGATATATCACAGTCATATTTCATACCTTAGGTTCACCTTGTGAAGCTAATATCGTTCGGACAAGATCAAACGGGTATGATCCAAGCGTAGCCATACAGCCTGCTAACGATCCACTTACATATGACACATAACGACTCAACTTTTCATGATCCTCTACAGCACAATAACAATCATGTAAGACACCGAAGCAATAGCAATCTAAATTTGCAATACCATAAATATAATCGCCACAAATGAGATAAAATTGCAGAACAGATAATTTTAAAAATTCCTGCTCTGTTCATCTAATACCTTTCTTAGAAGAACCTGCCAGAAAAGTTTTCAATTTCTGTAACACCACAAATTGAATGGATGTATATGGCATAACCATGAGTAAAGCTGGGACATTACCACGCCAAAAGCCCTGAAACAAGCAACTACATGATATGAAAAGGCACAATATAAGCAAAGATCTCTGCAGACTAGCAGTAACAGAACTATAGCTCCCTAAGAACATTCCTTTTTCTTGCTACACTTAGAGCTGGATAGAATATCAAAATCAGAAACATATTTTAGTTGCAGAAAAGCCACCTACTTCCCAAAAGTTATATTCTGAAAGATTTTGGTTGATTTCCCTTTGCTTTGAAAGGATGCACAAACCAGAAAACTTGTCAAAAGCTAGGCTCGACAATGCATTCGTCAAATCACGAAGAGAGTTCACCATACCGGCAATCCTTCTTCTCTGAATATATCTTTTGTTGCTTGCAACATTCCGGTGTACTTGGATGGTCCATGCACATTTTTGTGAAGCAAAGCCCACGAAGACGTGGGTTCCAGTTGAACCTGTATCAAATATACATATCAATAGGCTTCAGAATCTCCTACAACTACATGAAAAGGCACATAAATTTATCAAATAATTGCATATAAACTGAATTACCCTAATCCCTAAATCCTAAGAAGTAAGATTTTTCTCTCTTTATCACCCAAATTTGTATATCCATCTCAATGTAGAAGTCGAAGATCCACTAAACAACTGCCATCCATGATTCTAATCTTAACGAAACGTCAATGAATCTTAATCAAATATATACATATATTTACAAACAAAAGAAGCAAAGATCTTTATGGAAATTAAGGCATGGACGAGATAAATAACCTGGAATCTGATCTTAATAACATCAAGAGGAGAGGTAACAGTACGCGAAACACCACCGGCAGTGGCTCCGGCGGTTGCCTCAATCAGCGCCTGTTTAAGGCGGTTTGGCTCCTGCATTTCCCGCGCAACAACCACCTCCCTCCTGTCCCTCTCCCTCTCTCGATCTCTCTCTCTTTAAGCTACCCCACAAAACACCAATCCATCAAGAAAAGATCAAAAACACAACAACCAACAACATCAAGAACAAACAGATACGGAAGAAAACAATGCCAAAGTTCAGGATCAAATGCGGGAGAGAGAAGATGGGAACCTGGAAAATAGAAAGAAGATGGAGGAATTCCAATCGAGGGTATTTTCTAGAAATGATATTTCTTCGCCGCCGCCGCCGCCATCGCCGTCACTTCTCTTCTTCAGATTTTCAGACAGATATTCTTGGGAGAAAGAGACAGTTGTTGATTACAACGTTGCCTTTTTCTTTCACCGTTTCTCGACAATTTAAGGAATCTATGGTCAACATATGTTATCTTTATTTATTTATTTTCTTATTTATATTGTTCAATTTTTTTCTCCGTCTAATCATTCGTACTTGTTGAACAATTAACTTAACAATTATTTTAATACAATAATTTATTAATCATGTTTTTAAAATTAAATTATTTCACAATAATTTATTAATCATTTTTTTAAATAACTTTTTGAAAATTAAAACAAAAATTACAAATCTGTTTTAACTAATTGATAATAAATTTTAATACATAATGCATCGTAATTAATAATTATCTAAAATTTTCATAATTACTTATAAGCACTTTTTATAATTAAATCCATCAAATAATTACTTTGCCAATAATCCTACTAATCAAGCTTTCAAAGGATTACCGAGCCATTAAGTTAGGGATGGCAATAGATTAGATCGAGCAGACCAAACATGACCTAGACTTGAATTGTTTTCTCAATTTAAATGTCAAAATGATATCATTTTATTAATACATGTCGGGCTTTGAGTTAATCTAGAACTCGGGTTACCTAAGTTTTTTAAAAAATAGGGCCTAATTCATTGACCTTGGCCTTAAGTTATTGCCACCTCTACATTAAATGCGTACTTGTATAGATGGAATAGAGTTATAGCACGTTGTTCTTGTTAGGATGCTCTAACCTTGTTTTCTTTAACCTAGTTAATGTATTTGTGTGAATGAGATTTAATAAAATAAGGTCGGAACTGATTAACTAAAACAGAAGATCTGATCTCAATAAAATAATATTTAAAAAATAAATTTCAAGTTATATTGGGACCATGACTTGACTTTTTTTAATTTATTAAATCATGCAAAGTTTAAAAAACTAATAATCAATTTTAGAATATTTAATCTCTTTCGACTTTTATGAGATAATATAAGTGGCTTAGCTTACAGATGTTGAAATTGTTCTAAGGCGTTGAATTGAAAATTTTCTAGAAAGTAATTGAATAGTCAATTGTTAAACTAGTCTTCTGAGAGACTTTCAACTTCAAATAGTGTATGCTTTTCAAAAAAATAAATAAAAATTGTATGTTCTCGATGCGGTGGGAAGAATTGCATTGGATTGAATTTAACTAAAATTTAATTTAAAAATAAAAATTTTTAGTCTAGGCTCAGATTAATATATAAAATATGTCTATTTTTTAAATTCAAAATCGATATTATAAAAATTCTAGATTGAAATTTAACTCACAATTTTATATTTTATAAAATTTTAATAATTATATAAAATATGATTATAATGTATAAAAAATGAACCATTTATTTGGTAAGGGTAAGGTAGTGTACTACTGAGCTTCCAAAATTCTGCATTTTTGCGGGGTGTTGTTGTTATTGTATTTATATTAGTATAAAAATTATATTAAATTTAAAAAACTTAAATCATTTATGAAATAAAAACAATCATAAACTTCTAAAATAAAAATAAAATTGTAATTAAATTAGAGTTCTTCGATATCATCACTTGAAGAATCATTATTTTTTTTACTGTAATAAACAATTAAAATATAAAAATGATTTAAAAATAAAAATACTTGTTTAAATAACTTTGTAACTTTTATTATTTTTCTTAATAATTATGTGAATAAAAATATCAAATAACAAATATAAGGTCACTTAAGTTTAAGATATTTATAAATATAGATTTGAATTGCATTTTTTATAGTTTTTTAAAACTCAAAATTGACTTATAAATTCGTTGAACTCAAATTTTAAGTCCAAACTCAATTTATGAACTAAGCTTTAAATTTTAAGCTTTTTAATTTTTGGATTTAACATATTATAAGATCATATTTATAAAGTGTAATTATAATTCACTTTAATTTAAAATTTATTTAAATTTATACCGAAGTGCAGAGGACGTTAACTTTCCTCTTCTTGCAAGATATGCATTCGGGTCCACAGAAGACAAAACCTTCATTGATGAACATGAAAATGATGATAGAAGACAATAGTTCTGTCCAACTTTGAAGTTGCAGAAGTCACGAGGAAATATCAACATGCGAATACAAACTTAGCCGGCCTCATCGTAACCTCAGAATCTTGCTAGAGCCGGCCAAGACACGACAGATCAAGCGATACGTCAGACGTAAAACAAACATGAACCTGTCAGTTTCTTGCATCTATATAATGTTAGCAGGATCGTCATCTCCTAATCATCTTTTCATAGATTCTTGGCTTAGTATCATCAAGTATATTTAACATGACGATTAAGGTTCATGGAATTCCAGGCTCTACGGGTGTTGCACGAGTGTTGCTTTGTCTTCAGGAGAAAGGCCTGGAGTACGACCTTGTTCAGCTTAACGTGATGGGTGCAGAACATAAACAACACCCTTATCTGTCGTTAAATGTAGGTTTCACAAACACTAGCTTTTGTTCTATGTTTGTCTTTCTATATATGCTCAAGTAGAGGTTCAAATGTGTTTTAGATTTAGGGTATGAAAAATTAGTTAAAAGATATAGGTTTTTTGTTTATCAGAAAGACAAATACGCGAAACTTTAAGTTACTAGTGGGGGAAGGAAACCCCATAGATATTCTGTAGAAGGATAGACAGACAACCTTCAGGCGAGTTTTAAAATAGGTAGATGCCAAGATCAAGAGAGCTAACGTAGTTCTATTAGCCTCTCGATTCACATGCCTAGTTTTCACGAGTAACTTTGTTATAGTTCAAGAAACTCTTATAAAACTCTTTAAATCTTAAATTAAAAAAGATTTTTTATAGTTTTTAATTTTTTAGAAATTCCTTTTTAAGATACAAGCCTAAGATCCTTTAGTTTATAGAAGCTGATTGCCGTTTTATTCCTTTGTAGCCATTTGGACAGATCCCAGCTTTTGAAGATGGTGGTGTTACTCTGTTCGGTATGCTAGATTGCCATTAACAGATAACAAAAATTCATGGTCACACATTAACCAACATTTTCTGTCTGAAATTCTTTCTGTCAGAATCTAGGGCAATCAGTAAGTACTTGGCTAATAAGTACAAGGACGTGGGAACAAACCTACTCCAATCTGCTAGCTTCCTGGAATCCACCATTATCGACTTATGGATGGAAGTGGAGTCTCAGCAATTCAATCCTCCCATGAGCACGATCATCAAGCAAACCATCGTGAATCCGATGTTCGGAAAACCTACTGACCAGGAGATCGTTGAAACTGAACTGGCAAAGCTAGGACAAGTTCTTGATGTGTACGAGGAAAGGCTGTCCAAGAACAAGTATCTTGCAGGAGAGCAGTACACGTTGGCTGATCTACACCATATTCCTTACCTTGTTTACTTCATGAAGTCACCTCATGCCACTGTCGTGACTTCTCGTCCCCACGTCAGCGCTTGGTGGGACACCATTTCCTCGAGGCCTGGAACTGTCAAAGTTTCATCGGAAATGAAGTTCTGAGCACGACCTTCGTTTTTTCTTTGCCTTTTTCTTTCGAGGGAGGATTAATAAAAGTTAGAGAGATCATTGTTACTCTTATTTTATGTGCATTGTTACTGTTATTTTATGTGGTGTTCTTCTTTTTTGTAATGCAATAAATTAACATGTTCTTGATAAAAATTTAATTCCTTACGATGAAAGTAATGCAATAAATTAACATGTTCTTGATAGAAATTTAATTCCTTACGATGAAAGCCATCACTAATCATATAAATAATCATGTCAAATTATTAGGAATACTTAGATTTGTTGCAAAAGCATAACTGAATTTATGAGAATAACGTGATTCTTGAGTCATGCGGTTATTCGTCTTCTAAGTCAATAAGTTTTTTTTTTCAAAAATTGTCTCTTTTCTAACTAATGGGATATTAGAAAATATTATCATTTATATGACTTTGGGATCATAACCTTAACTCTTTATAATTTGTCTTATTTTTATTTTGACCAATCATAAAATAAAAATTAGACTATTGAATCTCTACACATTAAAACTCACACTTTATTATATGTAATATAGCTCAAAACTTTTAACTTTAATATATCACTTTAATCGGGCTTAACCTTATGATAGCTCATAATATACAATTAATTCATATATATATATATATATATATATATATATCAAATCCAACAATCTATACATATATAATAACTTTATGAGCTCAAAATTTGCTATCACTACTAAATACATCTTTAATCAATCTTGTTCATTAATTATAATAACATAGGATCAAAGAGGTTTTTATTAAACGCATATCATAACTAAACCCACCAATGGTCACTTAGTCCAATATAATTGAACAACATAGATTAAGCATGGATGTGTAGCATAGAAATTGCCTGTAATGTGATCTTAACTTGCCTACTTTTAACTGATCCAAATTCCTTATTCCTTAGTGAGATCAACCAAATAAACT
>JAOTBA010000205.1:43908570-43926669 GCA_025629845.1 Erythroxylum squamatum
GCTAGAAACCTCAAAACCCTAACACTATTCATCATCTTCTTCCTTCAACCAACACCTTTCTCTCACTAGAATTTCTCATTCAACAAAACCACAACCATACCTCACTAAAGCTTAGGGAAATGAAGATCTTACCTTAGAAACCCTTAAATCTCTTCCTTTTTCCACCAATCTCTCCTTCTTTCCTTGGATTTTCTTCTCCTTTTTCTCTTCTTCTTCCCTTCTCCACGCACCCTCTTCTTCTCTTCCAAGTCCACGATAATGCTTCTCTCTTCTCTTCTCTAATTTTCCTCTTCATTTAACCCTAAATCTTCCAAAAATACCCTCACTTACTAGTACCTTACCCAAAATGCCCTTGGTTGCTTTTCAACTACCCCTTACCTCATTTAGTTCCATTTCAACCAACTTTTAACACTCCACTCATCTAGCTCAATCCCTCTCTCAATTTTTAAATTCTAATCTTCCCCTTCAATTCCAATTAATGGTCCAAAGTAAATAAAAAAAAAATTTGAACCATTAAACAAACACAAATAATCAAATAAGCAAATTAGGAAATGCAAAATCCAACAGTGTGTGTGTGTGCGCATGCGTGCATGTGCGTGCGCGCCTAGATGTTGGATTACATCCAACAACACTTGGGTTATATATATTTAACTCGTTTAATTGTATATCATGCCAATATTTGCTACCACTACCAAATAAATCTTTAATCAATCTCATTCATTAATTATATTAACATAGGATCAAAGTGGTTTCTGTCACATGCATATTATAACTAAACCCATCAATGGTCACTTATCCCATATAATAGAACAACATAGATCAAGCATGAATGTGTAGCATGGAAATTACATGTAATATGATCTTAATATGCCTACTTTCAACCAGTCCAAATTCCTTATTCCTTAGTGAGATCAAACAAATAAAAGTTCAAATAAATCATAAAAGTGTCTATAATTGAAAATCATCTGAAATAACAAACTCTCACTAAAATGACATATACAACACCCATATGAGCGACATGCTCATGAAAGGCCTTTGGTGGTAATCCTTTAGTGACTGGATCCTCAACCATAGAGTTTGTCCCAATATGTTCACTGGACATTTGACTGTCTTGAACTTTTTCTTTAACAAATAGGAACTTGAGGTCTATATGTTTTTACTTTGTTGAGCTCCTGTTCTTATTGGAATATAGCACTACTGACTTATTATCACAAAATAACTTTAGTGATCTTTCAATACCATCTACCTAGTAGCAAAATTCCACAACCATATTCCATGATTAGATGCCTCATAACATACTATAAACCCCGCTTCTATAGTGGAAGAAGCTGTGAGTGTCTGCTTAGCATTCTTCCAAGAAATAACTCCTATAGCTAGCAGGTAAATATAGCTCGATGTGGATCTCCAACTATCTTGGCATACAATAAAATGAATCAAAATATCCGATGATCTCTAGCTTATCTAACTTCCTATATATGAGCATTAATCTTTTGTTCTCTGCAAGTATCGCATAACTCGTTTGGCTAGTCTCCAATGATCCATTCTAGGATTGCTTACCCAGCACTCCAACAATATACACAATATTAGGACGCACACATACTTGAGCATATATTAGACTCCATACTACTATAGCATAAGGAATCTTCTGCATCTCTTTAGTTTCGAACTCATTCTTAGGGCATTGGCTTAGACTAAACTTGTCTCTCTTAGCAGCAGTGGTGTCACCTGGTTTACAATCTTTCATGCCTAACCTCTTAAAAACTTTCTTGATATAGCTCTTTTGGGATAACCCAAGTATATCCCGAGAGCGATCTCTATGTATTTGTAGCCCCAATATAAAAGAGGCATCACCAAGATCTTTTATTTCAAATTTCTTTGTCAAAAAGCTCTTAGTTTTGTGAAATAAAGCCTATGTCATTGTGGGCAATTAGTATGTCATCGACATATAAAACCAAAAAAATATACTTGCTTCCACTCAACTTATGATATATACAATCATCAACTGCATTCATTTCAAAACCAAACAAAAGAAAAAGCTTGATGAAATTTGTAATATCATTTATGCGAGCTTGTTTGAGCCCATAGATGGATTTCTTCAATTTGCAAACAATTTGCTTTATGTCTCCTGACATAAAGTTTTTTTGGTTGTATCATATAAATTGTCTCATCAATTTCACCATTGAGAAACATAGTCTTTACATCCATCTAGTGAGTGCAACTCAAGGTTGAAATGTGCCTCAAGTGTCATTATAGTTCTAAAAGAGCCTTTTGATTAAACTAGAGAGAAACTCTCTTTATAATCAATGCCTTCTTTCTATATAAAGCCCTTTATAACTAGACGAGCCTTATATCTCTCTACATTGCCCTTCGAATCCCTCTTAATTTTAAATATCCATTTGTAACCGATGGGTTTCTTTCCTATAGGAAATGAGACAAGATCTCAAATATCATTGTCTTTCATGGACTATATCTCCTCATTAATGGCATCGATCCACTTTTGAAAGTTAGAACTTTGCATGGCCTGATGGAAGTTAAATGGATTATCTTCCATAACACCAATTCCAACCTCATGTTCTTAGAGAAATATGATGTAATCACCTAGAATTGCACCTCTCCTTTGTCTAGTGGATATCCTTAATGACACTAATTCTTGAGGTTAGTTAGTTTGCTGTTATGGAATAATTTCTTTAGTCTGCACAGGGAGTTCCTCAACATTGTCATGTTCTGGATTTGTTACTTCGATAACATCATAAAGAAAGCCCATATCATTTTTAGCAACAACTAGGGAATATTAAAATCTAAAGCTCTTCAAAGACAATGTCTCTCACCTTATCTCCCCTCCCAAACTCAGCATCCTCAAAGAACTAAGCATTCCCCGTCTAAAAAATTGACTTTTCAATGGGATCATAAAACTTGTAACCCTTAAACCTTTCGAAGTATCCAACAAAATAGAAACTAATTGTTCTGGAATCCAATTTCTTTTCATTTGGCCTATATGGCCTTACCTCAACTAGATAACCTTAAATGTGCAAGTGTTTCAATGGTAGTTGCTTTAGTTGGAACCCAATTAAGTATGTAAACTGCAGTCTTTAATGCTTCTTCCCAAAGAGATTATAGTAAAGTAGAATGGCTAATCATACTCCTTACCATATTCTTCAGTGTTCTATTTTACCTTTTAGCAATACCATTCATGTTAGGACCTCCTAACATGGTGTACTGTGGGACGATACTGCACTCTTTAAGGAACATAACAAACAGTCCTAGACGTTTAGAAATAAAATCCACTCCTCAAGTAGATACCCCAACACTGCTGTTAGAGACATATTTTAGAAATAAAATCCACAACTAAAAGGATGGAAAGTATCATAGAGTAACAACTTACTACCTAAGGCATCTTTCCTCTTGTGGATTTTGGTAAAAAAGAAAGCCCCTTCACTTGATATAATCAACTTTCTAAATATCAATAACACTTGTGTACTATCCAAGGTAGAACTTGAATCAACTAAGTACCTATTTTTCAATTGAAAAGTCTAAAAGTAGGTTTAGGATGTAATCAGAGACATATGCCAATTTGATAGCCAATTGCATATTACAGTGATATATTGAACATGTTACAAGGAAATAGAAGATTAATAACGGGTGATAAGGTAGTTGTTGAAATTGCCTTTAAATCATGCATTTTCTACTTATGAAAAAATTGAAAGAACATATGTTTCAAGAGAATTAAAAGAAGCTTGGCACAAATGAAGAAAGAACTCATCATATATACCAAAGAACAAGTGCTTACGATTAGGGATATCAAAAGTTGTAGCAATAGACTAATATACACATTGAGACTATAGCAAAAATCCCTATAAGCAGGAAGCTATCTTTTGTATTTGTAAAGAGCTAAAAGTTAGAAAATACTAGCATTTAAGGGGGTACCTGTAGCATTCTTACTCTTTTGATTGTAGAAAAATCAAAATGCAAGCTTACTACATTTTGTTAGTCAGTTAGTAATCTATTTCTTGGTCACGTCAAGGCAGTCACTATGGTTTATGAGTTAGGTTTGTTTTCGTAGCCTTTCTAAGAGTTGATGTATAATATTGCTAGCTTGTATGCTTCATTAATTAATTGATTCATTTATATTTTCAAAAAAATCATCATCATTATTTCTAAGACTAGTAAATGGACATGACCATAAAAATTCATCAATATTATAAATGAATCAATTAATAAAATATAAAACAATTAATCAACATTGACTTCAATAAAAAACTAATAAGACAAAAAGAAATAATTAACCTTAACTTTCAATCTCATAAGCTAAAAAAAAAGAAAATTAATTAGTAACTAGTTATTAATAAAATAATCAAATTTATTATTTATAAAAATATTAAATAAATTCAAAATATATGAGAAAACATCGTCGTATTTATTAGATTATTACATAATAAATAAAATTATGGATAGATTTAATATAATAAAAATAAACATTTTATTATTTATACTAAATTATGTTAAAATAATTTATTAATAAAATAAATTAATATTAAATGATAATTGTGATAATTTTAATATTAAAAGTTTAAATTAATATAAATTTTTTAATTAAAAAATTAGATTAATTAACATATTATTTAATATTGATAAAGATTTTAGTTAATGAACAAGGTACGAGAAATTAATCTATCTCATGTACTAGTACTATTACAAAATAAATGAAATTTTCAATTTATTATCATTGTAAAATATAATAAATATATTATCAGTTATTAGTGAAATATTGGTTAATTATTAATAAAAATAAATTAATATTACAAATCCAATATTATTATTGATAGAGTTTAAAATTCCCTATGGTGGAAAAAATCCATTATCATTCATATAAACAATCATGTCAAATCACCAAGAATACTTAGATCTATTACAGAAGTGTATATGAATCTATGAGAACAACGTAATTCTTGAGTCTTGTGGTTATCCGTCTTCCAAGTTAATATTTATGTTCGTTTTCTCTCAAAAGTTGTCCCTTTTCTAACTGATGGGATATCAAAAAAGATAATCATGCATCTAACTTGGGGACCATAATCCTAATTCTTTATATAGTTTTTCTTATTTCTATTTTGGCCCATCATAAAATAGAAATTAGAATATTAGGTCTCTACATATTAAAGCCCATACTTTATTAGATGTCTTATAGCTAAAGCTTTTAACTTTAATAGATTACTTTAACTGGGCTTAACCTTATGATAGCTTACAAGATACAATTAGTGTGTGTGTGTGTGCCCAGAAGTTGGATTAAATCCAACAATATATATATATATATATATATGCCAAAATTTGCTACCACTACCAAATACATCTTTAATCAATCTCATTCATTAATTATATTAACGTAGGATCAAAGAGGTTTCCGTTACATGCATATCATAACTAAACCCATCTATGGTCACTTATCCTAATATAATTGAACAGTATAGATGTGTAGCATGGAAATTACATGTAATGTGATCTTAACATGCCTACTTTCAACTGGTCCAAATTCTTTATTCCTTAGTGAGATTAACCAAACAAAAGTTCAAATAAATCACAAAAGTGTCTATAACTGAAAATCATCCTAAATAACAAACTCCCACTAAAATGACATATACAACACCCATACGAGCAACATGCTCATGAAAGACCTTTGGTGGTAATCCCTTAGTGAGTGGATCCGTAACCATGGAGTTTGTCCTAATATGTTCAATGGACATTTGACCATCTTGAACTCTTTCTTTAACAAACAGGAACTTAAGGTCTATATGTTTTTACTTCGTTGAGCTCCTTTTGTTATTGGAATATAGCATTACTGAATTATTGTCACAAAATAACTTTAGTGGTCTTTCAATACCATATACATTAAGCAACATAGTGACAAAATTCCACAACTATATTCCATGATTAGATGCCTCATAACATATTATAAACCTCGCTTCCATAGCGGAAGAAGCTATGAGTGTATGCTTAGTACTCTTCCAAAAAAAAAAACTCCTCTAGCTAGTAGGTAAATATAGCCTAATGTGGATCTCCAACTATCTTGGGATCCAGTGAAATTAGAATCAGAACATCTGATGATCTCTAACTGATCTAACTTCCTGTATGTAAGCATTAATCTTTTGTTCTCTATAAGTATCACATAACTCATTTGGCTACTCTCCAGTTATCCATTTCAAGATTGCTTACCCAACATTCCAACAATATACACAATATTTAGACACATACATACTTTAGCATATGTTAGACTCCTTACTACTAACGTATAAGGAATCTTCTGCATCTCTTTAATTTCAAACTCATTCTTAGGGTACTGGCTTAGACTAAACTTGTCTTCCTTAGCAACAGGGGTGTCACCTGGTTTACAATCTTTCATGCCAAACCTCTTAAAAACTTTCTTGATATAGCTTTTTTGTGATAACCCAAGTATACCCCAAGAGCGATATTGATGTATTTGTATCCCTAATACAAAAGAGGCATCGCCAAGATCTTTTATTTCAAATTTCTTTGTTAGAAAGCTCTTGGTTTTGTGCAATGAGCCTATATCATTGATGGCAAGCAGTATGACATCGACATATAGAATCCAAAAAAATACACATGCTCCCTCGCAACTTATGGTATATACAATCCAAAACTATATTCATTTCAAAACCAAACAAAATAGCAACTTGAAGAAATTTGTAATACCATTTATGTGGGCTTGATTGAGCCCATAGATGGATTTCTTCAATTTGCAAACCATTTGCTATGGGTCTCCTGATACAATTTTTTTTTAGTTGCACCATATAAATTGTCTCATCAATTTCACCATTGAGAAACGCAGTCTTTACATCCATCTATTGTAACTCAAGGTTGAAATGTGCCACAAGTGTCATTATAATTCTAAAAGAGTCTTTTGATTAATTGGAGAGAAACTCTCTTTCTAATCAATGCCTTCTTTCTATGTAAAGCCCTTTGCAACTAGATAAGCCTTATATCTCTCTACATTGCCCTTTAAATCCCTCTTAATTTTAAATATCCATTTGTAACCGATGGGTTTCGTTCCTGTAGGAAATGAGATAAGATCTCAAATGTCATTGTCTTTCATGGACTTTATCGCCTCATTTATGACATCAATCCACTTTTAAAAGTTAGAACTTTGCATGGCCTAATGGAAGTTGAATGGATCATCTTCCATAACACCAATTACAACCTCATGTTCTTAGAGAAATATGATGTAATCATATGGAATCACACCTCTCCTTTGTGTAGTAGATCTCCTTAATGACACTAGTTCTGGAGGTTGGTAAGTTTGTTCTTCTGGAATAATTTCTTTAATCTGAGCAGCAGGCAGTTATTCAACATTGTCATATTATTCTAGATTTTTTACTTCAATAACATCATAAAAGAAAACCCATATCATTTTTAACAACAACTAAGGGAATATTAACATCGAAAGCTCTTCAAAGACAATGTATCTCACCTTATCTCCCCTCCCAAACTCAACATCCTTAAAGAACTGAACATTTCCCATCTCAAAATTTGACTTTTTAATGGGATCATAAAATTTGTAACCCCTAAACCTTTCAGAGTATCCAACAAAATAGAAACTATTGTTCTGAAATCTATTTTCGTCTTAATTGGCCTATATGGCCTTACCTCCGCTGGACAACCTTAAATATGCAAGTATTTCAATGGTAGTTGCTTTAGATGGAACCCTATTAAGTATGTAAGTTGTAGTCTTTAATGCTTCTCCCCAAAGAGATTTTAGTAAAGTAAAATTACTAATCATACTCCTTATCATGTTCTTCAGTGTTCTATTTCACCTTTTAGCAATACCATTCATGCTAGGACATCCTGGTATGGTGTACTGTGGCACGATACCACACTTTTCAAAGAATTTAGTAAACGATCCTGGACGTTGTTCACCTGATCTTTCATATCTACCATAGTATTCACTGCCACGGTTAGATCTGACACTTTTTATTCTTTTGTTGAGTTGATTCTCAACCTTCACCTTATAGTTTTTGAGCACGTCCAGAGACTGGGACTTCTCATGAATGAGATACAGGTAGCCATAATGGAAGTAATCGTCTATGGACATAATAAAATGTTATTGGTCATTCCAAAAAGTAGTAGGAAATGGGCCACAAATGTCCATAAGTGTAAGTTCTAAGACGTCCATAGCCTTGTTGGCACCTGATTTCCTTAGGTTTTTTTGTTTCTCTTTAATACAATTAACACAATTTTCAAAGTCCGCATAATCAATGGGATCAAGAATTCTATCATACATATGATGATTAATTCTTTGTTTAGAGATATGCCCTAAATGCTTGTGTCATAATGAAGCAGAGTTCTCAAAGGTTAATTTTTGCTTTACACCTCTATATACATGCAGAGTTTCATTTTATGAGGCAAACCGTAGCAAATATATGTTATCAAAAAATGATAAAGAACTAGTACCAACAAGTATTGAATCTTGGAAGAGACTAAATTGACCATTTCCAAATGAACAAGAGCAACCAAATTTGTCCAATGCAGAAATGGAAATTAAATTTTGTCTAAATGATGGTACAATTTAAGACTCATTCAAATCCAAACAATAACTGGTCTTTAAAAATAACCTAAAAGTTTCATAGCCTTAAATTCTACTGCTTTACCAACGCCCACATAAATGTATCTTTCACCATCAACTGGCTTTCAATAGCTCAGGCAATCCTGCATAGCACTAGAATACAACCACTGAGTATGTATGGGTATCGAAGTTAAATTAACCTTAGAACAAACCAAATCAAGAAATGTACCTTTCTTTGCACGCCATGAATGATATTTGGTACAATCTTTTTTCATGTGTCCATTACTTCCACAGAAAAGTAGGCACAAGCCTTATCCTGTTGTTTCTGTTGTTTCTTTTCTAGTGCGACACCTACATCTTCCTTACCCTTCTTTCTTTTCAAGTTCTTATCCTTTGAGGTAATTGCCAAATGATCACTCTCTGTCTTCTCTTGCTTTAACTTTTCCTCTTCTTACACACAGTGAGAAATAAACTCATTTAGAATTCAAGTTCCTTTTTGACAGTTGTAACTAACATTAAACTGACTGAATTATGTAGAAAGAGATTAAAACTAAGTGCACAAGCAAGTTCTTAGACAGGTCTAACTTTAATGTCGTTAGTTCCGAAGAAGATGCGACATCTCCAAGATGTACTGCCTTATATTTCTTTTTCCCTTATACCTCATTGAAATGAGATTTGTCAAAATAGTACTTGTTTTAGCCTTTTTGCTCTTGGCAAACCTCTTTTCAATTTCCTCAAGGTAATCTTTGACAGTAGTTACCCCTTCCAACATAGTGCCCCTGAAGGTTTCTAGAATAGTACGCTTTATGATCATAAGACTCGTGTGATTTGAACATTTTCATATTTCCATGTCCCTGATATTATTATAGGAATTGTCAGCCGTAAGATCAACAGGTCATTTAGTCTTTAATGCAAGGTCTAGACCCATAACACCAAGAACAATCATAACATTCTCTTTCCATACGTTAAAGTTTGTGTCGTTATGCATGAGAATGGAATTGATGCTGGCAGCAATAATAGAAGCATAAGTAGCAACTAAATAGAGAATAAAACAACCAACAAACAAGATCATATAAATTCCACATAATCATATAAAATCAAATAATGGTAAAGCCCATCACAAGATATCTAACACAATATTAATATTTAGTCTTTGAACAGAAATGATTAACTTGCAAGTGATACTCTTGATGCAGTAATCAAATATTGACAATAACAAAATTATCGAACAATTAACTTTTCTTTGGACCAATTAATTGTTCACTTAGCTAACTTAATAATTGTCACATATGTATCACCATAAGTGTACATGTACTTTGGCCAAAATATTGACCTTCATTTGGGCTAGTGAATACTCCTATAAATTACACATATACAACCATATTAATATTATAAAATAAATTAATTTACATGAGAGAGGCTACTTTGATAGCATGTTGTTTCAATTAATTTATTTGACAATATTAATAAAAGATCAATTATACCAATATTTGAACATACCTTGAACAATCGATTTGAACATTGATTATATTAACCTTAGTTAACGGAATTCAATTTTCGTACAAAAATATAAACCAAAAGCACGTACAATTAATTTATGTCAAAACTGCATAATATAAAACATCATGTATGAACCGAATATAAAATTTGTAAAAATAGTCAAAAGTACTAGTTGACCAAATATCTCATTTGATTCTAAAATAGGCTTTGTACCTGAATTAATGGACATTGTGTTAGAGTGTCCCATATTGCCTAGACATGAAAATGTTAAAGGATTTATAAGTGGTAAGAGTCAACTATCCAAATAACTAGTTCTAGTTATTTGGACAATGGTTGACCCAAGCCCAATTCTTGTTAGTAGACTCTACACTCTGCCTATATTAAAAAAAATTCAATATGGTATCAGAGCTTGAGTGGGGTGTCTCGGCGAAAGAAGACACCTTGACCCGGTGATTGCTTCAAATAGCGAAGAATCCGATGTGCTGCCTGAAGATGAGATGTTGTTGGGGCGGTCATGAACTGGGAAAGTTGCTGGACCGCAAAGGAAATATCAGGCCTTGTGGTTGTCAGATAGAGGAGCTTTCCAATTAAACAGCGGAAGGAGGAGGGATCAGCAAGGTAGTCTCCGGATGAGGAAAGTCGAAGATCTGAAGCCATAGGAGTGGCGACTGGTTTGGACAGCAGGAAGCCGGTATCTTGTAGTAAGTCAACTGTATATTTGTGTTGACTCAAATTTATTCCAGCAGAGGATCTTGCTAATTCAAGTCCTAAAAAGTATTTTGCAGGGCCGAGATCTTTAATTTTGAAGGCATTATCAAGGAAGTCCTTGGTGGTTTGTATGAGCTGCAAGCTATCGCTGGCCAGAAGCACATCATCAACATAAACAAGTAAGATGATAAAATGTGTACCTTCTGTCTTCTTGAACATGGAGTGGTCGGATTGTGACTGTGTAAAACCTGTAGAAAGAAGAGCAGATGTTAATTTGGAGTGCCATTGGCGGCTTGCTTGTTTCAGACCATAGATGCTCTTTTTGAGATGGCAAACAAGATCAGCACGTGGAAGAGCTAAGCCTGGAGGAGCCTTCATGTATACTTCTTCAAGTAAGTCTCCGTGTAGGAATGCGTTGTTTATATCCAGCTGATGCAACAACCAGTCTTTCTGTGCTACTAATGCTAATAGAACTCTGATTGTTGTCATTTTTACCACAGGTGAAAAGGTGTCCGTATAGTCCAAGCCTTCTTGCTGAGTAAAACCTTTTGCAACGACACGGCTTTTGCACCTTTGGAGACTCCCGTCTGCATTGAACTTCAGCTTGTGGACCCATTTACAGTCAATTGCTACTTTCCCTGGAGGTAAGGGTTTTAATTCCCAAGTGTTATTGGCCTCTAAGGCTTTCAATTCTGTTTGCATTGCTTCTCTCCATTCTGGGGATTGAACTGCTTGCTTATAGGTTGTAGGTTCTTTGAGTGAAGAAAGCCTAGTGGAGAAAACTCGATATTGAGGGGATAGGTGATCATAAGAGAGAACAGTGGAGAGAGTGTGAGGAGAAGTGTGTGAAATGGTAGGGCAGTGATAGTCTGAGAGGTGGGATGGAGGTTTGGATTGTCTTGTGGAGCGACGCAGCGGTGGATTTGGGTCAGGAGGAGAAATGATAGGTGGTGTAGGTAAGGATTGTGAGTTTGAGGAAGGTGATGGGAGGAAGTCATCAGCGACTGTATCTGATTGAATGGGTAGTATAGGTGAAGGTAGGTTGGAAATGACAGTTGAGGAAAGATAAGGAAACATAGATTCATAGAATTGAATGTCCCTTGTCAACAAATATTGGTTAGAGGTGAGGTCAAAAGCCTTGTAGCCTTTAGTACCTGTAGAAAAACCAACAAAAATGCATTTCCTCGCTCTTGCATCAAATTTTCCTCTATTTGCTTCTTTGGTGGAAGCAAAGCAGAGGCAACCGAACACCTTTAAATCTGTTAAATCTGGGTTAGTTCCAAATAAAACAGAGTATGGAGATTGGTTAGATAGTAAAGGGGAAGGGATTCGGTTGATTAGGTAAACTGCATGAAGTACACAATCTGCCCAGAACTTTGTTGGTAGGTTTGCTTGCATTTTTAGGGCCCTTGCAACATTCAAAATGTGCTGATGCTTTCTTTCAGCTCTTCCATTCTGTTGTGGGGTTTCAACACATGTGGTTTCATGCAAAATTCCTTTTTCTTTGTAAAAGTCTCTCATGCAAAATTCTATACCATTGTCACTGCGAATGCGTTTAATATGTGTCTCAAATTGCCTTTCAACATAAGAACAGAATCCTTTTATTAGATCTCTAGTTTCGGATTTATGCTTCATCATGTATATCCATGTCATTCTGCTATGGTCATCCACAATAGTTAAGAAAAACTTATAACCAAGAATAGAGGGAGTATGATAGGGACCCCAAATATCAATATGAATCAAATCAAAGCAAGCTTTTGCAATTGAGACACTAAGATGAAAAGGCAACCGTTTTTGTTTAGCAAAATGACAAACATCACATTGATCTGTGTGTTGGTAAACAATAGCAGAATCTAATCTAGACAAAATATGTAGTCTTTGATTAGAGAGATGCCCTAGTCTGTTGTGCCATAGATTTTCTTGGGGGGAGGAGACATGACAGAGTAGAGAGGTTGGAGCCGGAATTGAGGCAGATAGGTGATAGAGACCATGGACTTGTTTAGCAAAACCAATCATCTTCATAGTTTTGAGGTCCTGAATGACACATGAATGAGTTGAAAAAATTAGTTGACAAGGATAAGAACTAGTGAGTTTGCTAATAGAGATTAAGTTAAAAGAAAAAATAGGCACAAATAGCACATTGGTAAGAGTTAAGGAAGAAATGTTGACTGTCCCAATATGTGTGACAGGGACAATATTTCCATTTGGCAATCGGACAGTCAAGGAGTCTATTGCTTTATAGGCTGAAAAGAAATCTAAAGAACAAACAATGTGATCAGTGGCTCCAGAATCAAGGATCCAAGTGGATGACCATAAATCAGAAAATTTGTGAGGTTTGGATGTACCTTTCTGGTCAATTGAAAGTGTATTGATCTGTGGCATGCTTACTGATGTTTTTCCTTTTGTCTCCCCTTCTTTGTGCAGAATTTCCATCAGCTGAGAGTACTGTTCTGAAGTGAGGTTGAAAGTGGGACTGTTATGCCCTGCTTCTTTTGGAAATGAAGGACTGTCCATATCTGAGGAGTGGCTCTCTTGGTAAGTTTCAACTTGGTTGACTGTTTTGTATTTGCTTTGATTGGTGTCACGGTTTTGATGAAAAGTTCTGGTATTGGAAAAGTTTGGGGGATATCCATGTTTCTTGTAGCATTTGTTTTCAATATGTCCAACATTCCCACAATAGGTACAAATAGATCTTCTGTTTTGTTGATAAGTGCTTTTGCTGTCTGTTTTGCTAAAAAAGGCTTGTGGTTCAATAATTGATGATGAAGACAGTGTTTGCTGGGTGTTTAGTTGTCTTTCATGTTGCGCCACCATAGCAAAAACACGTTTAATGTCAGGCAAAGGGTCCATAAGCATAATATGTGACTTGACAGTAGAATATGAGTCATTCAAACCTTTTAAAAATCTGATAACACAATCTCCTTCTTGATAATTTTTGAATGTAGTTAAAACATCACAGGTGCACTGAGGCTCACACTTGCATTTAGGTAAAGGTCTTAAGTTGAATAATTCATCTCATAGCATTTTAAGATGTGTGTAATAGTCAGAAACTGAAAGATTACCTTGTTTGTGACTATATATTTCTTCTTGGAGATCAGAAATTCTAAAGGAATCAGTTTGTGAGAATCTTCCTTCCAAGTCTTTCCAAACCTACCTTCACCTATACTACCCATTCAATCGACTACAATCCTTGATGATTTCATCCCATCAATTTCATCAAACCAGCAATCTTTACCTACACAACCTATCACTTCACCTACTTCTCCTACTCTACCTAACCCAAATCCATTGCTGTGTCGCTCCATAAGACAATCCAAACCTCCATCACACCTCAAAGATTATCACTGCCCTACTATTTCACACACTTCACCTCACACCCTCTCCTCTGTTCTATCTTATGATCACCTATCCCCTCAACATCGTATTTTTTCCACTTGGCTTTCTTCACTCAAAGAGCCCACTACCTATAAGCAAGCAGTTCAATATCTTGAATGGAGAGATGCAATGCAAACAAAACTAAAAGCCTTAGAAGCCAATAACACTTGGGAACTTAAACCCTTACCTCTAGGGAAAGTAGCAATTGACTGCAAATGGGTCCACAAATTGGAGTTCAATGCAGACAGAAGTCTCCAAAGGTGCAAAAGCCGTGTAGTAGCCAAAGGCTTTACTCAGCAAGAAGGCTTGGATTATACAGATATGTTCTCTCCTGTGGTAAAAATGACAACAATCAGAGTTCTATTGGCATTAGTAGCACAGAAAGACTGGTTACTGCATCAGCTAGACATAAATAATGCATTTCTACACGGAGACTTACTTGAAGAAGTATACATAAAGGCTCCTCCAGGCTTAGCTCTTCCACGTGCAGATCTTGTTTGCCATCTCAAAAAGAGCATCTATGGTCTGAAACAAGCAAGCCGCCAATAGCACTCCAAATTAACATCTGCTCTCCTGTCTACAAGCTTTGCTCAGTACAATCAGATCACTCCATGTTCAAAAGGACAGAAGGTAAACACTTCATCATCTTACTTATTTATGTTGACGACGTGCTACTGGCCAGTAATAATTTGCAGCTCATACAAACCACCAAGGAATTCCTTGATGATACCTTCAAAATCAAAGATCTTGGCCTTACAAAATACTTTTTAGGATTTGAATTAGCAAGATCCTTTACTGGTATAAATCTGAGTCAACACAAATATACAATTGACTTACTTCAAGATACCGGATTTCTGCTATCAAAACCAGCCGCCACTCCTATGGCTTCAGATCTCCGATTATCCTCATCTGGAGACTACATCGCTGACCCCTCTTCTTTCCGTTGCTTGATTGGAAAGCTCATTTACCTGACCACCACAAGACTCGATATTTCCTTCGTCGTTCAACAACTTTCCCAATTTATAACAGCACCAACAAATTCTCATCTTCAAGCAGCACATCAAATCCTTTGATATTTGAAGCAATCACCGGGTCAAGGGCTTTTCTTCCGTCAAGACTCACCACTCAAGCTCTATGCTTTCTCTGATTTTGACTGGGGAACTTGTCCTAACTCACGAAAATCCATCACTGGATACTGTGTTTTCCTCGGCTGTTCCTTCATCTCTTGGAAATCGAAGAAACAACCGATGGTCTCTAAAAGTTCTTCACCACAACTTGCGAACTCCAATGGCTGTTCTATCTCCTTCAAGACATCGAGATCGACTATCTCCAACCGGCGTACCTTTACTGCGACAACCTTTTGACCATACACATCGCAGAAAATTTGATCTTTCACGAACGAACAAAGCACATAGAGATCGATTGCCATGTTGTTCGTGAAAAGCTCGAGAAAGGTATCATCCACCTTCTTCCCGTCTTCAGCAACGTACAACTCGCGAACATATTCACCAAGGCTCTACCAAAATCTTCTTTTCACGATCTACTACTCAAGCTCGGCGTCGACAACATCTACCACTCAGCTTACGGCGGCGTGTCAAAAAAGAAAGCATATTGGCACTTTCATATGATCAAAGCCTCTTCCAAAGAACGACAATCAAAGGAAGACAGGAATAAAGTTGATTTCCAAAGCAACAAACAAAACAAACAATCTGTGACACTAAAAAGGCAAAACAAAAGTAGAAACCAAGAAAGAAGAAGAAGAAGAATGTGAAAACTGAAACACTGCAATAATTTAGTGGAGGTGAGTTTTAGTTTTTTAGAAGAGAGAAACGATGGTGTTTTGAGAACTGATTAAATACAACATGGCACATCATGTTTTTGTAGCCAACAAATGTTGTGCATGCCCATTGTTTACTTAATCAATTTTAATTTCTGTATAAGGTTTCCATACATTAAGGATAAGATAATCTTCAAATCTAATCAAATATGCTTTGTCTTCTGTTTTTTCAAACAAGTAATTATAGTGTTTTATTCTTTATTATGTTTATAACTATCTCAATTATTTAATTTAGGGTCTAGTCGAGTTTAAACCAATTAATTTACGAAAATTTGAGAGTTATTATGACTATCCTAATAAGTTTCGGAATTATTCTTTTTAAATCAGTGATCAATGTTATAATTGAATGAGATATTCCTTTGAATTGATGTTCATTAAAATGAAATTTCTCACTCTTTATATTCGATTGATTTATTTTGATTTTTTAATAGTTTTAATTCATTAATTAAAAAAACTAATTTTTAGGTTTTTTTAGATTTAATATAGTTTCACAACTATTACAAGAAGTTAATGAATTGTAATTAAGGCTTGGACACCCCAATCAAGAATATCACATTTTTTCTCTTTTGTCAATTGGCAAAATATATAAAATGATACTTTAAAGTTTGATCAAAATTTAAAAAGGGTATCTCAGCCAATATTATGGATTTTCTACCGTACCGACCGGAACGTATCATATCGGCTAAAAAATGGTACGAAACTTGGTTCAAGGGTACCGATTGATATTAGCGATTTCGCATCAAAAGTCAAAACCGAAACTACTCCCCGATTACGGGGAACATATCATCTGTATCAGATAGTCTGGTCCCACTTTGTTTCATCAATTTTCAGCCATCTAATAAGTGGGCTTGAGAGAAATTGAACGACTGAAAATTGATGGAATAGAGTAGGAACATATTACTTGATACAGGTGATCTGATCCCTCGAATATGAAGTGTTCAGATTACCTGTTCCTACCTTGTTCTATGAGCATGCATCCATTCATTTTTTATGGGTTTCAATTATTAGATAAATAAATACTCATGAAACAGGATATGAACATAATAATAGGAACAGGTGATCTCACTACAAAAAAAGTATACATTCTGCGACGTTTGAGTGGAAGACGTCGCAGAAACGTATGACCTTTCTCGACGTTTAAAAAACGTTAGTAAAAGTTTGAATATTTATCGACGTTGTTATCCGACGACGCGGAATTGGAGTATTATATGAGACGTTTAAATATTAAAACGTGGGAAAATAATTATGTCGACGTTGTTATGAAGTAAACATCGTTGAAGTGTTGGGGAAAAATTAAAACTCATCCCCAACTCATCAGTTTCGTTTTCATTCTCGCGCGCCTCCCGTATTCAACTCCTACTGTCTGCACTCGTCCACACAGAGACCACCACCTGAAAATAAAAATTCTCAACGTCGCCGCCCCACCCGTCGTCAACAGCAGACATTCCCTTTCCCTTTTCCTTCAACGTTTGGTTATATATATATCTAGCTGCCCTCTTTCCCTTTTCCTTCAACCGCTGCCGACAAATCTCCGGCTCAAATCAGGCGTCCTCTGCGGGGACGGCCGGAATCCTAAGGTACTCGACAATGCCCATGCATTATCTTTATCGTAAATAATTTGCAAAACTTCGAGTCTGTTTCTGGTGGGTCAACCTCTTTCTGCTGTACTACCGTCTAAGTTACTATTCAATGATTATATATAAAGTTGATGTTAATTAGCTGCGTTCTCTTGTTGAATGTTCAATTCCACTGAGTTACTTCAACGCAGTTCTCTTTGACCTTGACCGCGTTCATCGCGCTTCTTTTCCCATCTTTTCCCCGTCACTTTCTCTCTTAGAGAGACACGAATGAGTGTACAAGTACAGTATAAGATGGTCCTCATAAACGAAAACAAATTTACAACATTTACCTTCTATTTAGTCATTTACATCTCAAATTATTATTGTGATTGTGAACGGGACATCATCATATTCATGCTCAGCTGTCTTCCAATCAACACCCTGTCCTTTGCTTCCAACACCTTTTCTGCTTTGATAACATCTTAGTATTCTCTCTCTAAATTGAATCTATTTGGTGCATGTTTCTACAAGTAGATTTTTTGGCGTCATCT
>JAOTBA010000205.1:43937616-43955541 GCA_025629845.1 Erythroxylum squamatum
TTTCTCCATCCCAAACCTTATCTTTTATCATAACTACATAATTATCCATAATGAAGGAGGGTTTGTATTTTCTAACATCTCACATACTAGGTAGATGTCTTTCAAATGGTTGTATATCACATCAATCGGCTACTAACACCTACGCTTGAAGGATTAACTCCTCTGTTTTAGCTCTACGACATAGAACCTGACTATAAAACCCTACAACCTTTTGAATGTGCATGTTATCCTTGTCTAAAACCATAAAATGAGCATAAGTTCCAATTCTGCAGTCAGAAATGCGTTTATCTTGGACTTGCTCCTCAACACAAGGGATCCAAGTGTCTCAGTTCCTCAGGAAAAATATACATCTCACGACATTTTGTGTTTGATGCTTCACTTTTTCCATGCACTGCAGGATTTCTAAATCGACGAATGGCATCTATCGAGAATGATTATACTATTCCTTTGACTATTACTCCAAACAAAGAAATCACCCGTAATCTCGAGAGCAGCAACGTTACAGAATCTCTAAACAATGACAAAGAACAAGTTGGCTCAAAGGATAATTCTCCAACAGCTATAATCTCCTCACATGAGCCTCATTTATCAAGTCGCGGGTCTTCTTCAACAGATGGATTGAGCTCAAGTAGGCAAAGCAGAAGTGAACAAGAAACAAGACAGATCCAAACAAACACACACCCATTGACTACACGAGCAAAGGATGGTATATACAAACCCAAACATCCATTTGTTGGGTTACTTCACTCAGAAAAATATGTCCATTCAGCTCAACTCACAGAACCTCAGAATGTCATAGATGTCGTGGCCTCATTACACTGGAAATAAGCCATGACTGATGAATTCGCAACCCTTTAGCAAAACAAGACATGGATCCTTGTTCCTTACACCGGTACACAGAAGCTAGTTGACTGCAAATGGGTTTTCAAAAACAAACCTAAAACAGATGGCTCCAATCTCAAGCACAAAGCTAGGCTTGTCGCAAAAGGATTCAAGCAGGCACCAATACTTGATTACGGAGAAACATTCAACCTTGTGGTAAAACCAACAACAATCCGAATTGTTCTCACCATTGCCGTCACCTATGATTGGGAAATTCGACAATTGGACGTTAATAATGCGTTCCTCAATGGTTTTCTTCAAGAAAACGTTTACATGCGCCAACCGGAAGGTTTTTGTCATCGTCGACGTCCAAATGATCTGTGCAAACTAATAAAAGCAATTTACGAACTCAAGCAAGCTCCCCGTGCTTAGTTCGATCGACTATGCCTGACATTATTGAGTTAAGGAATTCAGAATGCTAAAAGTGATGTATCACTTTTCTTCCTACGTACAACGAAGCTCACAGTTTTTATTCTCATATATGTCGATGATATACTTATCACCGATAATGATCCCAGCCACCTAAAGTCTCTAGTTCTGAAGCTGAACAATTTATTTTTCCTGAAGGATCTTAGTCCCGTATACTATTTTCTTGGAATAGAAATTTGCTAAGAGGATGTGGGCATTCATCTGAGTCAAGCTAAGTATACCTTCGATATCTTAAAAAAAATTAACATGATGGATTGTGCACCAGTACCAACTCCAAGGGTCACTGGACGTCAGTTTTCAAAAAATGATGGAACACCCATGAAAGATCCATCTCTTTACCGTCAAGCTATTGGATGTCTTCAGTGTCTTACCACCACCAGGCCTGATATAGCTTACTCAGTAAATAAACTTAGCTAGTTTCTATCTCAGCCCACTGATACTCACTTTCAAGGAGTAAAACGTATTCTCAGATATCTTAAAGGTACTTATCAACTGGGTCTACGTATCAAGCCTTTCAAATCTCTTCAAGTGACTGTATTTATTGATGCAAATTGGACCACAGACGTTGATGATCGAAAATCTATGGCTGGTGTTTGTGTATATCTTGGAAATACATTGGTTTCTTGGAGGTCTCGTAAACAAAGAGTTGTTTCTCGCTCAAGCACGGAGTCCGAATATCAAGCTTTAGCAGATGGTGCAACTGAGGTTAAGTGGATATGTTCATTACTGTCTGAACTTGGATTATTTTTACAACAATCATCTATGATCTGGTGTGACAATTTAAGTGCTCGTGCTCTTGCCTCCAACCCATTTCAGCATCCACGTAGTAAACATATAGAGATTGATATCCATTTTATTCGTGATCTCATACTTTTTAGTTTTATCAGTGTTCACTAAATACCCTCATCTCATCAAGTAGCAGATTGCTTCACCAAGGCGCTAACTCATTCTCTGTTCATTCAAAACCGCAACAAACTTGGACTGACTTCAGTACCCTCTCGTTTGAGTAAGAATGTTAGAACATAGAATCAAATCTTTTTATTTTGTATTATTCTTTCTGTACATATTATATCATTACAATACGCGTGTATGGCTAAGCTACTCTTCCTCTCTGTCATGTAACGAATTATGTTATTACAACTGATATATATGAAAAGTGTGATGACACACCTCGGTGTGCCTATCATTCCATTCATTGCGTAATCCTTCTAACTGGACAGTCTATTTCGATCATCTTTCTTTTTTTTAATTTTATTCAATTTTTAACCGATTTTATGACGGTTTTATACCAGTTACCAGTTGAACTGTTTAAACTTCAAACCACTTGTCTTACATATTTAATTTCCAGTTCAAGCCCTATAATTATTGTTATATTTTTTCCCTTTGTAGAATTTCCCAAAATATTGTTACTTTATAATTATTGCATGTAAGTGCGAGCATACCTTAACTCGTACAGTACGTAACTCTTCTTCAAATAACTTAACTTGAAACCAAAAATAATTCGAAAACTCCTGACACAATCTTTTCTTTATTATGGATGATTAAAGAACCAAAACAACGCATAAACATGTCTGGTCATCAAGACCTTACAAGAAATAACAATTCAAAAACAAAAGCCAACATTGTGCACTGGTGGTTAAGATTGATGGGTGCTTTTCTTAAAAAAGAAGAGGTTAAGAAGCAAAGACCTATACTCATTAAAGATAAACTGGATACAAATATCTTACCTCATTACAAAGTTGGATCTTAAAATGTTGGCCTTTCTAAGGGAATAATCACATGTACTAACGTTGGAACCTAAACATAAACCTAATGTTGGGTCGTAATCCAGGCTGTAATAAAACTAAAACTATAAAAGAATTATTGATATTCTAAAAAAGTCGAAAGTACATTAATAATAGGTCAAATCGCATGAGATCTAACGAATTAATTCCTATAAATAAAAGGTTACTACGTTTTGAACGAGTAGGAGAGCTTTCAATTCATGTGGAGCCTCGAGTTAATTCTCATCACCACTGATTTAAGACAAGATCAAAAGGCCAAAACATAGAGACAAATGTGTCTCAAAGTAGTTTTTCTTTTTTCCATGTACCAAGGCAGATCAATTATTCCTTCCAAGAACATATCAATCTACGAATATGCATGTGATGAAAGTGTCGTTAAAGGCTTGCGATGCTTTTGTCGAACGTTGCAAAACGGGATTTTTGGTGACTATTTTAATAAACGTAGCCAAAGTTTTGAAATCGTCGTCAAACGTTTTCACGTTTTTGTGATGTTTGACAGAAATCGTCGTGAAAAAAATGTAACAAAAACTTAACTTTGTTGTAATGACATCTCCAAAAAGAATGGAGGAATAACTCTGCAAGCATTTTGCACTTGGATGAACGATCTTGAAAGGGGAGTTGGATTAAAATTCTCTGAATAATCTGTTCATAAGAATATATATACAACAACTTGAAAGTGAAAATTGTATTGCTAGCTAGCTAGATTTAATCTTGAAGAGGGAAAATTCATATCCAACCTCTAACTTCATAATCAATCCCTTTCAGATTTTCTTACCCCTCCATGAGCAGCTCCCAAGTTGGTGCTTGTTTCAATCAAGAGTACTACTTTAGCACCTGAAATTTTTGCATGAACAAGAAAAAAGAGCCTATATGTAAAGATAGTGTAACAAGAATCAATCGAGGCACAAGACAACAAGGTATTTTGAGGAAGACATGTTTGACAAGAGAGGAGGAATGTTAGGTTTGGTCAGGTTACAAGTCTCTTTCGTAGGACAATACAGCAAAGGCTACGGATGTAGAGGATGCATGAGACCAAGGTGGTACGTAGAGAAAAAGAATGCAACCCTAATGCCCTACACCAAATGGGTCCTCTTTGTTTTTTGTTGTCTCGAATTAGTACATATATATCACTCAATTTCTTCTAGTCAATATCGATCACATAAATATCTTAGTGAAAGTTAAGGGTACCGCTAATTACTTTATTGCTCTTAATTTCCGTGGGACAAGCTATTATTAATTTATATGAATAAAATATAAAGATTGACAATTACCAACAATTAGTTTAGGTTATGTTTGGTTGGACGTAAAGTTTTTAATGGAATGGAATAATTTATAATAGAATTGAATGTCAATGGATATAATATTAGAAAATTATTGTTTGGGAAGGATAGAAGGGTTTATAATGTAATATAGTGAAATGTTATTTGGATGAAGGGTGTATAATGTAATATAAACGTTGTTTATCATTTTACACCATCCAAAACCCCCTAAATCGGAGGTTCTTAGTTTTACTGTTTAAGATGGAATGGAATATAATATAAAATTTTCCTCTTCCATCCCATTCTATTTCATTTTATTATAAACCCTTCTCTCAAACGATAAAATAATTTTACATTTCATTAATAAACCTCCAACCAATCGTAGTTTTAGGGAAACACCTAAAAAATAGAACTAATAGAAAAGGGGAATTACTAATTCATGCTTAGTGAATGATGCAAATTTATGATCATGTTAGATGTGAAATATCTCTATATCAAAAAACACTATATTAGGATTTGTGCCAACGATGAACCAATTTTGTTGATTTTAATTGAATTAATTCAATTTTAAATTAATTTGTTCGTCTATTATGAATTTTATTGGATTTTATAAATTAATACTATGAATTTTATTGGATTTTATAAATTAATACTAAAATTGATTTTGCAACACTAATAACAATCTAATATAGGTCAACCATCAAATTTGTCCAGCAAAAATTGATCGAGTGAAACACAAGTAAACCAAATAATCATGTTTTTTTAAGAAACAAAGAACCTACACCTTCACCTTGAGTGTCCCTTCTTCGCACTAATGAAAATTGCAATTCAATCCTATTAATTCCTTATTCAATATTTCTTAAATTTAGCATGCTCTGTTTTATTATGTTTATTAAATTACTTTAAAATGAAACCATGCATAAGATGTATATGCTTGATTGCAATAATCTAATTTATCAAAAATTTTGGAAGAAATTATTAAATTCCAAGATTAAAATATACCAAATTGGATAAAGGGGACAAAGTATCAAATTCGAGTCTCATTCATGATGCTTGTTGATTGGTGAAATCCTTTTTAAAAGATTATGTTTCATTGTCCTAAAAAAATTTGTGATTACAATTTCATCGCTCTATGCCATCGTTTGTACTTCTTTTTCCTCTTTGTGGATACGAATATCAGCAATTTTAATCCGTAGAGTGCAAGAAATAAGTCTATGATAGCTACATACACCAACACATCAAACTTTGTACACAAAGTCCCTTTTCCTTTAGCCTTCTCTAGAACAAGTCTAATTCATCTTCTCAATATGTGTTCTATTTCAATCTTTCTTTCACAAGCAAAAAAAGAAGATTCCCACATTAAAAGACTTTGAAAAGAGAACATCCCTAACCTAAATTCTCTTCAATCCTTTTGATGCAATGCTACATTTGTCTCGAACAACTATGGCTCTAGAAAACAAAAATCTTATCTTGAAAGGGTAGTTCTATCGATACAATAATTTCTTTTAATAGTCTCTCAATTTAAATGAGTTGTAAGTTCAAATCGTGACAAGGAGAGTTTTAAATTTATGTAAAATTTTAAATAAAATAGTGAAATACATAAAAACTCCAACAATCTGTTTAATTTACATAACATAAATAACAATTTTAAAAAATAACAATGATAATTCAATAAAAATTTTACCAATATGTGAAATCTTAAAATATCTAATAATAAGTAATCTTACTTTTAAATTAGTAAAAATAACTGTTAAAAAGTGTGAGGAGAAAATATTGTGTCTTTACTCTTTAGACTCTTTCGTCTTCAAGTAGGACCAAACCTTAGCTAATCCCTAAACACTTCACCTCAAGCATGCCCATGATGTCCCAACCCCACTTATCACTTAGTATAAATACCCCTTTTCATCCCATTGCAAACTCCATCTCCAAGCTTCTACAACTACATTACTTACACATACAGCACAGTCTCTTCCTTTTCACTTCCCTTTCAATCCAATACTAGACAAGAATGTCCGGAGTTTGGATCTTCAAGAATGGTGTGGTTCGGTTGGTGGAGAACCCAGGTGCGCATTCGTTGGAAGGAGGCCGGCAGGGGTCTAGTAGTGCTCGCCGGAAAGTGCTAGTCCATACACCCACCGATGAAGTCATCACTTCTTATGCTGGCCTTGAACGCAAGCTGTCTTCACTTGGTTGGGAGAGGTACTATGATGATCCCGACCTCCTTCAGTTCCACAAAAGATCCACAGTTCACCTCATCTCTCTCCCCAAAGACTTCTGCAAGTTGAAGCCCTTGCACATGTACGATATTGTCGTGAAAAATCGTAACATGTTTGAAGTTAGAGACATGTGACAACTCTTGGTTGTCTTTAATAATCCTCTTCTCTTACTAGCCTCTTCTGAGTTTGTAATGGTTGTTTGTTGTATGTAGATGTAGGCTGGTGACTGACTTTGTGTATTGTGATCTTCTTCCTGAGTACATTGAGCTTTTGTGTTCTGTGTGCTAAATCGATACCTTTTAAAGGTTCAATCTGATCAAAACAATCGCAGGGGTCGTAGGAAAACATGTTCTGTTTTAAGGTTTCATGTCTTGGAGTTACAGAAGTGAGTGTTTTATAAGAATCAGTTGGGTGGAAATGGACAAAGTTTACACAAAGTTCAAAGAGGATAGGTCAAAGGAAGCTGTATATGCATGGTCTGGTCCAAGGGATGATAAAGAGAAGTGAAGAGCCATTTTTGATGAATCGTAAGGTGATGAATGTGTGGAGAGTGGAGACAGCTGGAGCACAATTTTGCCAACTGCATGGCCTATAAATCGAAAGATGCCAAAGATACATGTGAAGCACCTTATTCTCTGAATTGTCACCTAATTCTCGGGGTCCATTCCTGTAGCTCGGAAAAGTAGGTTTGACAATGAGTATTGTCATTGAGTTATTTTGTTAGAAAATGCCTAACTCACCCCCAAAAGTTAGCTCAAAAGGAGGAGGTTTACCCATTATTATAAATTCTTGAATGACTTTATAGTTGTCCGATGTGGGATTCTTGACACACCTCCCTCAGTCCAGAGCAGGACTGGGCATCTGATAAACATATTGGGCAAAGGGACATAACTGGGCACCGCCCCAGTTCATCGAAACAAACTGGCTCTGATACCATGTTAGAAAGTGCCTAACTCACCCCCAAAAGCTAGGTCAAGAGGAGGAGGTTTGCCCATTATTATAAATTCTTGAATGACTTTATAGTTGTCCGATGTGGGATTCCTGACACACTTCCCTCAGTCCAGAGCAGGACTGGACATCTGATGAACATATTGGGCAAAGGAACATAACCGGGCACCGCCCCAAATCATCGAGACAAACTGGCTCTGATACCATGTTAAAAAGTGCCTAATATTCACTCAAAATGTACAAACTCGTTAATCATTGTCCTCTCTAATTAAGGTTACTAGGCCAATACTAGACCAACCATTTGGAAACTTTCAAATTGAATTTATTAACGAATTGGATTCAATTACATTAATGAAATTGAATTTAATTTAATTTACACTGTTTGGAACAAACTCAGTAATATTAGAATTGAATTCAATTACACTGTTTGGAACACAATCAAAATGAATTTAATTATTTCATATGACATTTTTACTCTTGACTAAAAAATAATTTAATTAAATAATAAACATTAATTTCATTATAAGTGATATCATCAAAAAAGTTCGTTATTAAAATGAAAAGAAAAAATTAATTGCAAAAGAATGTAGATAGGATGGGAAAATGAAATGAGAAGCTAAATTGAGCGATAGATCTAAAAGAGAACGATGATCATAGACAAAAAAACGAAAAAGGAAAAGACACTCATGAACAAGGAAAAGGGAAAACCTGGATATGGTGGAAGGTGCTGATTCGCAAAGAAGATGTTGTTGTTCCGTTTTTTGATGGGGAGGGCTGTTTGAGGTGAAGAGATATATGGTAAAATTAGATGGGTATTATTGGAAGGACATTTTCAACGTTTAAAAAAAGAATTGAAGTCTCAGTTCGTAATTCAATTCCGATGCTTTTTCAGGTAAATTCAATTTATAAAGGATGATTGAATTCACCTGAAAAAGGATCGGAATTGAATTACGAACTGAATTGAACTATCCTTTTTTCTATTTCCAAACACTTAAATTGAATTCAATGCTGCAGATTTGTGATATTCACCCCAAATGTACAAACTCATTAATCACTGTCCTCTCTAATTAAAGCTACTAGGATAATACTAGATTGGTTGATTTGGCTAGTAGGCTCGGTAATGGGTCGGGTTAGATTTGAGTATGAAATTTTGTGTTTATACCTAAACTTAACTTGCAGTTCGATTGAATTTAAGTAAAGCTTGATTAAATAATTTTTAAAATTAAAAACAATGTCTTAAAATATGATCAGGTCGGTTAAATTCAATTAAATATTTTCAATTTTTTAAAAGTTAAAATTTAAAATTAAAAAAAAAAACTAAAACATGTTCTTAAATTCCATCAACTCAAGCCTTGTCCGTTCACTTGGGACTGGAAAGTACCAAGTGAACTGGAAAGCACCTTTTGATTTAAGCCGGTGGAATAGAGCCGGATCGTATCCAGAAAGGATGGGGCAAGACAAGAGAGATCTTACTTTGTCGTCTCATGAGTTTGATGATTTGATAAGATCAGAGCTGTGTCTTGTCAACTATACGTTATGCCATGCTGTCACATTTCACAAGAAAATAAGCGTTAAATCATATACTTCACCAGTTTTTGAATAAATATTAAATGAAAGGATGATAATAAGATTTTGTGCTCCAATATTTTTTAGATTAATTAATTAAATTTAATTTAATAAAATTTAAGTTAAATTAAATTTAAATTAAGTTTTAAGTACAAAAAAATTTGATTAAATTCGATCCAAATGTTCTTTATATATTATTTTTAATTATTTATTTATACAATTTTTAAGTATTTATTTATACTTATAAAGAAAATCTCATGTTTTAGTTTTAAAATAGTACAGAATGATTTAAACTCAAAATTTTAAAGCAACGAGTTATGAGTTTTATTTTTATATATAACTTACTTCATCCTTATGTCTCTTGTAATATCTAAAATTCCCCTGCCTGTAAATATCCAGCAAAATCCATTATCATAGGAAAAAGAAGAAGATACATTGAATACTGAACACTGTTTCTGCAATTTGAATACTGAACACTGTTTCTGCAATTTCATTCTTCTTTAAGAAAATGGAAAAACAACAAAATAATTCCTTTGATATACCTATATTACAACACATTATACACCTATATCTTTCTGAGGATAGCTCTGGAACTCCAGGGAAAGGTATGCAACAGTTGATAAGAAAACACAGACTCTCCTGCTGAGCAAGATGAACACGAATCGGTTGAATAAGCGGTTTATGCATACGGATGCGATTACCATCTCTCTATTTGCTTTGAATTGCTAGTTGGAACAGTTAAATCCATTGCATATGGAAAGCCAGATTATCAGAACCAGAGCTAGCACGATTGCGAGAACGATCAGTTTTATCTTCATGTTTTGGTACCACATTTTTCGCCGGATTTGGTTTCCATGTGTTCTATATGTTTGAGCCTAAGGAACACAGTAAGAACTTAGATACAATGAAAATGAGACTAACTGAAGAGTTTATTCTGCTCATTTAACCGACCTGATCTCGCAAATTCTCAGCCTTGTCCGCAAGACTCGTTATGGCCTCACCCCTTTCGATTGTCTGCGAGACACACAGATTTAAGAGAGTCTGAAATGTGTGCTTTTTGTGATAGAAGAACAAAGTACGCATACAAATGAATAGCCGGTAAAGACCATTTCAGACCTCAATCAAAACTTTGGTTTCTTGAATTCATCCAAAACATATGCTGATTTACACTAATCAATTAGACATCCGAAAGTTATATAAGTGCACTATTTTCCATGAGGGGGATAAATGCATCTAGGCTTAGAAATTAGCAGAATAATTCCAATCTTCAAGTTGGAGAGGGAGAGAAGCGATGGAGGAAAGAGGGTTGGATGGATATCGATTCGTAGAAGAACCTTAACAGAACATGGAATCAAATGCATTTACAAAGAAACACCGAACTTGGCACACAAGATGCTCAAAATAGAATGAAAAAGCAGTAATGGAGACTTCAAGTGAATAACTAATAAATGCTTCCAGCATAGCTGCTTTACCTTGTCAATATTTCCCAACATTATACTTTTAACCTCCGAAACTTGAGCCTTCACTTTCAATAGCTTTTCAATCTCATCAGCATGGTCAATAATATATTTCATGTGCTCTTTCATAATTGGCCTGAAATTAAACTCAGACACTCTTACTTCCAATTGCAAAAAAGAACATGCAACTACTTAAGTGCTAACAACTCATAAAAACGGACAGCTTTTCATAGATGCACATACCCAAATTCCTTGTTGAGACTTTTGGCAACAGCTGTGTCTGCCTTACCACCCCCATATCGTTTCTTGAAGTCTGCTTTCATACGTTCCAAAAAAGCTATAGAGATCTGCTTGCTAAGGGTTTCTTTTGCCACAACACAGTAAGCTGCACATTCCAAATCCACATTGGCGACATATAGAAACGTTAAAAGTTTGCTCATCATGTCCTATCGCGGACAATTTCATATATTCCAAAAGATGTGGAAAGTAACAGCACACACGATGAGTTGAATCAGCAAGTGTTAAACACATAAATCAATATTGTCTGCAAGACTACTGTAAAGATGGCTAACATAACAGCTAAAGCTAGAACAAAAATAGAATAGAAACAGCATCTTAAACCTGTTTCGATGCGCATATCATGTCTCAACACCGTCATAATACAAACCATAAAGGATGAGAACTTCATTGCCAAGAATTCAGGGGATTCACAACTTGGTAAGACTTATCAATAGGATGAACTAACATCACAAGGAATGGTGCCTCGACCTTAAATTAGTAATAAACATCAAGACAGAGAACAACTGAACAAGGAATCTTCCTTAAATGGAATTATGTCACCTAACAATTGTTGCTACACTATAATCAAACAGAATCAAAATCCAACATATCCAATATATCCAGTCCACAAGCCGATCCAAACCAAAGTAAACTGTTGTATTTTCATTTGAAGACATGTGAAAAGAAAATTCATCCACTATTCACCAGATTTTTAACTCAGCTTTTCTCAGCAACAAATCAAATAACAACCAAACTACCCAATAAAGAAGAAACCTTTATCATACAAATCCAACACCCAACAACCAGTTCAAACAAGATCCAACCCACTTCTTCCATTTTCAACTCCTTCCACTTACCGTAGCCGTCTTCCACAAGGAAATTGAAGGTGTGGTGGTCACAATTGTAAGTGAACTTGTCGTTAGTGGAGGGCAGCCTCTGAAGACACTGAGTGGCGATGGCCGGAAAGTTGCCGGTAAATTCGGTGTACTCGGCCAAAACCATGGTGCCCCGAGCCACGAAGCTGTAAATGAACGATTCCTGACTCATTTTCCGACAAAGGTTTTAGTAAAAATCGAATCTTTTCGACACAGAACAGAGCTGTGTTTGTGTTTGTGTTTTTATTTTGATTTTGATTTTCCTTTGAGGCGAAGTATGAAACTTTCCGTTGGATTACCTTCAAAGGAAACGAGTCGACTCGTAATATGTTTGACCAACAATTTGACTTGGTCAAACGACTTTTAAAAGTCTAATTAAGCATTTCTATTTTCCTTTTATTCTAAATTCTACTAATATTATTAATCACTTAATATTTAAATATTTTAGACATTAAATAATTATATAATTATAATATCATAATTATATACAAGAAATTACCACCGGATGAGGATATATATACATATATATAATAAGTTGGTTAAATTTATCTATAATTATTTTTATTTTTAATATGGAAAACTTTAATTTTTAAATTCACGTAATATTTTATAAATTAAATATTTAACGCGTTTTCATAAATTCAAAACCCATTGAAATAACAAATAAAAGATTTGGAAGTGATTTGACATCGTTTGACGGGGCAAATTAAGGGTGTTTAAAAGGAATAAAAAATTAAAAAGTCTATTTAGTCGGGCGCTTAATTATCTTTTTGCATTAAAATTAAATTAATAGTTTAATTATGTGCGATGGAGCAAAATTAATCAATTGCGGCGGCAGTCAATATGACAATTTTGACCCAAAAAGACCGACGATTTTTCAGAAACAGAATCAAACATTGCGAAACCAAAGTGGTCGAATGTATCCTAGATTCCAGGTGTCTTGTCTTTGACTTTGCTTTTTCTTTTTACACCTCCTTTCATTCTAATGAGATTTCCAGTTAATCAGTTCTATCCTATTCAACTAAATTTTATATACATATTCCTACCTTTGGGTGGGTCAAACTAAATACCGATAGCGCGTGTAACAGCGCTATCTTTTTGGCCACCGCAGGTGGTCTTCTCCGGAATAGCTCTGGTGCTTGGCAGGGAGGTTTTACCTAGAATATCAGTCGGTGCTTCCCGATTTCGGCAGAACTCTGAGGAGTTTATTCGGGCCTTCAACTGGCTTGGGCCCTTGGGTTTCACTGCGTGATTCTCGAGCTGGATTCTCTCGTTGTCAAAGATCTCCTCTCCAACGCAACCCATCAATCACTGTCGCTCAACCTACTTGTCTCGGGCATCAATGAATTACTCATCTAGAATTGGGTCGTCCTTCCTCGATACACATACAGAGAGGGCAATCGTTGTACCGACTGGCTCGCCAACTTTGCAATTACTCTGGACGTCGGGGTCACCACTTTTAATAGTGCCCCTTCTGGATGCGCCGATATCCTTATAAACGATAGGGCAGGGGTTAGCTTCCCTCGGAGGATCGTGTAATTTTGTTTTGCCTTTCTTTGTCACACAAAAAAAAATCTACATATTTATGTGAGATTCATATAAATAAGTGGACCAGATTAAATAACACAGGATTAAAACGTCCTAATTAAAACAAGGTGCTCCAATTCCTTTTATTTTGTTGCATAAAAATATGATCGACAAAAAATGTATTTTGAACAATATTTACAATAGAATATAACGTTAATTTTAACATTTTGAAGTATTTAAATAAAATCTTAACATTTTTAAAATTTTTAGAATAGATCCTTAAGTAGACAAAAAAAATTAACAGGATTAATGTTCTGTTAGTTAAATGCCATGTTAATATTGACATTATATTATTTATATATTTTTAAAAAATAGAAAGTAGATCTCACTACCACATAATTAACTTTTTTTAAATTAATCATATGATAATGAGACCCATTATTATGCATTTCAGATTAGATCCTACTTCACTTAATAATGAGACTCGCTATTATACATTTTAGATAGTAAATCTCACTTGTCGTCTAACAATAAGGCCTACATTTTATTTAAAAATAAAAAAATAATAATGTGTTGCATTGATTTACATTTAAGTGATGGGTAGTTAATTTTGTTAAAAATTTCATCTACTTATGTTTATTTTGAAAGCGTTGGGATTCAATTTGAACTCTTCGAAATATTATTGTATGTTTTGTATTTTATCATAAACGTTAAAGATCAAAATGCATTTTTAGCCAAATATAATTTCACTTTTATTTTTGTTTTACATGCATTGTATAATTTCAAATATTTTAAATTTGGCTTTAACCAAAATTAACGAACTAGGTTGAAGACCTAACTCGATCCAAATTTTGATTCAAATGACCGGAACACTTTTTGACATGTTTTAGTTTTCAACTTTAAGAAATTAAAGATCAAAATATCATCATTTTGAGAAATGAAACTTATTTTGAGTATTTCTAACAAAAATCAAGTCACACTCAACCCACATAACTGAAGGTTAGCTAAACTTTAAATCAAATTTGAATCATCTTTTAAAGAGATCAAAGTAAGTCCAACCTAATTTAACTCGCAATAAACATATTTGAAATATCAAATATAAGTTCATAGTTTTCATATGATTAAGTAATGGTTATACATAAGTTATTGAGTTAAAAAAAAGTTATTTCTTTGATAGTAATAGACTAATTAAAATTTTAAAACAATACAGCCACATTAATCCTTCAATAAAATGTATTAATTTTGATAATACAATTGAAATCTATTCCATCAATTTCCCACACTTTCTTTAATTATTTAGCTTTTGGTTTAGTTATAGAAATAGAAATATAAAGAGTTGACTATAGAAATAGAAATATAAACACACTAAAATCAATGAGTTCATAAATATAACAAAAACTCTTAAATTAAATAATATAATCAGGAATTTTTGTTAATTTGTTACTATTTGTAATAATGAAATCACAATGCTTACTATTTCTTTAACATGTAGTAGATAAATTATTAATTATAAGTAATATTTGTAAATTAATAAGTGTTTTAAGAGATCATGTAATTGAGTTAATAAGAAAGAGTTATTAATGCATTCCAAAATTTTGAATTGAAACAATAAATAAGTACCATATCATTGATATTTGTAATTTTTAATATATTTTTACTGTTATTAATCATCATTTTTTAAATTTTATATAACATCCCGTTATCTCATATTAAGGGTTAGAACCCTAGAATAGAGTACATGAGAGATTATTGAGAAGTTAGAAAGTGCATCTCATACTCATGCATAATATAGCATACACACATGTGAATATTGATTTTTGCACATTAAAATGATTGTGCATGCATTCATTGACATTTTTCAGGTATAATTGATTTATAAATATGATTATTTTGATAATTATGGATTTTATGTGTTGAAAATTGATTTGGAGAGTATACTTACTGATTTAGAATTTTTGGCGAAATTTTGGGTATTTTTGCACTAGGAAAAATACCAGGTGGTAAGACAATTGGTAAATGGTAGTAGAAATATGAGTTAAATGGCAGTAGAAATTTTTGATAAATGACATTAGAATTTAATGGCATATGTCATTAAAAATTGAGAGACGATTGGAGTAGAAATTGAAGTTAATTGGACTAGTTTAATAAGAGAACCTAGTTTAAACTCATAGAAATTGGACATGTGGTAAGTGACAAGTGTCACTTGCCAAGCCTAGTCTTTATTCCCACGAATATACTTGAAAGACAATTTAATTGTCCGAATCTTGCTTACTTCTTCTTCTTCTTCGCGGCTTCCTTCTTCATCTTCTTCATGAATTTTCTCACTAACCTTCATCAACGTTGAACCTAGCTCTCTTTTCTTTCACTTACTACTCTCACTTGTTGTCTTTTTCATTTGCCACAAGAAACCGTAACCTCCCAACCTCCGTGATGATGTACGTGGGTTGCATGGGAAGTTAAGGCTTCTTGGTATTTTTGAAAAACTTTGAGTTTTAGCAAATAAGTAACATGTTAATTCTCATTAGTAGTATGAATATAAAACAAATATTGGTGATTAATTGATATTAGATGATCATGAGAATAGTGGTCATTATATATGTGCGTCATGGATGAAAAATGAGAATATTGGTGTCTTGTTTGTGTGTTTATGATGATTAATATTTCATGATTTGTTGTAAAGATGAGTTTAAAATAGAAAGATCATTGATAAGGTAAAGAAATTTAGTGATGAATATATATGTATGTAAATGTTCTGTTTTCGGTATTATGATCAAACATAGAGTATGATTTGTTTGTGATTGAAATTGATCTGAAATGGAAGTAGGATGAAGAGGAAATATTGAGGAAATAAGCTAGAAGAGATAGACTAAGCAAAAGAGATGAACTAAGATGAAAATGATGACGAAGGGTGTCGGAAAATGTGTAGATGTAGTGTTTTCACTAAGCATGTATTTGTATTTTAGCCATATCTTGATCTGTAGACATCCAAATGGGATAATTATTAATTTGGATTAAATTAGAGACATATGGCTACAATTTTTATGAAGAAATCGAATTTGAATTCTATCTCTAAGGATTTTGAAATTTGACTTGAAGTTAAATGCTGGGTGCAGTTGCAGTTTGAGAACAGTAGGTAGTAATTTGTGTATAATTTGAAGAATACTGCACCAAATTGTATGAAATTGGTATCATTAGAAACTTAAGACATAAAGTAATAATTGTTTAGAAGAATATTTTGCCTAAATCCTTCTTTTTTCTGTGTCAACATGGCCATGCAAATTGATATGAAAATATATGTTGGAGAGTAGCTAAATGAAGCTTGAATATCGATCATTTGGTAGTGCACGACAGAAGGGAATCGCCTGGGGTAGTGCACGATCGTGACAGAGAGGAACCCTTAGAAGAGTCGCACGACCGTGCTAGGAACCTCAGAGGAGTTGCACGATCCTGCACAAGGATGATCATGACAGAGAAGAGGTATCCGGATATGCACGACAGTGAGCAACCAACTGGAAATGCACGATAGTACATAGTGAGAGTGCAGTGATTTTTGACAGTTTTGAACATCCTTCACTCTTTTGACCATAACTTCTTCTTTGAACCTCCGATTGACTTGAAATTTGAACCACAAGCTCCTCACACATTGCCTTTCCTCTCCACCAAAATTCATGGCCATCTAAATTCATTAGAAATGATCGGTAATTATTGATTTAGGAACTTAGGATAATCAAGCCTTAGCAGATGTGATTGAGTGATGAACTTGGAATGAGTTTGTATTATTGAGGTATAAACCTAAGTTCAAATTAGATATATATAAGTTTCGAAGTATGAATGATCATGAGATGAAAATAAAGGAAAAATACCCGGAATTTTCATTGACCATGCATTGTACATAATCCATATATACATTTGTGCATAAAAGAGTACTTATATAAATGTGCAAAGTTGTTATGTGTGTAAATGTATGTTGCATGATATAGAAGAGCATATTGAGTGACAACATTCAAACGTTGCCGGGATTTCGAGGCAATAGTTTTATGGAGCAAACTATGAGTAACCTAGATGGTCTCACTTAATTAATTGTTTATTTTAAATTCTGTTTTGAATTATTATGTGAGTGTGATTCTGTTGATTCCAGACATTGATTGTCCGAGTCGTTTGATGGATGAATAACATATTGAAAGTGTTCCTTGTATGTAAATTTAACAAAATATGTGATTACTCAACATTTTTGTTAAATACAGACCAAGATCCGATGATAAATGTGAATGCGAATGTGAAACTCAATCAAGTGACTGATTGAAAATATGTGAATGTGATGCATTTCATTACATAAATGCTCGACAACATAAAGGTTGTTGTGACTAAAGTAGCCACCGAAAAAGAGCTTAAAGCTTAGAATGTGATAAGAGCCTTTGGCTCAGTTGCTATTGTATTTGGTATCCACTAAAGGATATGAGACAATGTCTAAACAAGCCCGACATCTACAAGGGATATGTGTTAGTAAAAAGATACTCGGTCACAACAAAATAATAATTTAAAATGAGTCTCATATGCATTGCATTTAGGGGGCGTTTGGTTTGAGGGTTTGGGAATGAAGGAATGGAATAATTGCAAAAAATAGTATTTGCTTTGGGGTTTTCAATTCCAAGGGAATGGATTTATTCCATTAAATTTGGGAATCTACTAAACCCTCCAAAGGG
>JAOTBA010000205.1:43955641-43970329 GCA_025629845.1 Erythroxylum squamatum
ATTTACATGTGCAAAATTCACTATCCACGTGTATGTGTATGCATGACTATATCAAAACAATTCTAAGCACTCATAAATCCTTCCAAATTACAATTCTACCATTCCCATCGGTGATGGGATGTTACACAAACGCTCCCTTATAATTGATATGTATATTTTAAGTGATCAAAATAATCTGTTTGACTGCTCTGAATGTGATATGTGAAGTCAGTGATATGTAATGCTACATGATAAATGAAATAATGTGAATTATGTGATTATATGAATTGATGTGTTATATGATATGAAATGAGGAATTCGATTTTTTAAATAGAGTGATTCTTATGTTTTACAAGATGATGATATGATTAAGTTAGTGTCGTGAATGCTCTAGCATCTCACCTTTGTGGGGTACGTATTCGGATATCATTCAGGATGTCGGGTACGTGTCCTGTGAGAGTGAGGTGCTAAATTTTAAATGAATTATAATATTTTAAAATTTATAATATTTTAAATGAATTATAAAATTTTAAATGAGAGTGAGGTGCTAAATTTTAAATAAATTTCGAAGGGTAAGCTTGGCAATCAATTGGATTGGACTCGAGTCTGTGTGTTTAAGCCTAAACTTGGGCTAAAACCTGATTAGGTATGAGGTGTCAGACTTAAGCAACAACTCTATCAGGTTTGGGCAACCCAAAACTCAATCGGATTTGAACAAAATTTGATTAAATAATTTTTAACTTATAAAAATTAAAAACACCCTCGTTTTATTTTAAATTTTCAAGATTTAAGTTAAATCAAACAAGATAATTTAAGTTTGAGCCTGATTTAAAGCCCAAAATTTAAAAAAATTAAAATTGATTTAAAATCCCATCAACTTAAAATTGAGTTTGGCAACTTTTGTCATTCTTACTCATGGATCACATTTAATTATTAACTCTAAATAATTTAATAATAGTATAATAGATCCTTTGAAATTCCAATCATTTTGTAAGTAAATTGAAATATTTTATTTCATCTAAAATTTGAATAAAAATCAAAATTTAGATTTTAGATTTTAAAATTTAAAATTAAATTTAATATCAATTTAAATTTTAGTTAAAGTAAGATTTATTTATTAATTTTACATCGGATTGCTCCGAACTATTTCTGTTTTACCTAAGACAATCAATTTGAATCCCACTAACGGGCACTTCAACTCGAGTTTGAATTGAAAGTACAAACAAAACTTCTGTTCCCTGCCCGATGGACATGGACAGTTGAGAGCAATCACACAAAATTCAAATTTTGGGTGAGTCTGTCGTTTTCCACGCTCCAAACGAACTCTTCAGTCTTCACAATCCAAATCCCTCACAGTCACATACGTCTCCGAATTCAAATCGAGCTTAAACCCACTCTGTTCCTTGGCTTGTGTCACATACCAAACGAAAATGGCCACCTCCGGTTCCTCCTCTCTTCCGCCTCTCGCTTCAGTACTCTTCTAGATCCCGTAAATGTCTCGTTTTCTGTTTTTGGGTACTTATGCTGATTGGATGTGTCTATTTTCATTGCAGACGAAGGAGAACGCAACTCCCATTTCTTCCAGATTGTCGGTCAGTTGCTTTGCTTTTGGTTTTACCTAGCTAGTAGCCACCTTTTTCGTGTCTTTTTCATTAATCATCTAGTTTTCTTCATTTGGGTCCTTAAAATCTTGAAAATTTGACTACCAGTGGACCCGAATTTGGTGTCTTGTTATGTCTGGTTCTGTCAATTTGGTTTTTACTGGCTTTAAAATGTGAGATTTGGATGTTGGTATTAGGAGCTGAACGAGTCGAGGACTGAACTTCTCACTAGAATTCAAGGCTTGAAACAGGTGATTCTTTTGGATATCTTTTTCTTTCTCGCTTCGGTACTTAATTTCGTCATCTGGGTATGTGTTTTTTCGGTTGTTTTTTACCAGGTTTATTGCGCTTTTTAGGACTGTTCATTGAGATGGGCAATATCGTTTTCTCTTTTCAGGATTTGCAGAATTGGAGATCAAAGCTTGATACGCAAGTCAAAATTTATCGTGATGTAAGTGTCCGCTGAGCTCAAAAATTAATGTACTATGTGCCCGGCTCCTTTTCACCTTTTAAGTGAATATATGTGCTAAATCACACTTTTACATGGTGTTTAGAGTCTACCCAGAAAGGGCATATTTATCAAAGATGAGCTCCGATTGATATTGATGACTTTATCCTATTTGTTCCTTGGTTTTTCATGTGAAGAGATTGTGGTTTGTTGGAACCAAAAGGCGTCTGCCTTTAAATTTCACTCACTTGTTAATATTGCTATTACCTCGACTTGGACATTCCTCAATGTCAGAGTCTAAGGTTTCATGTACAAGGCTAGAGTGTTGCATTTGGTTGGTCAAAGTGCTTCTTTTAGTTGAGTAACTGGAGAAAGATTATTATCATGTTGTATGTAGCTGAGTAACTGGAGATAGATTATACATTATAATGTTGTATCCGATATTTGATATCGACTTAGTGGTAATATTAGCTGGTGATGTATGTAATTCTGTTGCAAAATGTGGCTATTCGAGTTGCTATAATTAGGCTTTATATGTATCATACTCTTCACACCTATTGATTTGTAACTTGAACATAACTTCTTTTCACTTAGGATGAGTTTTCCCCTAAACTTTTGAAGATGACTCTCACCTAATGCGATGTTTATTGGTTACCCTCATTGTCTTGTGTGATCTTTTTTTTTATTTTGATTGAATTCTGTTTCTTAATCCCATCTTTCTGTTGCTTCATGCAGGAATTGTCAGAATTGAAGAAATCACTGAATGTTGAAGTGGATCAACTTCGAACGGTGAGTGCATCTCTGCACCGCACTCTGATCTCCTCTTTCCTCTGTATCCTGCTCTCTTCATTCTAAAATTTTATGCCTGATTACAAATCAGGAATTTCAAGAACTTAGAAGCACTCTGCAGCAGCAACAAGAGGATGTTGCTGCTAGCTTAAAAAGCTTCGGGGTAAGCCCTCCAGATGCCTTGTATTCCTTTCCTGTGCTTAAGCTCTGTTTTCCTATTATGAACTAATCCTTTTGTTAACTCTTGCAGCTTCAGGATAATCAGCTAGGTGCAAAAGAGACCCAATGTTCTGGGGCTGAAGTAGAAACTGAGAGTGTTCACACCCCATCTGAAGAAAATACAAAAATGAAAGCTGAAAACTAGATGATTTCTGCCTGGAGTGTATTTGTTGTGCTTTGCATCTTGTAGAGCAGAACATAGACACGGTTTTTCACTGTTATCTTCTCGCATGTTCTCATGTCAAAATTTGGAGTATCAAAATTTCTAGCACAATGCAGAAGTTGTTATTCTTTTCTTCCAATTATTTGAAATACCTAGTAATTTGGTCTATTTAATATCTCCGCACCTATCTGTCTTAAGCAAAATCGCATTTGAATAGTCCTATCTACGGAGGATTGTTCAACTTATAACCTTAGCTTGGGCTTTCTTTGGGTCTAGATGTCTAAATGTCGAGAAAGAAGATATTTGGTGTATAGTTGGTAGGTAGTCGGCGATTTCTTACCAGTTATGCTACCCGCATCATCCATTTCTTACAAATAATAAACATGCTTTGTGCCTTTGGTTGAATTGAGGAAGAACCAGAGTTTATAAATTACTGCACTTGCTTACATCATATTTACAGGACTCCTAAGATTAGTGGCGATTTCCTACCCCCATCATAGCAGTTTTTTTAGGACAGTGCAGGCAGGTGGTTGTGATTTCATCTTCCATTGCCTTGATCATCAGTAGGATAGGGATACCTGTCTAACTCAGCTTGAAGTCAATGGGTGAAGTCCGAGGAAAATGGGTTTGGACTAAGTTTTGGGCACATAAGTGCTCAACTTGAAATATCTTTTACATGGTGTAAGTTCTAATTATTTGTCTCCTCCTTGATTTTCTTTTTTCTTTTTTTTTGAAAAGTTGATTTTCTGTTGTTTTGATTTAAAGTAAAAAAAAATCACCTTTTTGTGAATATGATTGATTGTGAATGATGATGCGAACAAGAATGGTGAATCCTATTTCATTGCTTTAAGTACAACACATGCATACAGGTTTGTGTCTGGGAGAAAGGGCAGACTATGACAAATGGCATCTTGAAGTAAAGGTAAAGAATTTAAAATATAATTCACTACTCGTCAAATAGTTTATTCAGAATACGTGATTGCATGCTATACGATACAAGCCTCCCTTGCCATCTCCAAAAGAATGGGAACAAATGTCAGAATTTGAGACTTATGTCAGTTTAGGATCCAACATTGTAGCAGACTTTTGTGGTTCCCCTCTTTGTTCGAATTTGAGAAACCTGAATAACATTCAGTAAAATCACAGAGCTAAGTTATAATTTCATGCTTGATTCAGGAAAAAGGGTTCTGCAGAAGTTATATGATCTGATAAGCCTCAAATTGAAACGACTACTGTTTGAGGAAAAACACATCCACTTAAAAAAGTTCATATTCCAAGTCCAAATAAGATAGGGATGTACTTGTTAACTGCTATATTTTCAAACTCAATCTGTAAGTTAAAGAGTTGATAATTACCGTTATGCTCAGAATTTCTGAAATGTCTGAGACATGGGTGCCACCACAAGGACAACCAAAGTTGTCTCCTAACTTCACAATACGAGGAGTACTGTCCTGCAAAAGATGTGAAAGTAGATCAAGTAAGTATCTAAATGTTTGAGGATCAGAACTGCAAAGATTTGTTATTCCATGTGAAGATTTGGAAAAATCCACATATCCATTAATTGCTTAAGCATTTAGGGTTGACTTGTGACTAATGGTGTTCAACTATTGTCCTGCCAAGATCATCTTTAACTCAATGATTGATACAACAATAATTTCGGTTTTCGTTTAAAAAGATCTGAAAATAATTAGCTACAGGTTGATCAGTAATATTTTTTATAAGTTTACAAACACTTTGGATATAAGATAATGATACTCATCTCTCATGTGGGATCTCACAATCACTTCTCCTTAAAATCCTTAATGTTTCAAGGCTCAATCTAGACTCTCACTCCTCCCCCCTTTTGTGTAACTAGATTAGAAGTTTATCAGAAGGCTCCCATTGCTCGCAGCCCTACCTCCAACTCCCTTGTCGTCCTAACTCGTGTTGTACTAACGAAAGTTTGGTCCCATATCATTTGTAACACCTTAAGGCCAGATTGATCCAATAACAATCCTAGTTCGAACTTAAAAGAAGCACATGTGCGATAATTATAACAGCTTTCACTTATCTTCCCTTTTTGATATGAAATTGTCATACTCATATAACTTCACATGAGCAATTTGCAAACAACTAAACAAAAACATCATGAAAACAATAGCTTATTCTTTACAATCATTCAAGATCAAGCAACAACAAACATTTGGAACAGGTGAGGATATTTCATAGATAAACCTAACAAATCAAAATAAGAAGCTTTCAAACTTTAAAAAATCCAAACCTTGGGAATATAATCAGGAAGGCAACCACCACACAACTCACAAGCTTCTTCATAAGGCAATACAACAGCAGAAACCTATTACATTAGAGGAGAGAATTCAAGAAAAACATTAACTATTTGAACATTTAAGTGATTTTGCACAAGATAATAAAAGAGAAACTTACTTTGCCTCCTCTAGCTATCAATGCATTAGCTTCTACCTCCAATTCTTTCTGCTTGATGTTTAGTTCATTTTTCGGAACTGTGCCGTTATATTCAACAAAGGGGCTGCCAAAGAATGAGCAGAGCACCATAAATCTTATATGCAGGCATCAAAAACTTTTGCCAGGAGAAAATGGCTGTGTCTCTCTATTTGATACGAAGACAGATAGGTATCCCTTGAACCTCAAATTTCGTTAAACAGAATTCTTGATACAAAAACATGGATACTAAAGGGAATTGTACCGGTATCTACCGGGAGTTATTATTCTTGCTCGTGTATGACGTGAGATGAACTAAATCCTCATGAAAATACTAAAATTTCAAGTGGCATGGACTAACTTTGGCAACTTATTATATGAGTTCTGCTATAAGAACAAGTAATTCATATAAAGGTGAAAAAGAAGTAGCAGTCTGAAGGAGATTTGGAAAGTACCCATCAGGAAAATGGTAAGCCTTTCCTGGCTTCAAATGTCCCAATCCCACATTTGGCATACACACATCCAGTAAATGCCCTGCTGAATGCAATCTGTATTAATTAAGTACACAAATCAGCCAAGAACCCCAAATCAGTTATTCCAAGATAGGCAAACTCCAAAGAAGGATCTCATAAAAAATAGATCAAACGTCTGAATCGCACCTTAACATTTCTCAAAACGTCCAAATAAGTCTCTATCGTTATCTATGATACCACATTGCAACTTAACATATTCCATCACGCAATTAGGTTTCTATCACAGTTGGACAATCTGAATCCTATTAGATCGTTGTTGATGTGATGCTATCAAATGTTAACTGCAAATCACAACTTTTCACCTATAAAATAAACCTTTTATTAGGTTAGAAAGCACCTTGAATTGAGCTTGCGCCTCCCCTCATCAACACATAACAGAACTTCCTTCCCTTCCTTTAGCTCCATTTCCAAGTCTTTGCTAGAGTCTTCCATGACTCCATAATGATATACCTACAAAAAGAAAAATGATTAAAGTAAAAAAATATTTTAAAAAAAGAAACTGATTTCAAGAACACCCAACTGTCAAATGTGGCAGAGACTCACAATTCCGTCCTTGGACCGAACATCATGGACGATGAACCTAACTTCAGGGTCGCCGGCGATGAAGATGAAGCCAGTATCCGCCGGCTGGCCACCACCTTGAGGATGGAAAATAGTGGAGCTCAATACCAAAGCTTCCCTACCATCGTCACCCTTTCATTTGCAAAAGGAAAGCTTCAAGAATTTCAGATGAAAATTGGAAACCTAAAAAGATTGGAACTTACTGCGATTATGAAAAAATCTGACCTTGAAGAAGGACAAGATGATTGCTTTAGACTTTAGCTTGTACATATCTTCATGGTACTCCAGCTTTGTTGGGCCTATTGAAACCGAACCCATGTCCCAAGATGTGTTTTTTGGAGTTCAGATGAAGGTTTGAGTTTAGACAGTAATAGAGAGTAAAGCCAACGATTGTCCTGCAAGTACGAGGTTTAGAGTCGTTGGCTTTGCTCCAGTATTTATAGTTCTTGCGTGACTGTCAGAAAAGTCCTGCTGACCAGGAGAAGAAATCAACTCTGTGTAACAAATATATAATATAATCCAATTTGATTATCCAAGAAAATATGAGTTTTCCACACTAGTCACTAGCCCACCACCAAAACGTTATTTTATTCCAATCCAACACATGAGCTTTTGAATCGTTGCAGTCTATCTTGAATGTCTGACACAATCTGAAGAACATTTCTTAGAATATTTTATGTGTAAAGAACTGGAACATTCCCGATTTATCTGGAAAGGACCCATCTTTGACTTCTTAATCATGATTCTATATCAACTCCTTTTCTTTTGTTTTTTTAAGATGTCGTGATCAATTTGAGTTGTTCAAGTTCATTTGATCTCTGTTACAGTCTTCGTTGTTGTGGCAGTCAAAAGAAATCTCTTTCGTGTTTCCAGGAAAAGGGGAAGCAAAACGAAAGAAACAGAAAATGTCCACACAGGGCCGACCATAGGCAAGGCTGCCAGGCCACCCGCCTACGGCCATCCTAATAAATAGTAAAATAAGATTTTTTTAAAAAAATTAAAAAAAAAGGGAATCTGATTATCACATGACAATAGGACTTTTTTTATTAATTTGAGAAAAAAATTATAGGACTTTTTTTTATTAATTTGAGAAAAAAAATTGTGATACAGTGTAATTTAATTTTATTTAAAAATATAAAAAATATCACGACATGAAGAGTTAACTCTCTGTTGAATTTTTCATTTATTTAAAATTTGTTATAAATTTAAAAAAAAATGTCAGAGTTTAATTTTAACAATTTAAAATGTTAGAGTTTAAGTTGCATTGTAATGTAATTGTTTTGACGAAATCAAATTAAATTCTAATATTTACAAAACATGATAAAAAAATTCTGAAATTAACTCTTTATCAATTAAGTGACATGATATTTATATTTAACATTAAGTTCAACTTGTATTACGGTATAATCGATTAAATGTTAATCTTTAAAAAATACTTTTAACCTTAGATTTATTTTTAAAAAAAGATCCGTCTAATCATACCAAACCTTAATCAACCCGATCAAAGTTAATAAAAATTGGTTGATTTAATCAGGGAACAAATCTATTACTTCTGAATTGCTGTGTCCCGCTGTGTTTTTAAGATACTAGTCATCCAACTTATTGTAATGAATGACTAAGATTTATTTAGGCACAACAGACACAACAATTTGGGAACAACATATCTATTCTCATTTAATCGTTATTATGTTTGAATAAGAATTAAATAAAAAAAATTCAAGGTTTAGTAAACACATGCGAACTATTTAGATTAAATTTGAATCAATCAATCACCATTAAATAGAAACTAAAAATTGCACTTCTTGTGTTAGTCATCTTTCAAAACAAGCCTATGTATATTTTGGGCCCAAAATTATTGTTGCTCTTAACCTGCTCGTTTTGGGCATCAATTAACTACTCAATCGTAATTGGGTAATTTTACTCCGCCACATTTACCAAGAGGATAATAGAAGTACCGATTGGCTCACTAATTTTGTTGTAAATTTCAGATTAGGGGTTACCACTTTTGTATCCGCACCTTCCGGGTGTCGCTCGATCCTCCTTGAGGACATCGCTGGAATTAGTATCCCCGTAATTGTCTAGATCGATGTTTTGTTCTTTCTCCATTAAAAAAAAAACAAAAATTTACAATTTCCTAATTTAAAAATTATTTCTTTTTAATTTATGTGAATCCTAATCTATCCACTTTAATTAATAATTAATCAATCTTATTTATAATTTCTAGACTTTGTTCATAAATGTTCAGATTTATTAATAGAATGGTAATGGGCCGGTCAATCAATTTTTTTAAAATAACTTTTTAAAAATTAAAAATATAAAACAACGTTTGTTTATAAATAGATTCAAGCTTGGGTTTACTTAATGCCTAATTCTTTATGCAAAACAATGTCATTTTATGTAGAATAGTTAAGTCTCGAGTAAGTCTGGACCTGAGCTTGGACCTGACCCATAGATTAATCTATTGAAAATACCTAAATATAGGTTTATAGGTTAGCCCATTGCCATCCATATTTATTAATCAACAATCTTGACAAATTGTGATGAAATTAGAGCGAATTAAATTGATTATGGATAAAAATTTGAATAAAAATATTAAAATATAAGACCCACTGAAAATACCTAAATATAGGTTTATAAGTCAGCTCATTGTCATCCATATTTATTAATCAACAATGTTGACAATTTGTCACTATTTAAGGATAAAATTAGAGTGAGTTAAATTGAGTCTTGATCAAAATTTGAAAAAAAAGATTAAAATATTTTTGTTTTGAATTTTGGTCAAGTGATTTAAAGTCAGTTTTGAGTTCAATTGATTATCTTAAACTTAAATTCAATCCAAATTTTTAATTAGTTAGATATATTTACCGGCTTTGATTATATATTATAAGTTATTTACGTAAAGGTATTTTAAAGTTAGAAAGACATATAAATCTTTTTAAATTTTATTTTCTTTTAGGACTAATTATAAAAAGAGCCTAAATTTTTGTCAAAATTTTAATTATAACTCGAACTTTAAAAAGTAGCAATAAAATGTCCAAATTTTCAAAATTTTGCAATTTTAGTCTAAACTTCAAAAAGTAGCAATCAAATATTTAAACTTTCAAATTTTTTCAATTACGGTCAAGTGTTAGTGTTTCCGTTAAGTTTGCTGACGTGACTTGCCACATGTTTCAAAAACCTTAACTATTAATACACATTAGCCAAAATTAACACAACAAATAAAGATTAATAAAACGATGTTGTTTAATCACATAATTAAAATGACTTCGTTGTTTAAAAATGACCTAAATCAAATTACGCAACCCTGATGACCTTACACTTTGATTTCAAATTTTTCTTGATTTTCAGTTTGTTCTCTCGATTCTCTCATCTTTCGATTTTCATACTATGCAGCCTGACGCCTAACGTTAAGGACATCAGGAGAACGAACTAAAAACAAAGAGCTTATTAGTGCAGTATGCTGTACTGCACTAATAAACAGACAATAGCTGTAGTGTGATAATAGTTTGGAGCATCAGAAAAATAAACAGACAATAAAGGACCGAAGGCGTCGGAAGAACAACATTTAACATTGGGCTATAATAAAAAAAAATTAAAAGTTTGAGCATTTTATTGTCACTTTATAAAGTTTACGCAATAATTAAAAAAATTAAAAATTTAAGCATTTTATTCATACTTTTTAAAGTTCGGGCTTAAATAAAAATTTGACTAAAGTTTGAATTTTTTAATTAACCCTTTATTTTAAGATATTATTTTGTATATTATATATATATATTAGTTATATAATATTGAGTTTAGGTGAATTAAACTTCTTCATAGGGATTAAAACTTAAAACTCTATTTTGTTTTATCTTATTTAATTTTTGGGTGGGATGATGACGTTTCAATAACAATAAATTGAGATCAGGATTGACCAGTACGTGTTCCTTATGATTATGGAAACACAATTCCCACACCAAACGCGCCGAGAAAGTCAATTTTTACATTGATTATGATTTTGTCTATATACCAAACATATATATATATATATATATATTTATTTATTTATTTTTAACCAGATAATATATACATGTAGTAGTCTTATACTTGAAGAAAAGAGCAGGATGGCATTTTCAGTAATAAATATCCTAAACAATGGGCACTTAGATCTCTACCGCCACTTTTAGACTTTAGCCTTACACGGAGTTGTATCATATTAACCACAGAACTTCACTTCCCTTCTCTATCTCACAACGAACGCGGTGTAAGAGAGACGAGAAAAAATGGTAGGAGTCTGGAAGAATTCGTACGGATCAATGGTGGTTCTCACAATCCTGGCTGTCCACGTGGCCGTTTCAGCGTCATCCTCGGTCGTTGACTTCATGCCCGTCCTCGAGCCCCGGTGCAGGGGATCCATCGCGGAGTGTCTTGATGCGGTGGACTCGGAGGAGTTCGCGGTGGACTCGGAGAGCAGCAGACGCATTTTAGCGACGTCCAGGTACATAAGCTACGGTGCGCTGAGGAGTAACACTGTGCCTTGCTCGCGACGTGGCGCTTCCTACTACAACTGCCGGCCCGGAGCTCAGGCCAACCCCTACTCTCGCGGTTGCAGTCGCATCACTCGGTGCCGTGGTTGATTTTTACTTTTGGTTTTTAAGTTTATAATTCTCTCTACATTTTCTTTTTTTTTTTCGATTTTATTATTTCTCTCTATATATATAGAGTTTGTTTTTATGTTATGTAATGTTGGTATACATAATACATGTTAAACACTATTGTGCCTTGATTTAATAATAAAATTAAAATTTGTTCACCAGAATTATTTTATTTTAATTTTTCGCAATTGAGACTATTTGACGAGATTAGTCCAAATATGACCTTAATTCAACCTTTTCAGCATAATTTGCCTTTTACTTATTAAAGGTACATTGATAATGCCTTGTGTTTGCACAACTTTAGCAACTTGTTCTTATGTTGGCCCACATGGTACATCACAAAACTATGTAAACTCAAGGTTTGAGGCTCTTTGTGAGTTGTAATTTGGTTGGATGTAGCTGTCTTGTTGCTAACTCCTTAACTAGGAGTACTTTTAAATGCTATTAACCTTAATCCTACGGTTGGAGTCCAAAAGGGCAAGTGTTTATCAGTTGTCCTAAAACTTTAGAAGAATCAAATTCTCCTTTTCCTCCATGAAAGCAGCTTCTGTATACAAACAAATTGGTGACAACAATAGCATCTTCGCATTCACAATATTCCAACAAAACAAACAAACCCTCCTCAGAAATAGCCCAACTGGACCACCACTAACTATGTCTCAATATTATTCTTCCTCATTCTCACAAACTTCCAATATTTATGCAGGGCTAGCTTGTTTCTATGTCTTTTATCAAATCTACCAATTCAAAATTTTCAGATTCCAACTTTGGGAATGATATATCAAGGATAGGATAGAAACATGTTGGACTTATATAGACCGAACATGTTCTTTAGTTTTGCAAACTATCACGTGTAGGTTTTTTTTTTTTTTTGCGATTTTTTCAATCATTATATAAAAAATGGTCATCTTGTTAAGTTTTAACAAAACAATATCATTTTACTCAAACTGACTCGCACTAGATTTGAGCTCAGCCTAAAGTTCAATCATCTCGAACTTACCCTGTTAACTTCGAAACTGGCCAAGCCAAATTTGTCATCTCTATATGTGCACCTAATGGTTTACTAAGTGGTTGAGCAAATGCACATCATGTACTCTTGCATGAGAGTTGCTAAAGACCAAGAGAGGCAATATGCAGCCGTCTGTGTGTCATCTCCTCCTTACAGGGGCAATAGGGCATTACACAGTGTACATACCTAACTATTTAAGGTGATGTGAGTGTGACTACTGTGAAGGGGACCAAACAAAATTATTTCCAATTTATAAAAAAAAAAAGAAATAGGTGAACTAAAGACTTTAGAAGACAAACATTAGAAGAAAAAAAGTTTCATTCTTCACGCGAAAATGAACATTTGTTACATATCATAAAAAAATTCATAACAGACAGAGGCCTTTACATTAGTAGCAGCACAAGCAAACATATCAAATATGTAGAAATCTGATCTTTTGTTCAGACCAAACCACGGTATCTTGTAAGAAAACTTTAGGCTGAACCAGTGCCTGGTGACTTAACCTCTTCCTTTGGCTTCGGAGGTAGTGAAGGAGATGGAGACCCCTCTCCCCCTATCTCAGCTTTAAGATCATTGATGCTGTGTTCCAACTCATCTATCCTGCTTCCCATCTCATCAAGTGAACAACAGTTAAAGAAACAAATGTGTGTGACGGTTTCCTTGGTGCTCACCCGAAGGTAGCGGTTGCAAGTTCCACAGAAAAAGAAAAATGTGATTCATTTCAGGTTGGATACAAGCCCTGAGATTAACATTTACATTTCCATATTCTCTTGGCTATGGAGGAAAATAAGTGCAATATCTACAATGGAGAGGAATCTTCCTCCAAAAGGTTTAAACTACTAAATGGAAACTGCGTTCAGAATCTCATTTCCAGCGCTAAAATCATGACTGTGACAATGATATTTTAGGCCACTGATAAATCTCTAAGAAAAAGATGCTACAATAAAATTCTAAAACTGAAATTTCAGTTTTACTGATCATCTAAATTGTAATTGCTTAAATAAGGTTGACCTTGCACAAGTATAGGGGAATCATTGGCTAAAATGAGCAAGACTCCTCGATAGATGTGACATAGGACCTTTAAATGATCTAATAACCCTATTCTTCGTGTTAAATTTACATTATCAGATTAAACTTAAAGCGTAAAACAATAAAAGGATATTCTTCGTAATTATAGAGTCGGACATTGTCTGGAACCTAGATTGCTGCAAATTCAATATCAGTAACCTAAGTTAATTTTCTGATAGATGTGATCGAGACATGCATATAGCTGCATAGCCCACAGGAGACTCACCATTTGCTGGAGTAGATTTTGCACCTGGGCAAAAGAATACAAAAATCTCAGCACCTTAGGGAATAATTACAACAGTCTACAGTTTGAAAGAATACATTTATTGGAATTTCGAAGTCAACTAGGACATTCCGTGTCATAATAAATGCCATTCAAGGAAGCCTAGAATATACCGGATCAAAATCATAACGAGTAACTAGCAGAAGCTATTTTACAGCTCATATGTAACATCTTTATGGCCTAAATTTATTTGTGGTATATATTGTGGATTTGCATCAAAGATATTCTCAAAGATGAGTTATGAACTTACGAAAGCTGTCATGTCAGCAGTGCTTTGTTTAGCATCTTCCCCATCATGCCCATCCTGCCAAGCAAGGGAAAGTAATAATGAGATGATTCAACAGAAAAACAAGACATTTCATTCGCAACGGAAGCAATACGAAAATCTCATCGAGCAATGATGATTAACCAAGTGCTTTACATTAGATCTTTAAAAAAAAAAGCACAGCTATCATCAGAAAACCTCTTAGGATTTGAAGAATGATTCAGTCTCAACGTTAGACCTATATGCAACAATTCACCAGCAACCATCTGCATCGCATGAATGCAACAAAAGAAATAAACATTGTCCCAGACACACTAGATCATAAATCAAAGCAACCTCTCTGCAGAAATCTGTCCGTTAAATGGGTTAACCACGTCGGTACCATGACAAGATCCCATAAAAAGTCCTTCTCAACTTCACAAAATCACAGACTAAGCAACCTAGAAAATAACCAACAGAGAACCTTTTTACTTTTTATGAAAATGCCCACTTAATATTTTCCAATTCTCGTTAAAAGCTTCATCACACTTCGATCATGTTTGATATAATGTAATGATAATTTTGTCTAATATATACTTAAAATTCGCTGTTTTTAGCTTTTACCACACCTCATTCCATTGCATTACATCCTACCAAACATTATCTAAACAATCCACGCAATTCCCAAACACTACCTCCATACCATTTCCACAAATAA